>PVIA01001867.1:0-243818 GCA_004024845.1 Tonatia bakeri
ACTTACGCAGCCAAGACTTCCTTGGGCTCAGGTCACCCTGTAGCATCAGTGTGAGATGGAATAACAATAAATTGAGTGACTGAGTTAAAGCCAAGTCTAGTTTACTAAATTGAACTTAACCAGAAATGGGACAGGTCTGCTTGTGCATTTAAAAGATCTTACCTAATAGCTTCACCTTTTGTCTGACTCCTAGAGGGTATCATACAGCATGTACAAAGGGCCTGTGGTGAGAGGGAGTTTGTTGACCAGTAGAGCTGGATCAGGAAGATGAACGGGATTATGATACAAGATGAGGCTGGAGGGGTGAGCAGGGACCAGACTATGTAGGCATGCAAGAGACTATAGGGAGTTCTAACTATACCAATGGTATTTATAGAACTTTCTGTGATGATGGAAGTATTCTGTATATGTGGGTCCAATATAATAGCCACTAGCTACTTGTTGCTATAGAGCACTTGAAATGTATCTAGTATGACTGAGGAACTGAACTTTTGCTTCTATTAAATTTTAATTAATTTAAGTTTAAATGGACAATGTAGTTCATTCTTATTGTGTTAGACTATGCAGCTCTATACCCTAAAAACAGTGGGAGGCCATATGAAGAGTTTTAGCAAGGAATGAATCAACCTGATCACCGCCATCTCTGGCTGCTGAGATGCTCTGGGCCATCCTCAAGTATGGTTTCCATCATTTCCAGATGAAATCTCTCACCCACTGATAATGTGGAGAATGGATTGGGAGAAGAGAGGATGTGAGAACATTCAGTGAGGAGGCTTCTGCAGTGGTCCAGAGAAGAGGAGTGGCCACCTGGGCTGCAGGCAGGGTGAGATGGAAATAAAGAGGAGTGAGGAAATTTGGGAAAGTCCAGGGGTGGAAAATCAACTGGACTTCGTAATGAGGGATTTGGTGATTTGGAAGCAGAAGCATTGGGATAGTCCCCTGGTCTGTGGTAGACACAGTACATTAGAAGAAGGGTGCTTTCTCTGAGAGAGAGAACCCTGGAAGAGGACCATATTTGGGGGTGTTTTTAGGGTTCCTGAGTTCTGCTTGAGTCTCCTTGAACATGAGTAGTTTTGAGTTGTCTAAGAGGACATGTCAGTTGGGAGCTGGAGCCCTTAGGAGAAGTGTGAATGAGTTAGAAATTAAGACCATGATTGTGGATGGGCAAGGAGAGGACATGGGCGCAAGCCTTGATGGCATCCAACCTCAAAGCTGGATGGAGAAAGGTGCATCTGCAAACATGATGTCAGAGGAAACCCAGGACAGTGTGATTCCATGCAAGGCATTGCAAGAATTTCGCTGTCATTCCGAAGGCAATGGGGAGCCATTGGACAGTTTTGAGACAAGGAGTTACATAATGTGACTTGGGTTGAACAGGACCAAGCCTGTTAGGAGGAGGCCTAGGGCAGAAGCAGAGAGACCAGTGATGCCATAATCCAGGACAGACATGATGTGGTGGAAAGAGACAGTAGGTGGCAGTGGAGATGGTCAGATTCTGGATTACTTCCTAAAGGTGGACTGAATGTGGGAGAGGACTCAAGGGTTTTGAACTTGAGAAGTGGAAAGATGAGGTTGTCTTTAACAGAGATGGAGAAGATGATCAGGAAAGCAGGTGTGGAGGAATATCAGGAGTTTGGAGTTTGAATGTATTAAACTTGAGAAATCTCAGAGGAAATGTCAAACAGGCAGATAGATACAATGGTCAGGGCTGAAGATATAAGTGAGGGAGTCGTCAGCATAAAAGAAGTCTTAAGATGGGGTGAGATCATGCAGGTATTAAATGTAGATAGAGAAGAGGACCAAGAACCCTGGAAGATTTTCTGACTGGCTCTGCCTATTCCCTCTCTCTTCCTCTCTCTCTCTCTCTGTCTTATATCTGTCTTTCATCTTTTGTTCTTACCGTTAACTGCTCTCCATTGTCCCTCACTCTACCCAGCCACCAACAATTTCTGAGTTTACCAGTCCTCAGTTTTGGCCCCAAGAAGAGAGAAAATAACTTCTCTTTTTCATGTTAAATTCTAAAATCTCAGGGAAGGAATCTGATCGGTCTAGTTGGGTCAAGTGCTTACCCCTGAACCAGTCGTCTTTGCCAGGGTATGGGTCATGCTACACACACACACACACACACACACACACACACACACACAAGGCAGCTCCCTCAGTAGCCATGTGGGTAGAGGGAAGTGAGGCAGAGTTCCCTGAGATGGCTGGACATCCTGGGCAGGCACAAATCCACTACAGTTTTCAAACACAGATTTAAGGGCACACAAATAACTCTTTTCTGAGGGAAGACTGGCCAACAAGACATGGACCATGAAATGCCTGTGTGAGGAGTACCTCCTGTCTATAGACAAGCACAGTCCCTTTTCTCAGTTCCTCAACTGGTCCATATTTGCTGGAGAAAGTCAATAGCTGGAGCTGAGTCATGATTGACTACTGCTGTCATCCTCTTAGCACTTCTCATTGCCTTGGTCAGCTTGGCAGTCTTCAAGTTGATTTCCTTGCTCATTTGCTGAGAAGACCGTTTTCAACCTTCTCCTCCCAACTTAGACTCTGAAGCGCTCCCATCTCTGCAGCTAAAGGCACCGCCTACTCCACTGCCGGTCTTCTGCCATCTTTTCAGGAATACATCACTGAGGGAAGTAGAGAGCAGCCTGGAATCAGGTGATAAGGACCACTGCGTGTGAATTTCATCATCTTCCCTTCCTTCCTTATCTTCCCTCCCTTTCCTCTGTGAAGACAGGTGGCTCCTTTGTGCACTTCCGTGGACTTCACCCCTGACTTTTATTTCCCACTTGACTGCTCTTTTATTGATCACCATCAAATTCTTTTCAGACATGGTCAGGATTCCTCTACTAAGGAAAAATATTACTTCCTTTGATGCTTTCACTATCCATGGATCATCTTATAACCTCACCTTCCTTCTCCAGCCTGAGTTTCCAAAAGAGAGCTCTGTACCTGATGCCTACCCCGGCCCTCATCCTCTGGAGTCCTAGCAGGATCCCAGCCTGTCCTGGACACACCCAGGGGACCCTTTCATGTCCACCCTTCCCACTTCCTTGCAGCAACTGTGGTAACATAGTGGGGACAGTCCCACCCATCCTCTTCTTCATGGAACTGTGCGTCTTAGCTTCTGTGATGGCAAGTTTTGAACCTAGATGATAGGAGGGGAGAGAAAAAAAAAACAGATTAAAACAAAACAAAGCAGAGGTGAGGACTGTTCAGATTTTAGTCGGCTGTAAAGATGCTTCCCCACCCACTGTAGCCTGCCAGACTCCTGCCACTCACCTTCCTCTCTACTGGACTTACCTACCCAAAGCCCCTGAGTATACCCCATTTTCATTTTTATAGGCCCATATCCCCTGTCAGTCACACCTTCCCCTCATCTCCTCCATGGAAACCCTCTTTGTGGGCTGACACAACTCAAATTCTTCTTTCACCTCAGTCCTGCCCCTTCCCAAACCCTCACCCTGTGGAAGGGGCTGCTCACTTGCCCTCACCACCATCACCCACCAAGTAAGTACTGCAGCCCCATGGCTTTGCTGGATCACGGCAGGGTATGATGTTCCTTTGTAGTCTGTCATTCACCTGGCAATTAATCACATCCTGCTGTGCCCCATCTCTGATGCTGTTGATTTACAGGGCTCTTCATGCCTTGTATTATTATGTAACTCCCCACGTGTTGTCTCATCAACCTGAATTAAGTTCCGGTGGGGGTGGGGGAGTGGGCAGGGTGACTTAACTGTCTTTGAATTCTCCAAAGCTTTTAGCAGAGTGGCTCACACAGGAGATGCTCAATAAATGCATAGTGATTGATGGGCTTGTTGTTGATTTTTCTCCAGCCCATCCTTTATGCTGCTGTCAGAAAAATCTTTCTCAAAGATTGTTCTCATTACGTAACTTATCTGGCTCCCTCGATTCAGTCAGCCAGCATTATTGAGTGTTTGCTGGTTGGATGCTACTGGGTAGGGACCTTTGAGGGTGAAGAAGGGGTGAGTGAAGAAACAGCTGATAGAGACCCCATGGGCCTGACATGCTCAGGAAAGAATTACAAGCGGAAGGCATATTTAAAGTTAAGTGATAAATGGAGGAACCAGGAAGCCCATGGGAAGTCAGAGTAGTGGGGGTGTCCTAATGAACTCTGATCATCCATGCTGAGGCTGACTTTGGGAGGTGGAAGGGCTTGAGCTGGGCCTTTTGATGAGGAGGTTTGAGACAGGAAGAGACAAAATTCCTGGCACGAAGAATTTGAGGAACAAAGTGATGCAGCCAGGACTATCATTGCAGCGTTTCTGTCCTCTTAGGCATCCCCAGGACAATGTAAGAAGGTCAGAAACCAGTGTGATCTGCAGAAACCTAGGAATCTTTATGGGTTTCAGGAGGATCATCAATGTCCCTGAATAGGCAATTTCACCCAGCTCATCAATGCAAACTCACAAATAGAGACATCAGCCAGAATCTTCTTGACACCCCACCTACTGTCCCATCTTCTGCCAGTTCAGCTCCCCTCCTGCTATGAGGCACCCTTCTCCCCCTGATCAGCCATGGAATCTGAATCCAGAGAGGCAAAAGGTGGGCTTTTGGTACTTGTCTCTGGGAAGGATGGTCTACTGGCCCCTTAGTCACCTATGGTAGATAGCACTTACCAAGATACCCTGAGCAAGGCTCTATGCACCAAGGTTTTTTACAACAGGGATTCTGCTGGGAATCAGGTGGGTATCCCCAGGTTCAGTGGAGCCACATCAAAGATACTGTGAGCACCACAATGCCCTAGACCTTATGTTGTAACACAGGAGGGTGAAGCTCCCCAGTCTTCCCTTTGACTATATTCTAGTCACATGAGGAGACCCTGAATGTTCTAGGACTCAAGGAGACCGAGACTATCACCCTAGCACTATTACCACTAGCTTCAGGTACAGGAGGAATGGGGATTGTCAGGGGAATGTGTGGACTGAGCTTCCAGGTTTCATCAGTGTGGTATTAGAGAAGATTGATGCAAACTCAGTTCACAGGCCTTGTTTCTTACACACGTCTCTAGTGTGGAGTCGGTTTTTTTAAATCTTTTTGTAACTTTTGGGGGGTGTAATTTCAAATTTCAAGAAAAATAAAAAGAACTCTCATATACTTTTATTCACAAGCACCCACTATTTACATTTTCCTCATGTGTCCTGTGTGTGCTCACATATGGGTACACTGAGCAAGTTGCAGACTTGCTTACACTTCACCTCTAAATATGTCAAGTGTGTATTCCTGAGACCATAATGCCAATACGGTGATCAAAATCTGGAAATTTAACATCAATCCAATGCTATTGCTTAATCCACTTAATCCATACCATCAATTGCTCCAGTAATGTTGTTTACAGCTTTTTCCATGGATTCTTTTGAGTACATATATCCCTTTTTTATTTTTCACTTTTGGTTTGGAAATAATTTTAAGATCACAGAATAGTCACAAGAACACTGCAGAGGACATTTGTAGATTGTACCTAGATTTACCAACTGTTGATATTTTCTCCATTTGCTTTACCATTTACACAAATTCTTACTTCCCTTCTTTTTTTCTCCCTTCCTCCCTCCCTCTCCCTTCCTTTCTTTCTTTCCTTCTACCTACATACAAAAGATTTTTTCTAAACCATTTGAGAGTAACTTACATTCAACATACCCCTTTACTCCTAAATACTTCAGTGTGTATTTCCTAAAAACAGGGACATTCTTTTATATAACCACAGTACAATTATACACTCCATAAAATTAACACTGATATAATTCTTTTTATTGAGGTGAAATTCATGTAACCTAAAATTAATCATTTTAAAGCGAACAATTCAATGACATTTATTACATCACAATGTCATGGTATTACCACCTCTATCTAGTTCCAAAACATTTTTATCAGTTCAGAAGTAGATCTTGTACACCCATTAATCAGTTTCTACCCATGTCTCACCTTCCTCCAGCCTCTGGTAACCATTTATCTATACTCTGTCTCTATAGATTTATCTATTCTGGATATATCAGTGAAATTATAGGATATGTGACCTTTTATGTCTGGCTTCTTCCTTTTTTAAAAAAAGATTTTATTTATTTTTAGAGAGAGGGAAAGGGAGGAAGAAAGAGAGGGAGAGAAACATCAATGTGTAGTTGCTTCTTGAGTGTCCCCCACTGGGGACCTGGCCCACAACCCAGGCATGTACCCTGACTGGGAATCAAACCAGCGACCCTTTGGTTTGCAGGTCGGCACTCAATCCACTGAGCCACACCAACCAGGGCTGGCTTCTTTCACTTAGCATATTATGTTCAGAGCCATCCACACTCTAGCATATATCATTCCTTTATTCCTTTTTATGACTGAATAATATTCCATTGTAGGGACATACAACAGTTTGTTTATTGCTTCATCCATTGATGGATGTTTGGATTGTTTCTATCTTTTGGCCACTGTGAATAGTGCTGCTATGAAGATGTGTATGTACATATATTTGTTTGAATACCTGTTTTCAGTTCTTTTGGGCCTATGCCTAGCAGTAGAATTGCTGGGTCAGGTGGAAATTCTATGTTTAACTGTTTGAGGAATAGCCAAACTGTTTCCACAACAGCTGCACAATCTCAGTTTCACCAACAATGTACCCAGGTTCCAATTTCTCCACATCCTTGCCAACATGTATTATTTTCCATTTTTGTTTGCTTATTTGTTAGAGCCATTCTAGTGAGTGAAGTGTGGTTTTGATTTGCATTTCCTAGATGGTTAATGATATTGAGCATCATTGTATGTGTTTGCAGAACACAGGTGTATCTTTTTTAGAGAAACATCTATTCAAGTCTTTTACCCATTTTTGAATTGGGTTGTCTTTGTTATTAGTTGTAATAGTTCTTTATATATTCTATATACTAGACTTTCATCAGATAATTTGCAAACATTTTCTTCCATCCTATAGGTTGTCCTTTCACTTTCTTGAAAATATCCTTTGATGCACTAAAGTTTTATTTTGATGAAGTCCAATGTATCTATTTTTCTTTTATTGCTTGTACTTTTGGTGTATGCTACAATTCCTTATCTAATATGCTGCCCTATTTCAAATTTTCCAAGTGACCCATCTTTTCCTCTCCAGTACAGGATCCAGCCTAAGGTCAAATATTGCATTTGGTTTTTATATCTCCTTAGCTTTCTTTAGTTTGGAACATTTACCCAACCTTCCTTTGACTTTTATCATACTGAAAATTTTCAAAGAATACAGTGCCTTCATTTTTCTATAGAATGTTCCTCACGTGGGGTTTGTCTGAAACTTCCTCATGATTAGCTTCCAGTTATGCCTTTTCAGGCAGAATACTGGCTAGCCAGGGGTGTCCAACCTATGGTCCGCATGGCCACATGTGACCCAGGATGTCTATGAATGTGGCCCAACACAAAATCATAAATTTACACAAAACCTTTTTTTCCTGATCAGTTTTTGTTAGTGTTTGTGTATTTAATGTGTGGCCCAAGACTACTCTTCTTCTTCCAATATGGCCCAGAGACACCAAAAGGTTGGACAGCCCTGGTAGTCAATGTTGTCCTTCCCAGGACATCAAGCCTAGGGGTACATGATGCCCATGAGCTCCACACTGGAGACATTAATTTTGATTAGCTGGCAAGGTGTCATTTAATTCCTCTACTGTATCCTTACTATTTTATTTCCAACCTGTGGGAGACACTGAAAGACCGCGTAATTATCCTGCTCCTCCACAGTTTGCTCTAGACTTAGCATCCATTGATAGCTCTCACCTGATGCATTTTTACTGTGATGGTTTCCAAATGCTGGCTTTGCAACTCCAGCACTGTCACTGTGTTGACCAGGCAGGTCATGGCTCTCTAAGCAAGAGCTCTCTCTTCCTCCCATTGATTCATTGATTTATCATTTTTTTCTATGTGAATTCATGAATTACTGTTTTCCCCCCCAGTGTCTTATAATTCATGACTGTATTTCATTATTTTGGTGCTCAAATCATCTCAGAATTGGCCAGTGGGAGCTCCTGCAAGCTGGCATTCATGCCTTGTGACAGGCCGCCTTCCTTGTTTTGTGTGTGGGGGAGGTTAACCTCCTTAACCTTCTGGCATAACAAGATGTTCCTCCTGGCTCACCTTGAACCCAGCCCTGCAGTCAGCCATTTCTCTAAGGATCTATGGTTCCTATTAGAGGAAAATTGCATTAGAGAGGAAGATCTTGGCGCAGGTGACCACACACATTTACCAGGCCTCCTCCATACACAGGTGATGTGGGGAGTTGGTGGGGGGGGAACCAGAGCCACTTTCCTCTCTAAACCTGGTGCTGCAGGGATCCTCTACAGTCACATGTGTGAAACACCCAGCACACCATGACAAGTACTCAAAACAGATTGGCCTCAGGCATTATTTCATGCTGTATCTCTTTTTAGTTAAATCTCTGTGCATATCTGTGATAATTTCCAGAGGAGTGGGCCTCCTGTGCCATGAAAAATCATGTGTTCTTTAAACAAAGAAATGGACTATTTTGATGATATGTGAACACAGGGCTCTGCTGAGTTTAATACAGGCCAGACACTGCCTGTGTGCTTGCTGTGTTCCCCAAGCATCCTTTCTCACTCATCTACTTGGCCCCTAGAGGGCCTGAGTTTGCAATCCCAGGTCAGGACACTGCCTTCCTAGTCAACAAGTACAACGTGAGATTCGCTTTCTTGGCTACAGCATTCCAGCTTCGACTAAACCTAACAATTGTCTGCAAAAGTAGTGTTGTCTCATCTTTCACTTGCACCCCTCTTGTAATGGATCCTGCTCCATTTCTGTGTGTTTCCTTTCGTTCACTTGTGGTCTCAAGGTTGTTAGTTGCCCTGAATTCAGTTGAGACCGTGAGGTTGATTTTCACCCTATGGGTTCCCCATTCCTCCCTTCCTTGTGGGTCACATACACACACTCTTGGTCAGGAAGCCATTAACATTCTCATCCAGGTCACTGATCAGCGGATTGAAATGGGAGAACAGAAACATGTGGTTGACACTTCCAAATTCATTTGGTCATCCAAACACTGAATCCTTCTGTTGTATTATGACCTGGTCCTTTTCTCTACAACATTTCCTCAAAAGCATCAGAAGAAACCAAGCCCCCACACTGTTCTTGTTTCTCTGTTCAGAGAGCCCTGGGAGAGACAGTGGGAGGCAGGGTATTTCAGGCAGGGACTGGGGGTGGGGCAAGCTGAGGACCTCTAGGCCCTACACCCCTTCTTTCTTGGTGATAAGCTTCTCTCCCCTTCCATTGCTGAGCTTCCCAGGAATCTCCAGGAAGGTCACTGCTATCTCCCTGCAGCCTCTGGCCTCTCCTGCCTTCTGGCCTCCCCACAGTTCCTCAGACCCCAGACAGCCACTGGGAGATCATGTCACAATTCCCCAGGATGACCCCTAGAGAAACCAAGTGTTTCCAGACCAACACCATGCCCTTACCAACTCCTATGCCCTCTCTGCAGAGTTTGCAGCCTGAGGATGATTCTCCTTGACAGAGAAGACAGAAGGAAATTCTCAGAGGAGCTGCTGCACTGTCTTCTCCCTTTGGGCCACCTGAGTTCTTCTGTCCCAACCTCTGGCATAATGGTCTAACCATTCTCCACCTTCACAGCAAGTCCTTCTATGCAGATCCACTCTCCCCTGTGCTCTGTGATGTGGGAGGCTCGCCCCCAGAGACTGTACTCCTGAGCTCCTCTGTCCCCCAGCTTTGCTTGGGCTCAGCCAGTGGGAGGCACCAGTAGGAGATGGGAGGGTCAGAGGAGAAAAGGGAAGTAGTATTTCTACCTCAGTCCCTCTCTGCTTCTAGGATTCCACAATGTCTCCAGCTGTCACTGGGCTCCAATGACACCTTTCCTTCTACCTGTCCCTCTAGGCCTAGGCAAGGTAGCAACATTCTACCCAACTGCTAGCCTTTGGCTTGCTTAGCATCCTTCCTGGGGACCACAGCTTGTAAATATTACCTGCATCGAAGTCTCTCATTTGACCCGTCCGTGTAAATTCTGCTGGGTATGTGGCAAGGACAAAATTATACACAGGGTCTGAAGGATCCACCTCAGTGGCTGCCCCAAGGTGAATGCTCAATAATCTTTTTATTGTTTACTCCTATTATCATGTTAATTTCTAGCTCTCTCTTTTTTTATCTTGGTGTGTTAGAAGGTGTACTGGTCTTGTAGATCCTGAACGTATGGCTTTGGACAAATTCCTTCTCTCTGAGCTTCAGTTTCCTCACCCTAATAACTGTACCCCCTGCTGTTGCCTGGCGGGTGTTTTGAATCTGTCTGGTGTCATACAAAGAGATGATCAGTGGAGCAAGACCCTCCACATAGCCTCCACTGCCATGTAAGCAAGATGAGGACCATCCTCTTTACCCGCAAGACATATATCTGGATGAGAAAATGATGCTTCTCTGTCCTCGTTTATTCCCAAATAAGCATTGGTGACAAACACAATAGTCAGAGGTTGTTTCTAAAGTTTCTCTCTTGGCCTCTGGCCCTGAAGCTGCCCCTTCACTCATCCTTTCCATCTGGAAGGTCATTGAGAAGAGGATATGAAATGTGGGTTTCTGCCAGCTCCCCCGTTAGTATAGCTTCTCATCTGTGAAACATGGATGGTGCACCAGCACCTCCCGGGCACTCCCTTTGTGTGATTGAAGTGGACTCTGGACAGCCATCATTGAGCACTGCCAGTGTGTCTCCCAGGGGATATGAGGAGAAAATTGGGGTGCAGGACTTAACACTGGTTTAGAAAACACCCTTCTCGAGGCAAATGGCCCTGATGTGGCAGCAGGTGTAATGATTAACATAATGTGCACTTAGAATCCTAAGATCCCTCCAGCTCTGAAATTTTGAGGTTCTTGTGGCCTCTATTACAATGCTCAGTGACCTGTGGCATTAATTTGTGTTAGTAGTACCCTGTCTTGTCTTTGATCATTTTTGTTGTATATTGTACAAGTTCAATTTTGACTATTGTAAAATTTTTTAAAGGAATATAAGATTCTCACAAGTAAAGTTTTACAGCTTCAGGCAAGGCTAGATCCAGGGGGCACCAACTCAGTTGCCATCACTTTATCTGCCTCCACCTATAAGCTCTGATTTTTTTCCTGCATCTCCCCATGATATTTAAAGGTGGCCCCCAACAGCTCTAACCTTATGTCACACCACCTCAGAGACCCCAGAAGAAAGCAAAAGCCCTTTACCTGTAGCTCTAGCAAAAGTCATAAAATTAGGTTTTGTTGAGCCCAGTCAGCCAAGCTTGGGTCATGTGATAACTCCTAACCAATAGCTAGGGTGGTGTGATGAAATGATTAGTTGTCACTGGTGCCCAAACCAGCATGACAGGGGGACAGGCCCTTCCCCTAGAACCACAAGGCATATCAAGAGGTTGAATTTGATGACTCCAAAACCACTCTGATGTCTAATATTTAAAGCTTCTGCAATTCTCATTTACTTACTTCATAAGCAGCACGGGACTGTCATTAAGAACTAGGCCACCTGGTTCAAGTGCTGGCTGCACCACATTCTGGCTATGTGAACTTAAGCAAGTTACTCAGCCTCCACAACTGCAATTTTCTCATCTAGAAAAAGAATAATAGTTTCTACCTTGGAGACATGCTGTGAAGGTTAAATGGGTTAATCTTTGCTGCATACTTAGAATAGGGTCAGGAGGATTCTCTGTGTATGGGCTTGGTGCTGGGGATTCCAAGATAATCTGACCAGACTTGCTCCCTGCCCTTATGGGGTGCATCATCTGGGAGGTGGGGGCGTGGGGCTGGGTTATTCTAATCAACATGTTCTGATTGAGAACCTGATATGAAAGATCAAATGACAGGTTATTTTAATACAGATTGATAAACGTGAGGGTCCAGTCCAGGAGGGTTACCAAATGGGGATTTCCAAAACTGAAGGATTAGCAGGAATTATCTGAGTGAATTTGGAAGTGGGAAGGTGTACCTAGTAGAGGTAACAGCAGGTACAAAAGCCTGGAGATAAGACTGAATATGCTCCCTTGGGGAAGTAGAAGTTGAGCGTAGCTGGAGGCTGGCATTTGAAGTTGGGTAGGGAGCTGGGGGAGGCTGGGGTGAGGGTGTCACAGGGAGCAGCAATGGTAAGGCTGGAAAGGGCAGTAAGTGACAAATTGTCCTCCCAGGGTCTTGTAAAGACTGATAGGAATTTGGTCTTCACCTTAAGAGCTATGCAGATATCCCAAAGAAATGTTTATTTTGTTTAAGCTTTGTCATGTGTATACACCAATGAAACTATCACCGACATTAATAATGAACATATACATCACCTCCAAAGATTTCCTCTTATCTCTTTGTCACCCCCTCCCTCCTGCCACCTCCTGGTCCCCCATTCCCAATGAACTATGATCTGCTTTCTATCACCATAAGTTAATTTACACTTTCTAGGAGTTTATATAAATTGAATCATACATTTTCTACTTTGGTTTTTTTAGCGGGGGGCAGCTCGCTTCATTCACTCAATGTATGAGTAATTATTTTTGATATTCATTTCCTCCGTGGATATGTTGCACCACTGAAATTGATACCAATGAAATAGTATTCCATTTGGAATATACCATAGTTTATTCACCTGCAGATGGGCCATTAGGTTGCTTCTACCTTGAGAGTACTACAAATAAGCATGCTATGAACATTTGTGTACAAATCTCTGTGTGGACATATGTTTTCATTCTCTTGGGCAAATATTTAAGAGTAGAATAACTAGATTATACTATAAGTATATAATAAACTTTCAAGAAACTGCTAAACTATTTTCCAAAGTAGTGGTACTATTGTACATTCCTACTCACAGTTTATGAGAGCTCCAGGTGTATCACAGCCTCACTAGCCCTTGGTGTTGGCAGTCTTCTTCACTAGTTATTCGAATACTGGGTAGTGGTATCTCACTGTGACTTTAATTTGCATTTCTCTCATGACTAATGATATTGACACTGTCTCCAAATACTTATTTACCATCCATACATCTTCTTTGGTGAAGTATCTGCTCAATTCTTTCCCCCATTTTGTATTGGGCTGTTTTCTTATTATTTAATTTTGAGAGTTGTTTATATCTTCTGCATACAAGCCCATGAGCAGGTATGTATAGTTTGCAAATCTTTTCTCTGAGTCTGTGACTTAATTTTTTATTTTTGTAGCAGTATCTTTCAAAGAACAGAAGTTTTAAGTTTTGATGAGGTCTAATTTATCAATTTGTTCTTTCATGGGTAGTGCTTTTGGTGGTATATCTAAGAAATATTTGCCTAGATCTTTGCCTAAGGTTGCAAAAGTTTTCTCCTGTTTCTGTCCCTTGTTATATTAATTATCAGGGGCAGGGGCGGTATTGAAATCCCTGACTATGATTGTGGACTTGCCTATGTCCCCTTGCGTTTCCATCAGTTTGGGCTTCATATATCTTAAACTATCTTTTTGGAGCTTAAACATTTAGCATTGTTTTGTCCTCTTGATGAAACAACACCTTTATCATTGTGAGATGACCTTCTTTGTTCCCTGCTAATATTCTTTGCTCTGAAATCCACTTTGTTTGATACTAATATAGCCACTCCAACTTTTGACTAGTGTTAGCGTGAATATCCCTTTCCATCTTTTTGCTTTGAACATATTTATCTTTATATTGAAGTGCATTTCTTGTAGCCAGCATAGAGTTGTTGTGCTTTTTTGGTCTAATCTGACAATCTCTGTCTCTTCATTGTGTCTGCTCAACCACGTACATTTTGAATAATTTTTTTAATCTTCTATATTTGCCTATGTATTTACCATTTCCAGTGTTCTTCATTCCTTGTGAGAACCTATATTCCCATTTGGTATCCTTTTCCTTCTCTCTGGACAACTTCCACTGACATTTCCTAGAGTACAACTCTGCTGGTAATGAACTCTTTCAGATTTTGTGTGTCTGAAATGTCTTTATTTGCCTTTGTTTTTGAAAGATGTGTTTGCTGGTAGTTTGTTTACAGGGTTTTTTTTTTCTTTCTGTGTTTTAAAGATGTTGCTCCACTGTCTTCTCACGTTTCTCACCAAGATGAGAACTCTGTCATCATTATCTTTCTTTGTATAATGTATCTCTTATTCTGGCTGCTTTTAATATTTTCTCTTTATCCCTTGTTTTGAGAAATTTTATTTTGATGAACTTTGGTATAGTGTTCTTTACATTTCTCATGCTTGGGATCTTTGGGCTTCCTGGGTGTGTGTGTTTATAGTTTTCATCAAATGTTGGAAATTTTTCAGCCATTACTTTTTTAAATATTTTTCTCTGCACTCTCTCCCCTTTCTTCTCTCCTGTGAAGACTACAGCTGAACATATGTGAGGCCACTTATTGTCCCACAGCTCACCAATGCTCTGTTCAGCTTTTTATTCTCTCTTCTCATCGTGTTTCATTTTAGTTTCTGTTTCTGTCTTCAAGTTCACTAATCTTTCCTTCCACACTGTCTGACATTGATCTCATCCAGTGTTTCTATTTTTTTTTAAATTTTATACACTAGTGTTTTTCATCACTAGAAGTTCAACCCATCTTTTTTATATCTTCCCCATCTCTCCTTAACTTTTGGAATATATAGAGTCCAATTATAATAACTGTTGCTGTGTCCTTATCTGCTCATTCTAACATTTGGTCAATTCTGGGTCAGTTTTGACTGATTGATGTTCTCATTATGATTGTAATTACCTTCCTTGCATGTTTGATAATTTTTTAATTGGACTCCAGACACTGCATTTTACCTTGCTGGGCACTAGATATCTTGTATGCCTATCAATATTCTTAAGCTTTGTCTGAGATGCAGTTAAAGTACTTAGAAGCAGGTTGATCCTTTTGGGTCTGGCTTTCAATATTTGTTAGATGGGACCAGAGCAGTGCTCAGCATAGGGCTCATTATTCCCCTCTGCTCAGGCAAGACCCTTGCAAATACTTGATTCAATGTCCCACGAATCCTGAGGTTTGCCTGTCTGGCCAGTGGCAACAGGAACTACTCCCAGCCCTGTCTGAGTGCCAGGCTTTGTTCCTTCTAATTCTTTTAGATGGCTCTTTCCCTAGTCTTAGATAGTTTCTTCACACACAGACCCTCTGCTGACCCTCAGAAATCTCTCCCTTCATTGTTCTCATCTCTCTAGTTATCTGCCCTGGACTCTCAGTTCCATCTCCTCAACTCGAGGAGTTCACTAGGTTTCCCCTGGGTTTCCACCCCTAAGCAGTGTCCAGGAGTGCTCCTAAGGCAATTAAGTTGAGACAGTCACTGGGCTCACCTCTTATCCCATCCCTGTTATCACTTATCATCATCATCTGATGTCCAAACAGATTATCGTTTTGTGTGTTTTACCCATTTTTAATTATTTGCAGGTATGAGGGTTAATTGGTCTTTTTTGCTCCATCTTGGCTGGAGGTGGAAGTCCCCTGAGCAGTTTAAATCAGGAAAGCAATGAACTAGCTTTGTTTCTTAGAACAGTATCTGTTTTAGAAGTTATTCCTAATCTCCCCAGGGCCTTAGGTACTTAGACCCCTCTGCCTGAGTGAGCTCATTTCCTAGCCTCCTCCAGCCCAGAAAGGTGATGTGGTCATGAAGCAGCCCTTCAAGATCATACCTGTGCATTTCCCGGGGAGTGGCCCAGGCTCCCCTGCTGTCACCTGACATTCTTGTCTACAGGTCCCTGGTACTCGGAGGCAGGCAGTGTTTGTGTGAGCAAAGCAGTTTGTCACTGTGTTGGCAAGAATGACGGAGCTGATGCCAGGAGAGCCCTCATGGGCCACAGGAAGAGGAATTAGGCTTTACAGTGGAACAGCACTTCCACATCAGACTCATCCATATCCTGCCCCCATGGGGTCAGCAGGCAGGGGACTTTCAACCCCTTCTTAGAGGCTGGAGTTGTCAGTAAGTCATCCAGCTAAGTGGTATAGTTTGTGTCTCTGAACACTTGTGCAGATTTTGAAGCCCAGAGCATTGATTTGGGTGGCTCCAAGAGGTCCTCCACCCCTGCCCATGTCTGAAGGAAGCCAGCAGGAAGACCTGGGAGTAACTCTAACAGCCACCCCCACAGCTTCCCAGCCATCAGGAATCTCTTTGAGCTGAGGCCGGAGAAGTTCAGTAAAACACCCACTGGGGACCATTTACAGAGGCTGGCCTTTCTTTCCTGGTCAGTGCAAAGCTGGCAGAAATTGATGAGGGTGACCAAGAGGGTGCCATCTTTGTCAAGGAAGAACAGGGCTTTATGGAAGGATGCCTGTGGCTGCTGTGCTGTCACTGCATGCAAAATGCTACCCAAGAGGAGCTGGTGGAATTTTCCAACAGGGCTAAATCATGGCAGACTACACTAGAGAAAAGCCTCTGATTCTTGTCTGTCCCTATAATATCCAGTGCTTAGAACACAGAGAGGGCAGGGGGAAGGCATAGGTAGGCTTCAGAGTCTCAGGACACAGGAACAAATGGTATAGGGGTGAGATGGAGAAGCTTCACCACTGTGCACACACACGTAACAACCAGAAAGTTAATTGTGCTGTCTGGTGTTCTCAGATGTCGTCAGTGGAAGGAAGGGAACTGCATATGGTTTGTGGAGCTGCTTCCTGATTACTTGACCTGCAACACTTCTAACCATTGAAACTCTAAATCAGGGCCTCCAAACTGGGAGGTCTGCAGACCTCATTAAACATGAGGTCTAATTCTGTGACCACATGTTTAATTTTGTGTTTATTACATTATCTCGCCTACTGTTTTAAACTGTAATTAGTTACCCCAATCCCCAAATTGGGAGATGTCATGGAAAAACTTGGACTTCCAACTTCTCTTGAAAATTTAGAAGCTCAGGCAATCCTGAGCTTAGTGGTGGCCACTCTGCAAGTCCCCACAATCCCCACCACCCCCTATTGCCTCCTGCACACCAGGGCCAGTGAACACTTGCTGATACCTGTGGACACTCACCTTGTGATCCTGTGAGTGTTGGAAGGTCCTGTCCTATCTTGTACAGGGCCTGTCCCTCTCTAGTTTCCATGCAAGGGTCCTGAAACCACATGGAAGGATCATCACCCTTTCCTTTATGTCAGACTCAAACTGACAAACGTGCTTCTGTGTCTCCCTTATACACCCAACTGAAACCTCCCAGCTTCCTGACAAAAGACCTGGGTCCACAAATAGCAGGGCTCCCTGACCAAGCCTGCCCCTTGACTAAGTGATCCGAAGTTCATGGCCTGCTTGTGTGGCATTCTTGGCACCGAGGGGCTCACAGAGGAGGTATTTGGGGGACAAGGTCCTTCTGGGTTGAGTGGCTTGGCTGGTCTGACATGGGTTTAGGATACAAAAGACAATCGTCTTCTTCCATGAAGAAGACAGGCCATCTTTCCAAATGGCCTGTGCTGAGCCTTCTAGGCCCTCAAAACCTATGATTGGAGGCTCCCAAAGGAGCACTTTATATTTTCTTTATGTCACAGTGACCCCAAAAAACATGTTTCCTCAAGGCCACAGAGAGAAGGTTTTGGGGGCTATTTTTAGTATTGGGGAGATTCTTTAGTTGGTTGCGGTTTGGGCACTGGCCTGGAGTTTCAGTAAGAGACATCCTTGGGCTACCCCTGAGGATGTCTCCCAGGCTGAGTTGGACCTGGTCCCTGCAGAGTCACCTGGGGATACAGTGTTATGATAGATATTAAAACCATGGAAACCAGGGTCTTTCCATGCAGCCACCACTGGCAGCTAACAGTGAGCTGGCTATAAGCAAGTCACATGGCCTCAGTTGCCTTTTGCACCAGGAAGGAGCATTTTGCCTGCAAGTAACAGAGTATATAACTAAAAGTACTAAAGTAATCAGCACCTAGTAGTGGAAGGTCCCAGGCTGATTCATTAAGGATCCAGGTACCATCTCATTGTGTCAGGGAACAGTCACACTTGATGCCAACAACAGCTCACCTTGTTAGGAGCATGGGATCCCAGAGCCAGGTATTCCCATTTTTAAGAAAATTCAGAAATCTATATTTGTCTATGTAATTGTCCTAATTGTAAAATTTTTTTCCAAGACAACAACAAAAACTCATCTGCAGGCTGGATTCAACCCGTGGTTGCTGCCCATTGCTCAGGAGACACAGAGGACAGGATTTTCCTGAGGTCACACAGCAAGAGAGTGGCTGAGCCCAAATCTCCTGACCCAGGCAGGGGACCTCATGGACCTGCTTCACATTAACTTCAAAGTCCATTCTCTCTTCTGGATGTTGAACAATATTTTAGCTTTTGGCTGAAACCATGTAGAGTGAGAAATACAGCCCTCCAGAAACTTCTTTTATAAGAAACAAACTGGGAAATTGACAGCAAGTCATGTTAAATTTTCTAGCACCTTCTGAAGAGTGTCCTGCAATTTTAGTCCTGCAGGTGTGTTTGACATGGAGCCGTTGGACATGGAGCCATTTCTGTTCCTTCTGGCTCAGAATGCAGGAACCCAATGCCTCCCCTTTAAGGCAGGCAGAGCCCATTGTTCATGGTGTTTGGAGATGCAGGGTTTTTCCTGAGCTGCCAGGCCCTGACTAGGGCTAGGTGAGGGGTCAGAGGATTCTACTCTATGTGATCTGTCCCTCTGTGTCCACAGACCCTGGCAAAGACCTTTTCTCCCAAAGCCTGGCCCTCCAGGAGCCAGTATCAGTAGGAGTTTGGGTGTCACTAATTAAATGGGAGGCAGAGTGATTAACAGCATAGGCCTTGCTGCTGGATTGAACTGGATTTGATTCTTGACTCTGCCACTTACCAGCTGCGTGACCTTGAGCAAGTCACTTCACCTCTCTGAGCATCAGGAGTCTTCATCTATAAAATGGGTTAACAATATTTACATGCAGAGTCGTAGGACAACTCTATTTCTACTTTAAGTTCCTATAGGTAGGAAAGACAGACTTGTCATTTGGCTATTCACAGTAATGTTAATTACAACAAATCAACATGTAGTTCACTGAATTAAGGAATATAAAATTTGGGGTAGCAACAGATGTGGCAATTGCTTTCCCCTTCTGATTTATGCCTAGGTTAATTTTTTAAATCTTAATTAATTACATAGTATTTACTTCGTGGCAAACTCTGTGCTAAGTAATTTATAAGTATTGACTCATTTACTCCTTTTACTCACTCTCAGAAGAAGGTACTACTGTTCTGCAGTTTTACAGATGAGGGAACTGAGACACAGAAAGAGGAAGTAAATTGCTCCAGGAAATGCAGCTGATAAATGGCAGGGCTGGGCTGCAAAAATAATGCGCTTGATTTAGGGGCTCTTCAAGTAACCATTACTTCCTCCTTTGCATGTTTATTCCTCTGAAACACATTTTTCCACTTGGAATTAATCAACTTAAAGGATGAAACCATTCTTTTTCAACCTGGGAAGTAATTAAAAGACTGTGCCATTGGTAAACAAAAGACTTGGGATCAAATCCCCACTCTGCCTCCTGCCCAGCTGTGTGACACGGGTCAAGTCATTCCTCCTCCCCTGAGCCTTGCTTTTCTCATCCCTAAACTGGGCTAATAGCACTGCCTACCTCTCCATTGGAGGGAAATAGAATCATCCAGTGGATATGAAGTTGCCTTATAAAGTCTTAAATGCAGTCTTTGGGGCTGGTTTTCCCTAAACAGTGTGTAGCACTTAAGGGCTGTCCTCTGTCATCCATGATGATCCAGAGACTCACAGTGAAACCCCATCATGGCAAATGGTCATTTTGTTCTCAGGCTCATCCTATGCCCAGGCCTGGACTCACTGCTCCAGGATTCAGGGGTGTTTAGCATCAGCCACTAAAAGGCTCAGCCCTCCCTCATAGACAGCATTGATCGCATGTGGGTTGTAAGAGGATTTCTGCCTTTGCATTGCTTGGCAATATTTTCTTTAAATTAATTTATGCCACAGATTAATATAGTCTGTGAGCTGAACTGCTTACTGGGCAAGAAGGGGGAAATGAACAGGATTTTAAGATATCTGGTGTGAAATCAGTATTTAGAATGAGGATGTGCCTAAGGGTACAGAACTAGACTCTGTTAGAAATGCCTCTGCTTTTCATCCCCCCCGGGCCACCTCCCATTTGGGACACTCCATCTCCTCCAGAAAATAAGTCCCTACCACAGGATGGTGGGGTGAGACAATGCGTGTGGCGAGGCTGCACAGTCCCTGATGTGTAGCACATGCTCAGCCTCATGAGAGTAGGCTCTGCATCCCCAGTACCCGAAGCGCAAATGGCACGTGGGAGGCCCTCAATGAAAATGTGTCAAATCAACAAATAAATGGTAAATACATTTATTTGTCATTCTTCAGAGATTCCATGTTACTTATTAAATTCCCCTACTTGCTGAATTTATATGTAACCCCAAATCCATACTTATGCTGCTTTCACAGTCCTTTGCAAATGTGTGCAGGGCAGTGAAAATTTTGACTCACCCAATGCACAAGTTCGCAGCTGAGATCAGATGAGGTGTCACTCTGCCTTCTAGTCTCAGCTCTCAGACGGAAACAAATATGCTCTTTTGCCCTCTACTTGGTACCACTTTTCCCCCTCAGTTTTGCACTTTTTGTTGATTTTGCTGTTTAAAGTGACCCAAATGCAGTGCTGTCTAGTGCTCTAAGCCAAGAAGTCTATGATGTCTCTTATGGAGAAAATAAGTGTGCTCAATGAGCTCCATTCAGGCGTGCATTATAGTGCTTTTGGTCATGAGTTCAATGTTAATGAGTCAACAGGAGATATGAAATGAGGTATCTTTATACAGAAACACAAAGTTATTATGATTATTATTGTTTTTATTCTTTAAAAGAGAGTCACAAAAGAGGTTGGGGGTTTGGAGTTCTCTCATCTTGATAGTGGCTTCAAGGATCAAAGATGATAAAGGCTGTGAAAGGTGGTTGTAAACTATGAAGTCTGTAGATGAGCATTGCAGTCATTTTAACTATTGCATGGACATCATACTCCAAGGCAGTTGTCCTGTGCTGAGGCCTCTGGGGAGGGCCTGCCTTGGTCCATGGGGCTGAGATTGAGCTTTACAGCCCTAGAGACCACATTGAAAGGGGACAGGGAAGTCCTATTGGACTTTACAGGTGTCACTTCCCTGCATATGCCAAAGCTTAGACGAGGGCTGTTCCTGTCTGCCGTCCATTCTGTTGCCACCACCCTATCTGGGCCACCATTGTCTCTTGCCTGGACAGTGACATGGCTGCCTCACTGCTCTCATCCTTCCCTCTGGGTTCTCTACATCCATTCTCCACATCACAGTGACTCGACCTCTCACCCTTCCACTGTATGCCCTTGAATGGCTTCCTGTTTTTCCCATGAAAGCATGCACACACACAAAGAAAAAGACCCATGAGTCTCTGGCAGTCGGGCCCCTGCCTACATCTCCAGCATCCCTGGCTCCCTGACATCACGTTATCCCTCACTTTCCACTGCAGCCATACCAGCTTCCTCTCAGAGCCTTGACTATGCTGTGTGCTTCCTGCCACAGGGCCTTTGTACCTGCTAAGCCTCTGTTTTTGTGACCCAGTCCCCAACCTCCAACACTTTCCCCTGATCACAGCCTATACATCCTTTGGGTCTCAACTCAAGTCACTTCCCTGATGACCCTGCCCAGGAACAAATGGGGCTGTAATGCAGCCCCACTCCACCCTACTTTTCCCTTTATGAAACCCGACACTTTACATTTATTTGAGTGACCACTTGGTAAATGACTGTCTTCTCATCCCTTCTCCTAGACTTTGAATGCTGTGAGGTCAGACACTAGGGTTTGCCTCTCCTCACCACTGAGTTCCCAGAGCAGAGGAGAGGGCCTGGAACATTGTCGGTGCTCAATAAACACTTAAACACTTAGTAGGTGAGCAAAAATCCATCCCCATGCTGCCCACTGGGGAAAATCCTATTGGACAAGATCCATGCTCTCTCTGGCAGTTCACAAACAGGAGGATGATGAGCTAACATCTGCAGGGCCCCCAACCATGTACATTTTCTTCAGTTCTCTCAACCATCCAATGCAGTGGAGAGCTAATATGTCCCCTCTATTAGAAAATGATGAGGAAGTTCAGAGAGATGGGGAGAACTGACCCAAGGTCACACAGCTAAGAAATGACAAGGGCAGGATCTGCATTTAGGACTGGCCGACCCGGCAGCCAGTGCTCTAAGCCTCTCCCTCTGGCCCCTCCCTTGTCTTCTCGCCTTTGGTTTGTCCATACCCCATACATGGCAGTTTTATATACAAAGAGGTATATCATTTAGAAGACTGGGGACCAGACCTCATGTCCCAGCCATTCTGATGTTTTCTTCTTTGTATACACTGGTTCCAAAGGCAGAACAAGACAGAGCCCCTTGCTAATTCTGTTCTTAGGGGGTGCTGGACTGGCTTCCTTCAGCACATCACTTTGCAGAATCCAAATCCAACTGATTCAGCACCTACAGTCAGCATCAGGGATGTTTGGGGAGGCTTTGGCCTCTGGAAGGCCTTGCAGTGGCCACAGGATACTAAAGTAGTAAGACTCATTTGACTCACCCCCTTGTTTTACATATGGGGAAACAGAGACCCAGGAAAGGGAGGGAATTTATTCAAAGTCAGGGAGTAAGTTTCAGAAACAAAATGAGAAGCAGAGGCTCTGGGCTTCCTGGCCAGTGTCACTCACCTTTGTTTCAAGGTCTCACTTGGCAAAATGGGGACTGGGAAGATTGCCTCTACCAATCTATTGTGGTATCTGAAATTTCACCATTAATTCTTTTGTCTTAGAGAAATTCTGCTAGTTCTCTAACAGAATGGGAATACCCTTGGATGGATGACATGAGGACAGAGACCCTAATCAGGGAAGGCCAACCTGTGGCCCATGGGCTGCATGTGGCCTAGGATGGTTATGAATGTGGCCGAACATAAAACTATAAATTTACTTAAAACATTATGAGATTATTTTTCTGTTTTTATTAGTGTTTGTGTATTTAATGTGTGGCCCAAGAAAACTCTTCTTCCTTTGTGGCCCAGAGATGCCAAAAGGTTGAACACTCCTTCCCTAAGTCATCAGTCAGACAATTTATTCATGTTCCCACCATCTCCATTCTCTCCATCTGTGTCTCCAGTCATCCTTCCACCCACCCACCCATCTATCCACCCATCTACCCACCCATTTACCCCATCCGTCCCTTTTGCTAGATTCTCATTGATCACCAATTTCCTGACTGTCTCTGGGATAAAGCAATGAATAAGGCTCAGTTATGGCCTCTGCAGAGCTCCCAGCACCCTGAAGGCAGCAGAGCTATGAGGCCAGATTTCCCCTGCACTGTGAGAAAGGACCACACTAAGGGAGGTGTTCACAGCTGGGCTTCACAGGCAGAAAGACTCTGGAGACCCTGACCCCGAGTTCTTCATTCCAGCTCTTGCTATTAACTGGCTGTGTGGCTTGAGTAAGACCCCTCCCCTCCAGACTCAGTGTATTCGTCTGTGGTTGGACTGGACAAATGTTTCGCAGACTCCAATCATTCATATACCTCCCTCCACACCGGTAGATTAGGTCACCTTGCCTGCACTAAAAAGTACTTAATCTCTTTATCCAAATGAGCTCACTTTTTTTTTTCTTAGCTAAATAAATGGCTGTCAGTTAGCCATGACCCTTTGGTTCGAAAGAAAAATTACCTAAGTCAGAGTAAACACAACTGGCAAGGAGACACACTTAAGATATCTGCCCATGTGGTCAGAGTAGCCGTGTCTGCAGAGCAGGACCACCCATAGACAATCCCTGGGCAAATTCCCCACTTGCCATCAGGGGTACCAAGACATTTATTTAGAATGAACCTTATTGCCACCCTAATGGGAAAATATAGTAACAGCTGTCATAAATAGAAAGTAACAGTAAAAATAATTTTTAAAAAAGGAGGCAAACTGCTAGTGTTGTTGAATTCTAGGTAGGCATTGCTTCCCACTAGTAAAGACCTGTTAGCCTTAGCAAGTGTTGGAGAGGTGCTCAAGGTAACCGAGGGTTCACCCCTTGGAATGGTTTCCCTGTGGCATGCCTCAGTATTATGAAGTGATGGTGGGGATAAGGATCACCCCTAAGTGTCCCGAGCATAGATGTGTCAGGAGCATATATTCATGATATAATCTTTCCTATAAGTCAGCAGGACATCTGCTCCACCAGCTGCCTACTGAGCAGCCCGGCACCAAGGAATAGACAAGAGTCACACACAGTGACTATGCTCTTCACTCAGCTTTTATTGAATGCAGGTTCACTCAAAGTAGAACATCAACATACATTAATATCTTACTCACACTCTAACAATCTAAGAGAAACATAACACACACACACACACACACGCACAGAACAATCAGTGGGGGATAACCAACCCAAGGCCCAAAGTCTCAGGCTACAGGTCCAGGAGACAGCATGATGGGCAAGGGAGTTATCACCATTTTGCAAGGAAGGGTCTCTGGAGTCAGGTGGGCAGCAGCGCAGACGAAATCCTTAGTCCAGCAGGACAGAGCCTCTGGCAGCTGATGCCAAGGGAGATCAGCATGGCGTGGAGCAGCACTCTGGTGTGTGGGGGCTCAGCTGTCTCAGCAGTGGTCTGGAACCTGCCTGTTATACCTTGGAACTGGTGTACTCCACCCTTCTGGGTCTTTTTAATAAATGTCTTGGCACCCCTGATGGCAAGTGGGGAATTTGCCCAGGGATTGTCTATGGGTGGTCCTGCTCTGCAGACACGGCTACTCTGACCACATGGGCAGATATCTTAAGTGTGTCTCCTTGCCAGTTGTGTTTACTCTGACTTAGGTAATTTTTCTTTTGAACCAAAGGGTCGTGGCTAACTGGGCCATTTTAGTTGATATAAGTGACTCTACTTTGTTTTATACACCTTATACTATCTTAATCAGATCAATGCCATTTTATTGGCCTTGCTCTCCACATTATGCCACTCCTGCCCCCAAAGGGGAAAAATTGCCCTGAAGGAAGCTTCAGGTCAGACACTGTCCTGGTCACTCCCTTCTAAGCCCTCTGGATGTGCCCCAGGCCTGGCCCCTCCTGAGAACTCACACCTCCCTTGCAAGCCTCTTGGAAGGGTCAGGAAGCCGTCAACCGGATTCTGTAATTCAAACCCGGTGGTATCTGCTTCAAATCCTGACTGAGGAGGGAAACCAATATGGAAATCTGAAGCCAGCCCATCGGGGAGTTTAGCAGGCATCAGGTGCTGCCCATCACTCAGAGAGGGCCCTGACCTTTTCTGATCTTACC
Source organism: Tonatia bakeri (assembly GCA_004024845.1). Taxonomy (NCBI): domain Eukaryota; kingdom Metazoa; phylum Chordata; class Mammalia; order Chiroptera; family Phyllostomidae; genus Tonatia; species Tonatia bakeri. The sequence continues at coordinate 25,208 of PVIA01001867.1, forward strand.
TTTTGCCAAGAGACTTCTTCATCCTGTCTCCACCACTCCTCACCCTTGACCCAGGGTCCCTAGAGCCCATAACAGTATGGAGTCCCCAGAGTGTGGTCTTTCTGAATTTTCCTATGGCATAGCCAGGTATGATCAGAAAAAATATGCCTCTTAGATATGCCAATGCCTGAAGTGTCTTACTAAATCTTCACACCCCTGGAAGGCAAGTGGTCTGGTGGATGGAACCAGAAGATCTGGGGTTTGGCTCACCCTTGTGTTCTGGTGGCTCCCTGCACGTCCTCACCTCTGGGTTTCTGGGGGCTGTTGAGCCTGCTGCAGCAAGACTGACATCAAGGGTATTATTTACTTGAAAAAATGTTCCATTCTGGATTCAGATTTCAGGATATTTGAAATACTAAAACTGCTGCCAACTCTGTTGAGGACACAGAAAAGCCCACTTTCTCATTTGGCCTTGGCTCCAGCTGAGGCCCTTGGGGGGAGGGGTGGTCTTTGTAGCCCCCAACCCCCACTCCAGATCTGAAGAGCCAAGCCAGAAAAGCCCAGAGAGGGAAAAGGTTAAAAACACAGCTTTGGTCTTTGCCATAGAAAGTGCTTCTCCTTCACAGGTAATAGTTATACTCTCTCATGCAGTTCTTGCAATTCCTTCCTTCCTTCCCTCCTTCCTTTCTTCCACTAGACTGGTGTTTGACTAACAGGCATGGTCAGGAGAGCCCTGTAGGTTATTCATACCTGGTGTCCCTCTTGGTATATGCCATGACCATACCACTTGTCAAATATGTAAACCACACTCCTGTATTCAGAAATATTTATTGAGCACACACTGTGTTTCAGGCACTGAACTTGTTGAGCCATGGGACATATCAGTGTCCGGACATGGTCCCTCCCTAAATGCCTATGGTCCACTGCAGAAGGAGACATACCTACGACTGCAGTGCAAGGGCTGTCGTGATGGAGATACAGGCATGGTGGCTGCTGTGGGAGCTGAAGGAGGGCACCCTCACGTTTGGGCCAGAAATGAAGCAGACATTTTGGAAAAGTTACTGAGAGGATGAAATTCCACACCCCAGACTTTTATTAAATCTCCTTATTGACAGAGCATGAAGGTACTTGAGAGATCTTTGAGGCTAGTATTCCCTCCCAAAGTGGGTTCTAAGGAATGCTAGTTTTGTGGTCTGTTAATAGACATTACTGAAAGAAATGTTCCAAGGTCAAGGTAGTTTAGGAAATGCTGAGTCAAGCAAAACTAAGCTGGTTTCTATGTTGCAGGACTTATCAGAACCTTGATGTATTTATTCATTGTGTTATGAAATCTACAAGGAAGGTGGAGGCTCCAGCATGAAACACAGTGCCATGTTTTAGGGAGCCTCTCAAAAGACTAATGCTCCCCAGTGTCACTCTGGGAAACTCCAATCTAGTTCAACTCCTTTGTTCACAGATAAGAAAACTGAGGCTCAGAGAGTGGCTGGCACTTGTAATGTGTTACAGAGAACAGGGGCCAGAGCTCCTCCCCTGCAAGAAGGCTCTTTAGGGTGTGTGGTTTGGGCTTTGAGTGCTAGTGGCAATGAGAAGAGTGGGATCCATGTGGATGAGTAGTCCTAAGGGGGGTTCCTAGAGGAGGTCAGGTATGAGCTGGAAAGCCTGGGTCCTGTGGGTGCCAATGACTCATGACTTTATTGACTAAGTAGTACCACTGAGAATCAGATGCATACACCCACTGGCACCCAGTTTGCCAGAAGAGGACTTCAGGCTGAGGAAGGCTTCCCACCAGAGGGATTAGTCCCTGAACTCACGAAGGATGCAAGCACTTGCAGTTGTATATTTCTGGTCCTCTCTTCCCAGAAGCTTCCCCTTACTGTGGCCCCCAAGTCAAAATGATCCCTCACCCAAATTCTTACCCTGGGTGTTTTGTAATGGCATTTTATGCTTCTCTGTTCTTCCTTGTGAGTTTTGTTTTTAGCCAGTGTGAGAGCCCCACTGGTTTATAAGTGAATTGAGAGCAGACCTGGTAGTTTATTCTTCCTTGTTTACAGTTAATGTTTATCAGGAACTCACTGCATGCCAGGCAAAGTGCTCACTGTTTTCCCTGAATCTTCTCATTTTACCTTCATCACTCGGTAGCTATTTCTAACCCCTTTTTGCGGAGGAGAAAACTGAGGCTTAGGAGGTTGAAGTGACTTGCTTGAGAACATGGACTGTTGTTAGTCATGCAGACTCGAAACCAGGCCTTCATTTCTCTTTTTGTGTCTGTCTTCTGAATCAGACAAAACTGAGTCATGGAAAGTCTCCCAGGTGTCCTGCTCTCCTAGGGCAATGACCTGAAGGCTGGTCTCTCCTGTGTCTCCAAGGCTGGGGTTGGGGCCCCAGCCTGGTAACCATGCTCCAAGCTCAGCCCTTTCTCAGCTTGTTGACTGTAAGAGGATCCAGGGTGTGTGGTGCAGTCACCTGAAATGTAGAAGGGCAAGAATCATAGAGTGACAGCTGGCATAGGCCCTAGGCTCCCATACCCACTGCCCTGATGCCTGAACTTGCCCAAGACCTTTATGAGTCCTGGTCTTACTCACACTTATATCACTCCAGAACTTTCCATGCTGGGGGTCTGGCAGTTTTTCCACCAATTACTCCCATCTCAACCATTCACCTTTATTTATGGACAGCTTTTGTCAGTGATACCCAAGAAGCACCCTGCCTACAGTTCTTGGTTTGGGCCAGGGGCTGGGGTCTCCTTTCTTTTGTAATTAAAAATTCACCAGTGAGGACAGATGGCTATCAATCTCTCATCCCAACAGTCCCTACTGGGGAAGAAAAGGGCACCGGCCTTGCTGCCCACAGCCCAGGACCTTGCTACTATGTGCAGGAGTTAAGGGCCCTGAGTGGGGAGCAGGCAGGCCCACCCAAGACTGGGGAGACCCCTTAAACATCACAGGAAGGGTACTGGGTATGACAGATGGCCGATTCTGAGCTTTCTGCCTCATATATCCTGAGACATCAGGAAGAGGCCCACGAAGGGTCAGAAAGTGAGTATGTGGAACAAAACAGCCAGGAGGCCTTTGAGTACCACATGGCTAGTCTTACCTGATTAGATACATACTTAAGGTTGCCAAGAAAATAGATTTTAAATGTTCTCACCACAAAAAATAAATGGTAATTATGTGATGTGATGGAGGTGTTAGCTAACACTATGGTGGTAATGATGTATATCAATCAATGCATTTTACACCTTAAACTTACACAATTGTCAGTTGTATGTCAATAAGACTGGATGCCATATATATATATAATTTATATATAATTATATAAAAATATTTCATGTTTTAGCCAAATTGGAAAAGTTAATAGAAACTCTCCAGTAAAACATACAAGCCAAACAATGAGATAAGGTATCTGAGGACTTCAGTACAGAGCCAGCCTGGAGAAAGCACCCTAGTCGGCAATGCTGATTATTATTACTGTTGTCAATGTTGTTGCCTCTGCTCCAGATTCACCAGTTGTGCCAGTCTAAGGCATGTTAGGTAATTTCCAGGTACTGAACTTGCTAATCTGTAACGTGGGAATCTTAACAGTGCCTATATCATGACATCAGTATCTTGACACAGCCCGGCCCTCATGTGTCCTGGGCCAGGAGGAAGGGACAGCCTGGTGGACAAAGCACTGGTTCTGCCACTTTCTGGCTTGTGTGGCCTGTGAAAGCCCCACCTATCCCCTGGCTTCAGTTTTCCCATCTGTCCAAAGTATGTACCAGAGCAGATAATCTCCTAGGTCACTTCCGACTCTAGGTTCCGTGAATCCCTGCACGTGGCCGCCTTTTGTCAGGCTAGTGCTTTTCCCAGAAGAGATCTGGGGAGGGGAGCTCTCAGCTCCTGGCCACTTCCTGCGTCCTGTGACTGCTGTGTCAGCCTTGTGCCTGTGGGTTCCCTGCAGCTCTACTTCCAGATCTCTGGGAACTCTGGGCCAGGCTGTCTTTCTGGGAAGGGGACAGCCTGCCTCCATAGTGAGAGGAATTTGAAGGTGTCCAGTGGAAGAGAACAGGCAGGGGCTATAAGGGGAAGTCAGGGCCTGGGCCAGGCTCCAAGTGCTGAGACTGGGTCAGGCACTAGAGTATGGAGCAGAAAACTTGAGTTCAGTTCAGATGAGCAGGACACAGGTTCAGGAAGGGTCAGCACCAACTAATAGTAATTGGGGTGGAACTGAGCTCCTGACACTTGGGAGAACCTAATTAGCCTTGCCTTGGGTTCTAAAGGATATGGCTCCTATGGGTGAAGAGGGCACAGGAGCAAGGCCATTGTGCTGACCATCCATCATTTGCCCCTTGAGACCCACTCTCCACCCTATTCACCTCACCCTGTGCCCTGGGAAGTGACCTGTATACATCAATGCCCTCTCTCTCCCTCTGACTTGTTGCTGACTTTGACCAGTGTGGAGCTCTGGCAGGATATAGAGTGAGTAGGGAGAGATATTTGGATATTTAGTGTCTCAGCTCTCTCTCTCTCTCCCTCAGAGTCACCTTGAGCTGGCTGCATGCCTTGACCACAGGTGACATCTGTCAGGGGTCTTTTCCATGCAGCCCTCTCTGTGCCTAGGTCTGGACATCATTTCCTCTTCCCATCCCCTTCCAGACTAGAGGTGGTAGCAAAGGAACCCTCACTTTTGGTCCCCTCTTGCCCACACCTTTGTCAAGAGGTCCTTTATTAAACCCTCAGGACCCTGTCTGACTCAGCATCCCCCACTGCAGAGCAGGGATATTGGAAAGGGACCCTGGAGAGTGGGTAGCAGGGCTCCCCATCCAAACTTTGTCTGGAGTCTGACTCAGTCTTCTTTCCCTTGATTTCTCCAAGGGATGGTCCTGGTGTTGTTCTACCTCCTGACTTCTCTGTTTATATGTCTGGAGCAAGAAAAGGGAAGGGAGGGGTGGGGTGGGAGCCTAGGCAGACCTGAAAGGGGAATACGCCAGGTTTCCAGATCCAAGGCAGACACCAGAGCAGGGGCTGCACACTTGTGCTCCTGGGGTGCGGGGTAGACATAGACACGGTGGGATAGGGGAGCATTTGTGGGCCTAGGTGCATAGCCCACTTGGCTCCCACCCATCAGTATCCTGCTGGCATGTGGTCCAGAGGTGCAGCTCTCCCCAAAGGAGTCAGAAAGTGAGACTTTTGCGTGAAATCCCTCAGTTTCTAAATACTAGGATCAGTTCAAATATTAAATTTTAAACAAATACTGAATTTGAAATCTGGATCTCTGGCCACCAGTTTGTGATGTAGAAGATACAAGTCCCTCTGATGGGCCTCTCTGATCTCCTTTGCTTGTAGGTTTCCCACACCTGGAACCAGACTGAGAGCAGCCCAGGACATAGGTGAGTGTTTGAGCAAGACCCTTGGTTCACCTGGGGGACTCAGCATCCCCAGCCACAGCTGTGCACATACGTCAGTACCGTTAGTGGCCCCAGAGCCCTTGGTGGTTTGCAAACCACCTGTCTGTGCAAATCGCCAATCTTCCCACCTCTGCTGCCCCAACCACCTCAGCCTCCCTAATGCCCTTCCCAACACAGAGCTTCTCAGCAGCCACTCCCAAAAACCTGGGGACCTGGAGTAGCAGGGGAGGAGGAGGGAAGTCCAAGGCAGATCTGAAGCTGCAGTTTGGCTTTCCCCTTCCCAGTCCCCCACAGAGCCTGTGTGTAGTCATCTTTACCTTGGTGTGATATGCTACCAAAACAGAGGTGCACCTGCATTAGTAAATGTCCTTTTGAGATAAAGAGCAATATTCCTGTGTGGGTTGCATGGACTTCATGTCAGTCCATACTTTAGTATCTGTTTAACACCATCATGAGAGGTTTTGTCAGGGGTAGGATTTGAGAAGGAAGAGAACTATGCAGAGGGCTGGGCCCCAGCCTGGGAGCCTGCAGAGGACTGTCAGGGGAGCTTAATGACTGCTGGTCCATCTATTTGCAAATGAACATTTGGAGACACAGCCCCCTTGCCTGGGGGGACTGCCTGGGAGTTCCGCCAATGGCCCTGGGCTACTACTTCCCTAGCAACGCCTGAGAAATTGTCCTTCATGGTGTGAGTGTGTGGAGCTGGCTCCATTCCTAGGTGGAATGAGCAGTTGCTCCAATGTTTGATAGGATAGAGCCTTCCCCACTCAGCGCCCGCTCCCCACCGGCCTGTCATAGCACCCCAATTGCCACCATCTGTGTCACTCCTTGGGAGAGGATGGGAAAGCTTTGAAAGTTCCCATCTAAATGTCATCTGTAGGTTAGGAGTGGTTATTTCTAAGTTATGAGAGTATGGGCAATTTGGGTGTTGTGTTTTCCAAGTTTTATGTAATAAGCACGTGTTACATTTTTCTTCCAAATGCTATCTGGAGTGGTCTAGCAACCCAAGGGCACTCATATCCATTGTAGGAATTATCTGACCAGATTCACCCCAGCAGGTAGCAGGGTTTAGGAAACTGGGACATAGGATAGGTAAGTTTTGATGGAGAAATAAAAGGTGATCCTAGGGAAGGATTAAAGATCTATCAAAAGCAAATGTGCCCTCCTTCTCTGGTTTTGCTGTGAGCATGAGCTAGAAAGGCAAATTATTTTCTGAAAATAATGTGGACTTGGTTTGTTCCCTTTCTTTTTTTTTTTTAAGGATAAACTATTTTTTATCATTTATTTATTTATTTATTTAAATATTTTATTTATTTATTTTTAGAGAGGGAAGGAAGGGAGAAAGAGAGAGAGAAAAACATCAATGTGTGGTTGCTGGGGGCCGTGGCCTGCAGCCCAGGCATGTGCCCTGACTGGGAATCAAACCTGCGATGCTTTGGTTCGCAGCCTGTGCTCAATCCACTGAGCTGCGCCAGCCAGGGAAGTTTGTTCCCTTTCTTAAAGTACTTACCACCTCAGATGAAATTGCTTCTCCCTCTCCATACTCCACTCCTCACAGGGCAGAACCCTATGTACTTCTTTCTGCATTTTCAAGACTCAGCAATGTGTTAATTTATGTGGGGACTGGTGTTTGCTGAGTTCCCGCCCCCTGCCAGGCACAGAGCTAAAGATGTGATGGGAATCTCTTACTTCAGTTCATCCTGAGAACAAGACAGAATGCTATCCCCATTCTGCAGGTGAGGACACCAAGGCTCAGAGAAGTGAAGTGACTTGCCCAAGATCGCACAACTGGTGGGCAGAATTGGAACCTAGGCCCATCTAACTTCAAAGACTTTTTTTCCCCACCACATGACTGTGAAAGCAAAATCACTTTTTTAAAAGGTTGGGAAATACAGATAACAGTTGGTTCACAATTTTGCCTCTTTGTTGCCACAGGCTTTTATCCTTCCTCCTTTTATCTGTATGTGTTTCCTCTGACACGCTACTACATTCTTCTCTAGGCTGCCACACCACTGTGGCTGTTCTAGTACAGTCCTTGCGTCAGTGAGAATTTGTGATCCAGATGAGCAAATGGTCCATGGGCATGTAGGCCATTACCTGATGGGGTCAGGTGGGCCTTGCTGGCTCATGCACCCCTAGGGCATACACCAGCCCTGCCTCCTCCCAGCCCTGCACACCCAGTACCTCAGGTTGCCGGTGAGATCAGAAGGCAGAACAGGGTATCAGGGCTGGATCTGGCAGCTGTCCTGGAGTCATCCTGTCCCCACAGACCCTGCCCCAGGGCAGTGTTGTGTGATGGTTAAACCCTTGGTTGTTGAAACCAGGCAAAACTGAATTTCAGTCCTGACTGCTTCATTCCCAAACTGTGTATAGTCTTGGGCAAGTAAGCATCTATACCACTTTGTGCCTCAGTTTCCCAATCTGTAAAATGCATACCCTCCCCACATAGTGTTGTAATTACAGCCAGACCACCTCCTTCCCTTCCCTTTCTAAGTAACCAGGCTCTAACTCAAAGGGCAACTTTGTCATAGCCAGGGATGGATGTCGCTTTGTGGCCTTGACTATAGCTAGATAATCTAGGTTTTCTTTATTCTTTCTCTGTCCTTTTTTTACAGTTGTCTAAAATTACTACATAGAGTCTGGGGATCTTTTAATATGTGTGATCAGTAAGTTGTTACAGCCCCAAAAGTGTAGAACATTTTAAGAATTTTTTAAAAATTCTGTTTCAAAATATGAGTAACCAGTAATTCTACTTTTAGTGAATTTGCCCCGAGGAAATAGCCCAAGCCAGGTACTAAGGTTTATCTACAGGGATGTTTATTGAAGCATTGTTTCTATTAGTTAAAAATAGGAAACAGCATGAATGTCCACTAGCAGAGGTTTGGGAAAACCCGTTATGGCACATGCAGATAGTGGGAGATTCTGGGCAGCCATTGAATGTGATGGTTGAGATGAATTTTTAATAATTTATGGGGAAATGTTCATATTCCAGTACTAAATGAAAAGGCAGATTGCCAAAATTAATCCTAACTGCATTTTAAAAAATGGGTATAACGCAGCATAAGTAAGCAAAGTAGAAAGAAAGAGGAGAGAGAGAGGGGAGCAGGAAAGGAGAAAATTGGCGAAATAGATATCTAAGTGTAGGAACATAACAGGTAACTTATTTTCTTCTTTGTGCTTTTCTGCATTTTCTAAATGTCCTACAATGGAATGTTCATTGTTTATATTATCACAAAGAGTATTTCTAGTTAAGAAAAAATTCCCCACCCCCACCAATATGTATGTGTGTGTGTGTACATTTTGCCAGTCAGCTACATATAGCATCACTTTTCATTCTAAAATGTTCTTCTTCTCTAAACTTTTTTTCCCAAAGCCAATGTCAGTGTTGTAGTCTTCTGTCACTGGAACTGTGGTTCTAAAGAACTGGCTTTGGGGCTGTTATTAGTTTGCTAGGGTTACCATAACAAAATACCACATACTGGATTGCTTAGGCAAAGAAAATATATTTTCTTACTGTTCAGGAGGCCAGAAGTCCTGAAATCAAGGTGTTAGCAAGTTTGGTTTCTTCTGAGGCCCTTCTCCTTGGCTCTTAGATGGCCATCTTCTCCCTGTATCCTCACGTGCTCTTTCTTCTGCCTGTGTTGTCTGTTCCCTGATCTTTTCTTCTTATATGGACATTAGTTGTGTTGGATTAGACCTACCCTGATGACCTCATTTTACTTTAATCATCTATTTAAACTCTCATCTCCAAATACAATCATATTCTGATATGCTGGGGTTAGGGCTTCAACATATGAATTTTGAGATCACAACTTGGCCCATAACAGGGGCAGCTTATTCCTGATGACTGTGAACATTTATTTTTCAGAGCTCTGAGCTTGAAGCTGGAGTGGGAGCAGGGGAATATAGATGAAGAAGACATTGATCCCACCTTTAAGGGGTCCCCCAGGAGGTAAAATGCAGATACCTAATGTAAGCAGTGCACCTCCCTTCTCCATAAGGACTGAGAAGCAAAGTCAACCCTTCCTATCTGAACCCATCCATCACAAATTGGCTGCTCAAGGTCAGAGCAAAAGAGTTCAGCCCATGAAAATTAACTTTACTAAAAAACTCTCATGCACTTCTATGCTAAGAAGCAGTGAGTTGGCTATAAACAATTAAACCATTCAAATGGGCTTCTGGATGCAACAACCAAAATTTCAAAAATAATTTTTTTGTAGTATCAATTAAAAAAGGATTTTGATTTATAAAAGCAATGATAAAAAGAAGGAATAGGATGAGTCAGGCAGGTATGGAAGTTTGTGATTGTTGAGCCTAGTGGAAGCAATGTTGATTATGTCAGTGGGTGATAACAAAACAAGTCAGTGAGGGTGGGAGAGATAGAGAGAGAGTAAGGTAGGCATCCAAGAGCAAGCAAGCATTTTAGATTTAAGGTGAAAGGTAATAGGAAGCCACAGCAGATTCTGGAGCAAAGGCAGAACAAAATGAGGACAGAGCTTAGAGAGAATACTGCAGAAAAATCTAGTTAGGGGACTTTGCAGAAGTGCTTGGATGAGGGTCTAGAGATAAGTTCTGAAAGTAGAATTCTAGAGGAAAATTTGGGAAGACGTCGTTAGTGCTATTTCATTTTTCTCGGCCTTTGCCTGTGCCTTTTCCTCTGCTTCACCCTCAACCTGGCAAACTCCTAAGAACATTTTAAGACCCCATTCATGGAGACCAACTGGTCTGAAGCTTTTCTTGCCCATCTAGGGAGTCAGTCACTCCCTCTCTTGGGCTTGCCTCCAGTTAGAGCACTGGCATACCATACCATGGGGGTCTGTCTGCACATCCTCCTGTTTGCTGCTGAGCTGAGAAGTGGATGCTCAACAAGTGTCTGTGGGGCAAGATTGATGATGTCAGGGAAACCAGTGATTGGATGTAGGCTGCAGGGGTAGGTGGAGCATAAGAGATTCAAATATGATTCCAGGGTGAATCTATAAAATTTTATAAGTTATCAAGTTCCTATTATGAGTATGGCAGTGATAAGAGAGGAGTAAGCAAGGAAGTCTTGGTTCCTACCCTTGTGGAGCTAAGAGCCTAATGGGGGAAACAGATAATAAAATAATAATTATAACATGATGAATGCTATGAAGCCAGTTGGCTATGAGAGCCTAATGGGGCAGGGAGAGGAGTGGTAGAATCAAAGAAGACGTCCTTAAGGAAGTGCTTATTTAAGGTGAAAATTGGAAGATGTGTAAGAATGTGCCTACTCGAGCAGTTTGTAGATGTTAAATGATGGACCAAAATGAAGGTGAAGAAAAGGGAAGCCTAAATAAGGGGAAAAGGCATTCCTGCAAAGGGCAAAGCCTGTACAAAGGCCCTGTGGTAAGAGAGAAGCATTGGAAACACAGAAACTTAGCCTCACTAGAACACAGAGAGCAAGGGGGTGCTGGTGAGATAAAAGGCCAGAGGTGAAGGAAGAAGGACGGCATCACAAGGCCACTATTGTCAGAAGAGTTTAGATTTTAGCCTAAGAACATCTGGAAGCTACTGGAGGGTTATAGTCAGGGAGTGATTGGAACAGATTTCTGTTTTTCCCTGGCTTCCCTGGCTGCTGCTATGGAGTGAATAGATGGCTGTGATCAAGAAAGGAGCCAATGGGGAAGCTGATGCAGTTGTTCAAGTAAGAAGTGGTGGAGGCCTTGATGGTGGTTGTGGGTGATAAGTGGACAGAAAAGAATAATAGTCAAGACTTGGACAGAAAGGGAGAGAGAGTCAGGAATGACTCCTAGTTTTGGATTTAGGCAAGGGCAGAAAGGAGGACATTTTCAGAGATATTTGGGGGTGCCTTTGCCAAACTCAATCCATACTGAGTCCCAGTAGTCCTACCGCCAGTCCCCCAGAGGGTTTCTGACTCATGGCAGGTCAGCAGACAGGGATGGCAGGACCTTTCAGCCTGTCTCAAGGTCCAGAGAGGTGAAGAAGCCACTGGCGTGAAGCCCAGTGTCAAGGGCTCAGGCTGGTTGCCAGGATCTTGGAATTGTGGAGGGGATGGATGATTGTGAAAACCTGGCCCCATGATGCATGGCAGCTTCATTTCAGCATTTTCCTCTGATTCAGCAAAATCTCCTCTCAACACCTTCTCTGGGGGACTGACAATTGATCATTATTCCTAGAGATCTACTTGGTATTGACTCTTTATTTTTTGCTCAAATGTCCTGGGGCTTCCTGCCCTGGTGATTCACTTAAGAGTGAACTAAACATCTGATGGGTCTGCTCCATCCGCCTCTCAGAGGACCCTGGCAGTGAATCTGGGACACAAGCCAGGAGGTATTAGCATTGTCCCATTCCGCAGGTAACAAAACTGAGGCTCACAGAGAGGGTTCTGCTTGTTCAGTCACAAAACTCACAAGTGGAAGAAACAACACTAAAACCCAAGTTAGGAGATTCTACATTCAGTTCATTTTTCTCAGTAGTGTTTTTTGTCTTTAATCTCTCAGTAACTTTTGAAGTAAATGGCCTGCCACATTTTGCTTTCAGAGCATGTTTGTTACCTGCTAACAAAGCATATTTTTTTCTTTCTCAAACTGTTTAAACTGTATTGACATATTGTGATTCCTTCCACATCAATGTAAATAAGTCTATAACAACCAGTGGAAAAACAAGAGATTCCATGGGACACCACATCATTTGTATGAAACTTTTCCCTGCACCTAGCCAGTTTTCTCGGTGGCACGTATTTATTCATTTGACAAATATTTATTGAGCCAAGTACTTGGAACACAGAAGCAAAACAAGCAGCTCTTGTCCTTGCCCTCAGGAAACTGTGATTCTACTAAGGGAGATGGGCAATAAGCAATTAAAGTCATGTATGATGTTCCATAAAGGCTTATGGGGAGAATAAAGCCAGTGAGAGTTGAGAGAGGAGGGGAGGGGTTGGGTGGGGCTACTTTACATAAGGTGGGCAGAGGAGACTTCTCTGAGGAGGTGACCTTTAGGACTAGAATGAAAGGAATGAGAACCTAGGACATTCCAGACAAAGGGAAAAGCATAGCCCTAAGATAGGTGGGAGCTTGGGCTGTCTGGGGAATATGGACGACCTGTGATGGCGGGGGCCAGAGCAGGGAGCAAGTGGTAGGAAGTGAAGTCCGGGAAGGAGGTGAGGTGTCAGACAGATACTGAGGACTTTGCCTTCCTTCCAGATGGAATGGGAGCATATGAGGATCCAAGCAGGAAAGTGACACAGGCTGACTTGCCTTAACAGAACCCCCCTGGGCACATGGGTGGAAGCGTGGAGGCCAGGAAGGAGGTTGCCGTAGTAACTCAGGTGAGAGAGGATGGAGCTAGAGCAGGACAACTTCCATGGAGGTAAGAAAAGGGACCCCTGTATTCTGAGTGCATGTGAAGGGTGAGCAGATTGGACCCACTCTTTTTTGTAAACCTCACCTGAGGATATGTTTATTGATCTTAGAAAGAGAGGAAGAGAGAGAGAAACATGGATCAGTTGCTTCCCTTACGTGCCCCAACAAGGAATTGAACCTGTAACCTGCTTATGTACCCTCACTGGGAATCGAACCCTCAACATTTTGGTGTTAAGGGATGATGCTCCAACCAACTGAGACACCTGGCCAGGGCTGGACCCACCCTTATAGTGCATGTGAGGGGAGAGGGAAGGAGAGGAGTCATGGGTGATGACTGAGGTGTATTCTGACACCAACTGGGGTGCCAAAATCCAAATCCAGTACTAACTACCCAAAGTTTGCACAGACCCCCACCAGTTAAAGAACATGGTTCCCCAAGAGACTGCCTCCACTTCAGATGCCAGGTGCAAGTGGAGTTCCCAAGCTAACTCATTTCTGTTGGGCCAGCTATAAATCTGTGGGTTCCTACACCCACTCTGGTTTGATAACTTGTTAGAATGACTCACAGAACTCAGGAAAGCACTATACTTACAATTATAGTTTTATTATACAGGATACAGGTTAGAACCAGCCAACTGAAGAGAGGCACAGGATAAGGTCTGTTAGGGTCCCACTAGGGACCTGTCTACCCTCCTGGCACATCAATTATTCACCAGCCAAGCTCTGCTGAGCAACTGAGATTTTATTGGTGTTTCATTTTGTGGGCATGAGTGACTGAACTCAATCTCCATTCTCTCTACCCTCCCCTTCCTGGAGGTGGGATTGGCTCAAAGCCCTGTCATCTAACACCTTAGTTGGTCTTTCTGAGGGTCAGCCCCCATCCTGCTTTAGCTGGTTAGCATAAACTCATATGTGGTCCCAGGTGCTCATGAAAAACAAACACCTCTATCACTTGAGAAATTCAAGAATATAGAGGCTCCTTCCCAGGAACCAGACAAAAGCCAGTCAAATTCTTTATTATACAATAGAGTGGGCGCTAGCCCCATTTATTAACTCTAGCAGAAGACTGGAGGCCAGGAGTGGGAGTAGTAAGTAGTAGGTTTGGTAGGGAAAATGAAGGTGATGTTTTGGCCATGTTGACTTTCAGACATGCACGTGGAATGTGGAGTAGACAGTCAGATCTACGAGTCTGGAGCTTAGGGAGAGAGAAGTATATAGACCGTATTTTAAGCCTGGATCAGACTGGATGAGATAACTCTGGAAGTAAATATAGTTAGGGAGAAAAAAAGCCCATGGCTGTGCTGCCAGGTGTCCGATAGTTAGTGGTTGCAGGGAGGAGGAGCTGAAAAAAGAGAAGTGGCCTGAGAGACAGGAGGAGAACCCAGGAAAACCTGGGTTACTCACCACAGAAGGGGTGAGCATCAGCGCTAAATGCTGCTGCAAATCAAGGAAGAGGAGAACCAAGAAATGGCCATTAGACTTGGCAAGATGGGGCTGAATGACTTCAGGGGAGGGGATGGGAGGGGAGGGAATGTAATGGAAGCCAACTAGATGGAACAAAGATGGGAAGGCGGTGAGGAAGCAGAGATAGAACAGAGACCCCCCCCCCAGAGGCTGTGGGGTCTGGAAAGGGGTTAAGGCAGCCAGAGGGAATGGTCCAGCATGCTCCATGTGCCCAGTTCTGGGCCAGGGGTGGTAGGTGTCTTCTAGGAGCTCAGAGAGATGGGAGAGAGAGATGAGAGTCACTGAGCTATATAACACTGTGAAAAACGGATATGGGATGACAGCAATGTGGAGCCAGGAGAAATCACTTCTGACTGGGAGTGATGGGGGCAGGCCTAACAACAATTAAAGGTATTTTTGTTGAATGCCTGCCTTCTATGTGTCTGGGAATACACTGGGCTTTTGAAGTGCATTCTCTTATTTAATACTCTCAGTACTGGCACTGTCCCCACTTTACAGGTGAGGAAACTGATGTTAGAGTGGTTGAGTTACTTATCTAAGGTCACACTCTTAGGATTTGCCAAAAATAGAAGTTAATACAGATTGAAAAGGGGTTTTATTATACAAGGAAAGGTTAAGTAGGAAGAGGGGGCAGACTGAAATGAGAACTCAGAGACAGAAAACCTATGTGAGTTCAGGGGGCCCAGGAAAGACTCATTTGGAACAAGAGGGGACTAGTCCTAAATCCCATCTGAGTCATTTAGGAGAGGGACCTAGTCTCCCTCTAAATCACAGTTCTGCCTGGGTCATCTGTGGTATGGCCTTCAAGAGGCTCCTAACCCCTCAGTCTGCCCTCTTCTGTCAAGAGAAAGGTAACACTACCCTGCCAGGATGAGGGCACAGATCCAGGGAGGGGAGAGTGAGGTGGAGGCTGGATGAGGCTGATGTATGAGGACACTTTCCTGGGGGAGAGCTGTGGGCCAGAGAGGCAGACATGGATCCCACACGCTGCTGCCTGTTCCCCTCAACCACCACCCCCACCACTATACACACAGCCAGGACAGGGGCATGCCTTTGCTCACAGCCGTCATCATTCCTCGTCTGTAAAATAGGAGCAGTGGGCCCTGCAAACCCCTGCCAGGCCTCACAGTCATGACTTAAAAGAACATTGGAAAGAAAGCACTTAGCAGAAGTGCCCAGCAGAAACCAGGAGTCAGAAGTGGTTGGAAGCCACCAGTTCTAACAGATAGATGGATAAAATCAGGATAGTGCTATCCTGCTAAGGTGGGATTTGGTGACTGTTTGATTCTGAAATGTCTCAGGTCTATAGAGGTACACCAGTGAGTCCTTAGGGCCTGGCTTCCCACCTGTGAAATGGGCACATCCTGGCGGCATGCCACCTGTTGAGAGGGCCAGAGTGGGAGGCCAGCCAGAGGGGATGTGCTTTTATGATCACTGAGGGAGCTCTTCCGCTGGTCCCTCCAGCTGCATGTGTAGCTCTTCCAGGCTTAACACAGACACATGGCAAGCCCAGGCTGGAAGGGTCCTCCCCCACACCTCCCATTTCACAGAGGAACAGACAGGCTCACAGAGGTTGGGCCAAGGATCCCTGTAGTTGGTGTTAATATTTACTCCCTAAATCTTTTTATACACCATGAAAGAGGAGAGTGGCAGGGAAGAAAGGAGGGAGAAAGGAAAGAAGGAAGGAAGGAAAAAAGTAAAGAAGGAAAGGGAAGGAAGGAGGGTGGGAGGGAGGGAAGGAAGAGATGAGGAAAGGGATGAGACACAGGGTGATATATAGATTTAGGAGGGTGGAAGCTCACCTTTGTTTTCAAGAAGATAATTAGGAGTCCTGGCTACATCAGGCACCTAGAGAGCAACAAGGCCTAGAACATTCTCAATTTGGAACCTGCCAAGCCAGTCACTTTACCTGGAAGTCCATGACCCTACTATTTCATTCCTGTCCTGCAGGCAGCGTGGTGGTGGTTTAATCAGGGGTTAGTTGTGTGAGGAGAAGCCTCTAGGAGAAAAGCACTTAGTGATAAGGGCTAAATGGTATTGACGTCCTGCCATAGCCACACACCCAGGATTGTGAAAGAGGCTCAAAAGGTGGCCTGGGGGCATAGGTTTGAAAATGTCTGGGACCTAGAAGCAGATGACCAGTGAGTCTGAGGATACCTGCCCCTTCCTGCTTGTGCCCATCTCCACCAGGCAGCCGCAGGGCCAGTTCTTAAAAAGCCAATGCCTGGCCACTTCCTGGCTGAGGTCGTATTTCACAGCTTTCTGGAACTTCCCTACCTAGTTCTCAGTATCTTCCATGAGCCTCTGGGCAGAGCAGTTAGGAGGAAGGAAAGCACATCTCTTGAGCAGGTGCTGTGTGGGTAGTGCTGTGTCCAGAGCTTTGTGGGTGCTACTTCACTTGAGACTTGCACCACTTCTGAAATGGGTGGGCATCAACCATTCCATTTCACATGCAGGCAAACTGAGGCTCAGAGAGACCAAATAGCTTACCCAGGATTACCCAGTCAATAAGCACAAGGAGGATGGAAAGCGGTATCCGTGGGACCCCAAGCCTGTGTCTGGAGTCTGCCTGCTGCTGCCCAGTGTGCATGCACTCAGGTTGGGTCTCAGAGGCTGGTTCTGTCATTGATCCCGAGCTGTCTCTCAGCCAGCTTAGCTGCTCCTTTCTCCTTCTCTCCCATCATCTTTGAGAATCCCTTGGTCAAATCCTGGGAGAGCCCCAGAGGTCCTGGAAATGTCCCTAAATGAGGCTACTAAAAAAATAAGCAAAGAAAATGAGAAGCTTTAGGACTCCAGAGGACAGAACTGATTGGTTTGGGCAAGAAGGAAGGTTCAGGCCAGAGCCTAGAATAGTGAAATCTTTTTCTAAGGATGGATGCATAGGTAGGTTAAGTAGGTAGATAAATAGGAAGATAGACAGATGAGAGAGACACAAGAAGAAAAAAGGGGCAGGGGGAGCAGGAAGAAACAAAGGAACCAGGAATGGTCAGAGAGGGTAGACTGAGTCAGTTTTTCCCAGAACTGTGATGAGTCCATTGGGAAAGTGAGATGACATCAGAAGCAGCACAGTGTGGTGGAGTTGAGAGGGAGGGAGCTCAGCTGGTTGAGGAGTGGCCTAGCACTACAGGGTCATTCAGTGTCTGCCCAAACATCCCACTCACCCATGAACAGAGCAAAGGCACTGCAGTGCCCCAGTGATAATTGCTTCATCAGCCTCCAGACATCAAAAGATGCTGAAATTACAAGTGAGTTCTGCTGCATAATTCACATTATGTTGTGAATTTTCTATCCATTCTCATTAAAACAAAACCAAAATCCTGTACACAAAGGAGTTAGCTCTCACAGAATTCACCTTTAGTTACCTAGAACTCCCTCTGCAGCCCCTCCCTTTGCATAGATGGTCAAAGGGCCTTCCTCTACCCTGTCCAGTGGCATTTTTGAATTGGCAAATGGTTTACTGTCTACTCCCGCCAATGACCTTTTGTTATAGGCTTTTCTTTAATTTTCTACTTCTTTTTACTCACGCTCACAAAGCTCCCAGCTTCAGCCAGGCATGCCAAGGAGGCTTGTAGTAGCAGGACTGATCAATGCCGGGAGGCTCCTTGCAGCCGCCAGAGCCGCAGTCCTGGGTGGGGGTGGCTGCGGGCTCTGCAGCAGAGGCTCTGTCTGCCTCTGATACTGGCAGCCAGAGCTCCGGACAGCTGCTCGCCCTGCAGAAGAGCCCAGGACACAGGAGAGGCCCGTTCCTCTGGTAGAGCTGCCCAGGACACACTTGGGAGGGTAAGTGAGGGCTGCAGGTGCTGTGGACGGTGGAGGCTGGGGAGGAAATGCGGGGTCTGGGACTTCAGGGAAAACAAAGCTAGTAAAGCTGTTGCTGCTGAGGTTGAAGGAAGAAATAGCTCAAGAGCTGTTCCTGGTGATTCCGTGAAGTAGCAGCAGCACTCAGCTCTATCTATACTCGAGGTAGCCCAGAATTCTGGGGAAGGTTCCTATTGGCTCACACCCAAAGCAAGGAAGTTACAGGACTTCCCCGAAGGACCTGAGCTCCTTCCCTCATTCTTTGCCAGATGTTTACTGAAGGACATATACATGCCAGGCTCCCTGCTGGGCACCAGGGGTTCAAGGAGCACTAGAATGAGGCTTCTTCCTGGAAAAACTCCTAGTCTTGCCAGGAGCATGGTTGCTCAGATTACTGTAGTATCATGTGAAACATGAAAGGAGAGGGTCTCCCCAAGTCAGAAAGAGGCTAACTGGGCTTCAGGGTACTAGACAAGATTTTACAGAGGAGGGATCATTTAGGTTGGGTCTTGAAGGATGAGTAGGAGTTCTTCAAAAGGCAGCACAGATGCTATGAGTGACTGCAAAGAGTTTGGACATACAAAAATATAATAGTGTGTGGTAACAGGCTCAGCAGAGACTATAGAAAGTTAGCAGAAAAGATCAACAGGGTCACATCATGGAAGGTCTCAAATGCCAGGTGAAGGAGTCACTTAGGCGTCTTAGAAAACTCAGTCTGGTTCTAGTGTAGACAGGGTGAGGAATAACACAGGGAGATCCTGAGAAGAAAAATATGACCTCAAAGTCATAGGGACCAGTGAAGTAGACTGAGACAATGGAGTCAGGAGGTGAAGAACAGGGTCACTGCTGTTCTTTTCTGAGGTTGAGCGGCAAGGCTGGTGAAGGATCAACTGTAAGGGAAAGGAGGGGTCTGGATGATTTCAAAGTGGACAGGGGACTGGGTGGGTGATGGGGCCTCTTGAGAGAGATGAAGGAAGGAGGAGCAGGTGGAGTGGGGAAGGAGGGGAGGTAATGAGCACCATGGGAAAACCTCTGGAGATTCTTAATTAAAGCCAGATTCCTAGTACTCCATACGTGGACACTGACCTTGTGAGATTAGCCATCAGTCAGACAGTAAGATCTTACCCTGCACCTACTGCATCCTTAGCCTCCTCTTTGCTGCTTGGGAATAATAGAGTGCAAGTATGAAAAAGAGGTGTCACATCCCCCCTGCAGGCAGATATTTCAAATATTAAATAGAAATGCTACTGTGTAGGTTGCTGTAGAGCCTGAGTTTGAAACTGGGCATTTAGAATGACCTCATGTCTCAGCTAGGTGCCAGGAGACCCTAGACAGTGTGGCAGAGGGTTAGGGAAGGGGTGACTAGAGGCTAGATAATTGAACAGTGTCTCTACCTGTCACTGACTCTTTTCCTGGGAGGCCAGGCATTCTATTTGGCTGAGGAAAAGACCCTGTGGTTAGGAGAAATAGAAACATTGGTTAGAAAGTGTTTCTTAAGTACCAGTACTGGAGGTCTGGGGATGCCCAGCTTTGTGGCAGGGTCCCCAGATCAAAGTCTCCAGGACAGAGAACTCTTGTATTTGGACTCTGTGCTGGGCATTCCCCTGTCTAGACATATTCAGTCCTCATGCAAGGGTATCAGAGAGGTAAAGCACTGTCTAATGTCACACAGCCAGTACATAGCAAGCTGGTTTTCCTCCAGGCCTAGCCAACTAAGGTGTAGGGTTTCTCCTCTCCCTCCACTGACCACCATAGCGGTGATGCACCTCAGTCTCTGGGTGCTCTCATAGGGTTCTCCGTGTTTAAAAACAGTGTGATATTTGTCCCAAAACTATCAAATTAGGTGTTTTTAAAAGCAAGAATGAGAACAGCAGAGGTGTATGTGTGTATATCTCTGTGTGTTAATATTTATTGGGCACCTACTATGTGACAGGCCTTGGGGATGCCGCAGTGACTGAGGCGGATATTGTCCAGGCCCCCAGGGGCCATGGGTGGCCATATGGGGAAGGCTCTTTTTTAAAAAACATATATTTTACTGATTATGCTATTACCGTTGTCCCATTTTCCCTCCTTTATTCCTCTCTGCCCTGCACACCCCCTCCCACCTGCATTCCCCCACTTTAGTTCATGTCCATGGGTCATACATATAAGTTCTTTGACTTCTACATTTTCTATACTATTCTTAACCTCCCCCTATTTTCTACCTACCATTTATGCTACTTATTCTCTGTACCTTTTCCTCCTCTCTCCCCCTCCCACTCTCCAGCTGATAACCCTCCTTGTGATCTCCATTTCTGTGATTCTGTTCCTGCTCTAGTTGTTTGCTTAGTTTGTTTTAGTTTTTGTATTTTTTTAGGTTTGGTTGTTAATAGCTGTGAGTTTGTTGTCATTTTACTCTTCATAGTTTTGATCTTCTTTTTCTTAGATAAGTCCCTTTAATATTTCATATAATAAGATCTGGGTGATGATGATCTCCTTTAACTTGACCTTATCTGGGAAGCACTTTATCTGCCCTTCCATTCGAAATGATAGCTTTGCTGGATAGAGTAATCTTGAATGTAGGTCCTTGCCTTTCACAACTTCAAATACTTTTTTCCAGCCCCTTCTCACCTGTGAGGTTTCTTTTGAGAAATCAGCTAACAGTCTGATGGGAACTCCTCTGTAGGTAACTCTTTCTTTTTCTCTTGCTACTTTTAAGATTCTCTCCTTCTCTTTAATCTTGGGTAATGTAATTATGATGTGCTTTGGTGTGTTCCTCCTTGGGTCCAACTTCTTTGGGACTCTCTAAGCTTCCTGGACTTCCTGGAAGTCTATTTCCTTTGCCAGATTGGGGAAGTTTTCATTTATTATTTGTTCAAATAAGTTTTCCACTTGTTTATCTTCCTCTTCCCCTCTGGTACCACTATAATTTGGATGTTGGAATATTTAAAGATGTCCTGGAGGTTCCTAAGCCTCTCCTCTTTTTTTTTTTTTTTTTAATTCTTATTTCTTCCTTCTGTTCTGGTTGAATATTTCTTTCTTCCTTCTGCTCCAAACTGTTGATTTGAGTCCCAGTTTCCTTCCCTCACTGTTGGTTCCCTGTATATTTTCCTTTATTTCACTTTTTATAGCCTTCACTTTTTTCTCTATTTTACAACCATATTCAACCAATTCTGTGTTTTCAGCTGTGCATTTAATAGGTTGGCTATCTCTTTGTCGCTTAGTTGTATTTTTTTCTGGAACTTTGATCTGTTTTTTTCATTAGAGCTCTTTTTTTTTTTCTTTTTGTCTTGGCACACCTGTTAATAATACGGGGCAGAGCCTTAGGTGTTCACCAGGGTGGGCATCACAGGGTGCTATGTTGTGATGCTGTGTGTAGTGGAGGGGTCCAAGAGGGAATAGTGCTGCTCGCTCTGCCCTCTGCCAGTTTTCAGTCACTTTCCCCGCTATCCACAAGCAAATTGGGCCCTTCTGGTGCTGATTCCCAGGTGGGTGTATGGTCTAGGACCCTGTGGTTCTCTCCAACGTACTCTCCTGTGAGGGGAGTTTCTCCTGCTGCCGCCTCAATCCCCACAGGTGTTTTTGGTCAGAAGCTTTGAGGCTTTATTTCCCCTGTACTGTAACGCTGGGTTGTGTGGTCTGCCTCACTCCCCAGTTGTTCCTCGCAGTTAATCTGCACTCGAATGTGGTGCCACCCAGTCCACAAGCTGCTGCCTTGCCTCCCCAGTTCTCCAGCCGCTGCCTTGCCGCATATCCTTTCCACCTGGCTGCCCATCTCCACCCCTCCTACCGGTCTGGATGAATGTTTCTTCTTTAACTCCTTGGTTGTTGGACTTCCATACAGTTTGATTTTCTGTCAGTTCTGGTTGTTTTCTGTTTTTAAATTTGTTGCTGTCCTTATTTTGGTTGTGAAGGAGGCACAGTGTGTCTATCTATGCCTCCATCTTGGCTGGAAGTCTGGGGAAGGGTCTTATATTTATGCTGGTATGTACAAACACACAAGCACACACGTAGGCATTCATTAGTGTTCTGAACCAATGTCTTAAGGATAGACACATTCACCTCACCCAGACACACACAGATACATGCCCCCAGTGATCACACTTACATGTATGCACAGCTCCATGCACGCATGTTCATCTACAGGAGTTAACTAAAGAGAGGGACCTGGACCTACAGCCTGGTACAGTAGCAGGAGGATTTGAAGTGCATCCTGTCCTATTTCATGATAAGGCTGTCATAGGGTCTTAATGGAGGCTTCTGTCTCCAACCCACCACTAGTCACCAGCTGAGCTTCTGTAGTTGGATGGTGCAGACTTCAGTTTCGCCCAGGGACTGCTGTGAGTTGTCACCACCATCTGTTAAACATAGACCTGGGTGTTCGACAGCACCCATGCGCTATCTCCTTTCACATTTTATAGGTGAGGAAACTGAGGCTTGGAGACATGGGGCATCTCACCTAGGGTCTCATTCAGCTTAACAGTGACAGAGTCTGGACTTGAACCCTGAACTCTCTCATTGGAAACAGCAGCCCAGTACTGGTGCTGCTCAGGATGACCCAGATGCCAGGGACCACCTTGGATGTTGAAGTCCTGAAGTCTTTTCTGTCACTTCCTGATAAGCTGAGGCTTCCCAGCATGTGGTCGCTTCTTTTCTGACTCCCCAGGCCTCAGTCCTGGAGCCGCTCTTCAGTTTTCTCCCAGTGTGGTCCCTTTGGACAGTAACTTATCAGGTGAAAAGAAAAGACTTTGAACCTAACAGAGGAGCAGTCAACTATTGCTCAGAGGTGGTGATCAGGCTAGTTTTGCATCCTACACCCAACTCTAGCCTCAGTTTTTCCATCCAAACAATGGAGATAATAATTGTATTCCATGTTGGGTTATTTTGAGTATTAAATGAGTTTGCACATGTGAAATGCTTAGGCTAGCACCACTGTTTTATTACTATTAGCTTCTGTCCATCCACCTACCAGTGACTTCCTATGGGCCTGTCTGATGGAGGAGTCAGTGTGTTATGCTGTAAAGAGATGCAGCAGGCTCACATTCTAATGCAGGGATGGAAGTATGAATAAATAGAGGTGCTTCAATGTAATATGGGGGTGTTTTCTCATCCAACAAGGTGAGAAAGGGGATTCCAGTAAGAGGAACCATCAGAGGCAACAGGTTAGGAAAAGAAAAGTCGGATGCACTGGAGAAACTGGGCGTGGAACAGGAGGAGTGGATTCTAAAATCCACAAGACCCAGGCACATGAGCTAAGTGAGAGAAGTAGGCTGGGTGTAAGGTAATATGTAGAGGTAGGGACTCTGGCAAACTGGAAAGCTGGCCCAGTATTGCCAGGTCTTCCAGGTTTTTAAGAGATGCCAAGAACCTAGGTTTTTTATGTGAAATCTCATAAGTTTGAAACATGGGGTCAGCACTGGAGAAGCCAAACAAAATGTATCTGTGGGCTACAGTCTGCAGCCTCTACTTATACTCAAACTTATGACCCTAGCAATGGGGTGGGGGGTGGGTGGTGGCACCAGAAGAAATGTAGCTGTGGATTCCAGACTCTACTTTGTGCCAGCAGGCTGTATCTGACAGTTGGGGCCAGGACCTGGCACATAGGCAGTGCCTAATCAACACTTTCTCTGCAGATGAGTCAGGGAATTTGGACTTTATCTGGAAGGTCAGGGAAGAATCTGAGGTGTAGGGTATAAAAGTGAAGTGATGGAAGTTTGTCTTATGGCCATCACTCCACCTGCCACATGGAGGCTGCCTTAGAGGGGGACAGACAATAGGCAGAGCAGGGGGTAAGGGGCAGGGTGCTTAACAGGACTCAAGGCAGAAGGTCATGCTTGTCAGGACTAAGACTATGGGTTAAGAGCAGAGCAGTCAAATCTATGCACAGATCAACTTGGAGAGTGTAGGAGAGGGGAGACCAAGGTGCCCCACCAGCTAGTTTCCTGACTCACTTGGTGACTTGGTGGTGCTTCTCACCTAGATGAGAAATTTGGTGCAAGAAGTGTGCAGGGGCAGTAAGAGGACGGGTGATGAGTCTGTTTTTTTCTGTGTGAAGTTTAGATGCCTGTGGGGCATCCAAGGAAAGATGTGTCACTGGCCAAACATGCAGGTCTCAAGAGAGGAAAGGCTAAAGACTCAAAATTATATATCCACCTGGACCTCATTCTCCTTCCACTTACCTCTAAGATCTTTGTGCTCTGTAGTCTTACAGTTGAGAAGTATATTTCTTGGGTTTTGATTTTTGTTTTGTTCCTAAAAAGGCTGAAGAGGGAGAAGGTAGATTAATCCTTAAAGCCAGAACAAATATCTGTGAACACATGCACTCTGATGGATTCTTCCCACCCACATCCCATGAGGTGGGCAGCTTATTGGGGGGCAGAGAATACATGGGTTATCGAGGCCCCATAGTTATGACATAATAATGCCTCCTTCCCAAGAGCCAGTCTCTGAGCTTGGCTATCCTAACTCTTGCAATGGGATTTTACCTGCACTTGAAAGAAGAAAAGGATTTGCTAAACAGATTGATGGTTTAACAAGCCCACTTAGGAGAATGGGCTTTTAGCAGCATCATTTGCATTCCAACAATGAGTGTACAAATTATAAATGACTTCTTATCTATTTTTAAAACGGTTTTAAGACTTCTCATCTGCTGTCAAGAGTGTCAGTGAGCATACCAAGGATATTCACAGCACCGCTGTGTTCCTTTTGAGGGAGGAAAAACTATTCTATTAAAGCAGCGATTTTCAACTGCTGTGCCACAGAATTTTTAAAACATGCAATACCTGTCTCTCTAGTCAGGAACACTGACCTCTTTTCCTTTAGATCATCAAATTAAAAAATGACAACAACCAGCACAACCATAGCTGTCCGGTGTGAATGAATCAAAATTATACCTATTTTTGTCAGACTGGCAAAAATATTTTTTCGGTGTGCTGCAGAATTTCAGTAATTAGTTCATGTGTGCCGTAAGATGAAAAAGGTTGAAAATTGCTATATTAGAGAACTTACATTTATTGAGCGTGTGCCAAATACACCAGGCTCTGTGCTAGGCATTTTAATGACATCTGCTCATTTAAGGCTCACAGTGGTCCCCACAGGGGTGGCAATATTATCAATTTTCACAGAGGAATGGAGGCCAGGCCCAGAGAAGGTGAGCTGCTGGCTCAGACATGCTCAGCTTGCAAGGGCCAGGCCACCCTAAGGTTGGCTACCAGGTCTGAGTTCTTTCTAAATATACCTCACAGGGGTTTCTCACTAATTCAGGTTTTTGTCCCTTGACCAGAGCAAAGATGGTCTGAAATAGAGTTTCACAGGGGTTAGAGAGCAGCAGGGAAGGGAAAAGGTGGGAGAGGGAGTCCTTTTCCTGAAAAGGACTTGTCCATCCATGCATCAGTTCAGAGGGAAGAAGTATGAAAATATGAAAAAATGGAGGAGGAGGGTGGCTCTGAAGGGTAGCACTGAGTGTGGCCTGGTTCAGATCCCACCTTTGCCATGAGCTCCCCTTGAATAAGTGCTTGCTCTCTCTTTTGTGTCTGCTTCGTTTGTGTTCTGCTTCACAATTTTCACCATGTCTGAAAACACCTGCACTGTTGCCCTCTTATTCTCACTTTTATCCATTCATCACTTTTATTTGATTACATTATTTTAAAGGTAAATTTTATTATGTGACTTAAATGGAATAATAATCACTTGTCATACATAGAAGCTAAACATCAAAATAAATACAAAGAAATTTAAGAACTGTAATGTTACATTCTACCCAGCTGCTACCGCCTAAAGTCTGCTTCCCCGTGTCCCCACCACTCCATCTCTGTCTCTGTTAGAAGAGGGGCATCAGCAAGTGCCAGCAGGTAGGCATTAAAGACACATTGGCTTTGAGCTGAGTCATTTTTCCTGGAAAGAACCAGCAGGAATGAAAGGGATCTAGAACCCTGTTTCCACATCATGGGGCAACATTGTTTATTGCCTCCTGAAATTCCCTCCCAGGCAGTCTGTAGGGGCTGGGGTCATACACTGCAGAAAGCCAGGTCAGAGGTCATTATAACCTTTGTGGCACTGACAGAGCCTGGGGAAGTCTGGATTTGAGAAGCCCACAGATGGGCATGAAAAAAGACAGGGGCCAGGTAGGATTCCAAGACAGCCCCCCTTTCTGTAACCAATAGGTAATTATGCTTTCATGCTTCCTCCTTTTGGTGAGGGAGAAGAGGGCAGAGCCACTCCAAGGGGCTTCAACTCAGCACTCCCTCTGCCTTCCCCGAGAGCTGCAAGCCTTGTTTTCTTCCTCTGCCTGATGGAGAGGACATCTTGAGGCCCCTCAAGTTTGACCTGGGTCACCACCTTCTGGGCGAGGCAGCCTGTAATCCCTGTAATCCCATATTAATGAATTTATGTGCCCAGGAGCAGGCTTAGTGGGGGGAAATGAAGAAAACTAAGCAAGCTCCTCTCTCTCCCAGGGAGACAGGAGGGGAACCGGGATTGCTCCTAATGGGGTTAGAGTTGTGCTAAATCCCCCATCAACCCTGAGTACCTGTCAGCCTCCTCTGGTCTCCACCCAGGTTCTGGGGTTGTGGGTCCCCTCTGTGGCCTTCCCTGCTGTTGTGCATGAGCTTGAACAGTATGTGCATGAGCGGACCTATCCCTCCTTGCCTCCGAAGGGGCCTTCCCTTCTTGGCTTTGCTCAGCTACTGTCCTTATGAGGCGGGGGTAGAGGATGGGGCAAGCAGGGGATGGAGGAAGAGATTTACTCTGAACAACCAAGAGCAGACAATGTTAGATTGAAAGAATCTTAG
Source organism: Tonatia bakeri (assembly GCA_004024845.1). Lineage (NCBI taxonomy): Eukaryota > Metazoa > Chordata > Mammalia > Chiroptera > Phyllostomidae > Tonatia > Tonatia bakeri. Next base: position 51,943 of record PVIA01001867.1, read on the forward strand.
AGACCTTGTAGTGTATTGTTATTGCACAACCAGGGATTCAAATTATGACCTCCATTTTACAAATGAGTAAACTGAGACCCAGAGAGGGAAAGGTCTAACAGCCTGTCTGAGGCGTAACCAAGCCAGACCCCAGGCTTCTGGACTCCTGGCCCAGGCTTCTCTCCCTGCATTATTTCTCCTCTCAGGGGGACTGATGGTTAATATTCTGTGAATGGCTTCAGAAATGCCCCAGAGACCTGCCATGTGGGTGTCCCTGTTATATTGGCCTTGATTTCAGGGTTCAACCCAACTAGACTCTTCTCTGTGCTGTGTTTCAGAAGCATCTTTGCTCAAACTCACCTCCAGTTGTGGCCTCTACGGATACCATCCCCTTTTCTGCCTGGAGACTGTGGCCATTTTCCCTGCCCTTTGCCAAGATGGACACACAAAATCTCACCTGGGCATGCAGGCAAGGCTGCGCAGGCTCCAAGCACACTTGGGGCTGCCCCTCCCCACCAGGGTGCCCTTCCTATGTGCACTGGGACCTCTTCTTTCAGAGCAACTGGCTTGCACAGGGTCAGAGCATGTCCAAATCTTAGAATCTGGGAGTCTTGCTCAACTGCAGGATGGGTTTTCAACTACTGGATGATAAGTCTCAACTACAGAAGTCCCAGCCTCTCTCCTGGGCACTTCTCAGTTTTGCCCTGCCCCTAACACTTCATCTAGACTTCTGCCTGACCTCCATCTCTTTTCCATAGTCACCCCTCTCATTCCAGCTCATCTTCCCAGATCCTTCCTAACTTTGCAGGGAGGAAAAAAATTGGCTTCCTGGTAGGCAAGGTAACTGGTCCACCGGAGCCCCTGGACAGTTGTAAGCAGGCCCTCCAAGTCCCTGTCTAAGTTGGGGTCAGAGGTGGCACGGGCTGGCCCAGGAGCTGCCAAAGGCTATAGATCTTGCTGATGGAGAACCAAAGCACCAACCTGTCTGGAGTTTGAAATCAGAGGCCTGTGAGTAAAGCTGTAGCCGATGCTGCCAATGCCACTGAGCCAGTTCCCACCTTGAAAGGGCCTTTTGTTTTACCCCCTGGTTCCTGGGTGAGCAGTGATTCCATTTTAATTAAATACTCAGCAGCTGGGGTTGAGCAAGCTGCCAGAGCCTTTTGCCCTGAGCCACAGGAGAAGCGACAAAGGACAGGCGAGGGGCCCTCACCCCAGCTGGAATGGTGAGCAGGAGCTAGGCCGAGAGCCCTGGGCAGGTGGTTGCATGTTGGTCAGCAGCTGGTTGATGTTCGGTGCAGAGGAATTCACCCTGCAGGATGCCAGCCTTCCTTGGGTATCCTGTTAACGGTACCTTCAGGGACACACTTGGGAAATTAAACCCAAGGACAGGAGAAAGATATTTTTTGATTTTACACAGGCCCAGCAGGGGCTGAGGGAGGAGCTAATGGAAGGCTGCTTTGGAATGACAGCCTTTCCACCCCTGCTGGCCTCAGCCCCTCTGCTCTGTGATACCATCTTCTCTGCCTGCCACATGCTGATTTCTTGCCCAGAAACAGTCCACTGTTCAGCAAGACAGCACAGACAAAACTCTGAATCAAGAGACCTGCGGGAAAACTCAGCCCAGTTACCAATCTACCTCCACTTTGATCTGTGTCATTGAGGTTCAAATGTCTCCTCCCCTGAGAAGCGCTCTGGAATCTGGCTTAACCCCTACCACCCCACACTCCATGTTACCAGTCATACTAAAATCATCTTGTTTGTTTGTTTGAATTCTTGTGCACTGGCTGTCTCTCCCTTGGAGAATGTAAGCTTCATGAGGACAGAGGTTCAGTTTATTTTACTCATTCTGTGTCTGGCACAGATCATGTGCTCAGTAATGGTTGAATAAATACACTTAGGTAAGTTGTACTCTGCCTGAGAACAAAGACTTTACCTAAAAATGTGACCTAATTCCAGTAGTGTAAAAGTCCATGAGAACACCTTGATTCTGGGGTTCATCTAATCAGCAGAGGTTTCCTGAGCTCCTGAGCTAATCTCTGTGCTGGGCAGTGATGGGGGTACAGAGATGAAGACAGCAAGCACCATGCCTACCTTCAAAGGACTGTAATTCCAGGGGAAGACAGACAAAAAATCACAGTTCAGTGGGATAAGGCTGTAGTGGAGGGCCAGAGAGAGTCTAGGCACAGGAAGGGTAGACTTCCTGGAGGCAACAATCGAGGGAGATGAGCCACCTGGGAAAAAAAAAGAGCCCAGTTGGAGGTGGAATGTCTGAGAGGGTGAAGCCAATTCTGGGAACCAATAGTGAAGCCTGGAATTGGAGGATAAGTAAAGATCTGTCTCTAGGGGGCTTCAAATGCCAAACACAGGCTCGAGCCTTTGCCCTAAAGGCAGTAGGGTGTTGTTGAAAGTTACTCAGCAAAGGCAGTGCCAGCAGAGCTGTTTAAGGAAGATTCCTCCAGCAGGATCTCAGAATGTGGACTAAAGCCCCAGAGAATTAAGGGCCTGTCTTTGCTCCCACTGGGGAAAGGGAATATGATGCCAGACACCAGGGCCCCTCTCTGAGGACAATTGTTAGTGCAGAGGGTCTGCAGAGGGTCTGGCGGTAATGCAGGGGCAGAGGGAATCACTTACCTGTTATAAGATATGGTTCCTACTTGGCTGGTGTAGCTCAGTGCATTGAGCGTGGGCTGTGAACCAAAGGATCGCTGGTTCGATTCCCAGTCAGGGCACATGCCTGGATTGCAGGCCAGATTCCGAATAGGGGACACATGAGAGGCAACCACACACTGACGTTTCTCTCCCTCTCTTTCTCCTCTCTCTAAAAAAGTAAATAAATAAAATATTAAAAAAAAAAGATATGCTTCCCTTTGAAGAGGATAAGCATCTTCCTAGATTAGAAGCCAAGAGGTCAGGGACCACATCAGTATTCCCTGGGTATGTTCTCCAGGCCTGAGACTACAGGTCGTCACCCCTGTTTAGTTCATCCTAGGATGAAAAGCCACCTCAAAAATGCTATGCTCTTGATTAAATACATGTTGTGAAGTCAGTCAACAAACACTTATTTAGTGCAGACCAGGTTTTTGTTGATTCATTTGCTCACTTACTTTTTTACTTCATTCTACTCAACCGAAGATCCTCTTAGAGGATAGAGAATAGTGGTCTTACATGGGCAAAAGCTCAGAGGTGAGAATAAGTTTGGAATAAGTTGAAGAGGAAGCTAAGGATCTTTTATTTTAAATCCCTGTAGGCTTGGAGTAGAGTTCTCTTTCTCTCAGTGAACAATTAGTTGGGACGTACAGAAACCACATTTCTTTGTGTTCACCCCACATTTTTATCATTTAGGAATAAGGTTTATGTCATTCGGCCACATGCTTAACATAGGTTACCTCTTAGTCTTAATAACAATTTATGAAAGTAAGAACTTCCATTTCATAGTTGAGTAAGCTGAGATGCAGAGAAGGTAAGTCATTTGTTCTAGGTCACGCAGTTTAGAAACAGACCAAGTTTTGAACCCAGACACTCTGTACTCACAAACCCTGTTTTTATCCACTACAGTAGTACTCCATTCTTCATGTGCCTCTGAAGTAAGCTTAGTTAACCCTAAATTATGCTCAATTCACCTTTTTTTTGAGACCTTTCTAGAAAACACATCTCAGAGGACCTTGTCCCCTCCCTGAATTTCAGAGAGGCCTGTGTATTCTGAGGAGTCTCCTTTGCTGGTGGGCTTATCACCTGTCATCCCCTAATATCTGCCTTTCCAAGTAGTCCTAGCTGGAGTCTAATCCTTTCCCTCCTAATTGTGTGACCTTCACTGTTTGCAAGCCCTTTTCCCACTTAATCCTTGCCACATCCTTTTGGGGGTTGGTGGCTTAAAGGTCATTTCACAGAGGAAGTGACCAAGGCTCAAAGCTTTCAGGACAATGGCAATAATAAAATTGCAGCAACTAAAATGTATACAGGGCTTACTTATATCATAGGTAGTAGATACTATTATCTACTGTAGGTAGCACCAAACTCTAGAGCAACTCATCCAAACCTAGGAAGTCTGGCTCCAGAATCCACACTCTGAACCATTTCACTCAACTGCCATACAGCTGGCTCATGAGGAGAAGGGTGGAAGCTTGTGGCAAATATTTGGGTATGACTTGATTGCTCACTATTGACCCCTTTCTTAGATCCACTGGTGGCTGCTTCTTTCTTCTAAGCCTAGGGTTTCAGACTGCCCTGGCCACAGCAGAATCCTGCAGGTTGCATGCTGCAGGCCTGGTTTGAACCACTGTTAATCCTGAGAGGATGTGCTTGTGTGTATGCATGTATGTATGTATGTGTGTGTGTGCGTGTGTGTGTGTGTGTGTGTGTGTGTGTGTGTGTGTGTTTGGCGTGCTGCATGCTGGCCTGCTGAGATTCCTTGCAGAGTGTGCCTGGGGGAAGCCGAGTACGTCAGAGCTCCCTCTGACCCCTTTCAGCCTCCTTCATTTGGGGAGAAAGGCTGTCTTGACTCTGTGTTTCTCCCATCCCTGGACTGCTGCTGGCAACTGATGGTAGAGTTTTCATCTTAGGGACAGAGACAAGCGGCCTTTCAAAATGATTTGAGCCTTCAGGAAATGCTGGTTTTCTTTTGAAACTAAGCCACAGAGAATGACAGCCAAGGAATTCACAATCCTGCCTGGAACTATTTTTTCTCTTTGAAGAAATATGGGCTCTTTTAACTACTGGAGTGACTCTGAACTATTAGAAAGTGAACCTCTCACTCTACAACTGTGACAGGCATACTCATTTAAAAAAAAAATTAAGAACTTGTTTTCAAAGCCTTGGCCTCTCTCTTGAGATAATGAGAGATACCTTGGAGATCTACAAAATCTAAATGTGCATGATATAAATGATGGACTTTATTTACTCAGCAGTCATTTCTTGGGTGTCTACACTGTGCATGATGCTGGACTCACAGTGATATTCAGAGTCACATAGTCCCTGCCCTTAGGAACTTAGTTTCTACACAGGGAGAGAAGGAAAATGCACTAATAAATCAAGCAGATCATTTCAGAGTGGTGAGTGCCAGGGAGCATATGGCATAAGGTGATGTGATAGAGTGATGAGAGGCGACTTAGGTAGTCAGGGAGGCCCTCTCTGGAGAGGGGCACCTTGAAGTTGAAAGTACAGTGACAAGCAGGCAGCTTTGCAAAGATCTGAGGGAGAGCATCCTGGGTAAAGGGTACAGTCAGTGCAGAATGATCAGGTTGGGAATGGTGAGTTCCAGGAGCGGCAAGGAAGAGGAAAACAGTAGGAGATGTGGTCAGAGAGCTAAGCAGAGGCCAGTTTATGTAGAGCCTTGTAGGCAACTCAGAGAGCTTGGATTTTATTCTGTTAAGTAGACTACATTTTTGTTAATTAACAAATGCTGTTTGACTCCATGAAAGGTTATAGATTATGGTTATTTTTATTGTTTTGCTATCAAAACGAAAGTTCCAAGCATCAGGTAAACATAATTTTGATTAAGATACCCAAGGTCTCTTTAAATGAGTCATGGGAACTTGGTGTAATGATCATAGGGTTCAAGTTTCAGCTCTGAGTTTTCCTAGCTGTGTGACCTTAGGTAGGTCATCTACTATTTTTGAGCCTGTGTTTCCTCGTCTGCACAGTAGGGTAATATTTATAGACTACCACGTAGGATGTGGCTGGAAATACATATTATTCTATTGGGATCTTTCTTCTAAGGCACCCCTTACTAATTAGGACCTTAGATTCCACCTAAAGGAGGAGATGCCCACTAGAGGCACAAAACAAAAGAGAAAAGATCTTGAATTACCTCAAAGGGGGATAGGGATAGAAGGGATGTCATCTAAAAAGAATATCTAACACCTCACCTCATACCCTGAGGCCCTCCACCACTCCTCCTTCCCCCAAAGGCCTCCAACACCTGACAGTGCCCTGTAACTAAAGGCCCACTTATAGCAGAAGACGACAACCCTACAATGGCTTCTTGGTTAGAGTGGGAGGGGCCTTTCCAGGGCAGGCCTGTGAAAGCCTTGGAGTGTACTGAGGTCAGCATCCTGCAGCCAATCAGCATGACGATTCTTGGAGCTCTCCAGGGTCCTGACCAGTGGTGGAATCATAGAACATTTCAGTCATCTCTGACTCCAGTTGGATTGTCTTGGACGTAGATTATGGTTACTACAGCTGGACCAAAAATGAGTGTTGGGGAAAGAAACCACATTTGAGATCAGGTAGACCTGGGTTAAAAATCTCTACCCAGCTGATGACCTTAACCACTTAAACCTCCATTTCCTCATCTCTAAAATGGGACTGGTGATGCCTAGTTCTTATTGGCTGTGTGAATTAATGAGCTAAAGCATTGGAAGAACATAATGCAATGCTAGACAAATACAGATACTTGTAAAATAGATGTTTGTCTCCCCAGGCAGAGAACACTCAGAAAAGCCTATTGTGGGCTAGAATATTGGTTATAAAAGTATGGACTCTGGGGTCCCTCAAACTTATATAGATTTCAGCTTTGTTTCCTCCTGGATGTGTGAGTAATAAAGCCACCATACATCTTAGTTTCCTCACCTGTAAAATGGAACTGATCCTGCATAGAGTCTAATGGCTAGAATTTAGTAAGTACCCAACAAAGACTTGTGGGTTTGGATTAAATTTTTAGGTCACCTTCCTTTTCTTCTCTTTCTAAATAGAAGTGAATTTAGAATTCACCTCTAATCAGACAGCAGGCCATTGATGTTTCCCTGAACCCCATTAAGAGGGAACAGACAGTAAATGGAAGCAAATGGTTGTGTTCCAACGTGACAGTGTGAAATGAAATGAAACCTGACTTGTGTCTGAGTTACGCAGATATTACCAACAAGAGAACACCATCAGTCTTAGGTAGAATCTAAAGCACAAGGCTGTCAGTGTTTTATGGACATGACCCCAAGAAAAAGATGTTCTTTTTTCTTACACCCATAAGATGTACAAACAAAAATGTCTGTGAGGTTTCTTATTAAAATTTCCTTATTCATTGAGGAAGAAGAGTTAATCTGTGGTCCTCTGAATGCCTGAAACTCTTCCAACAGAAAAGCACAAAGCTGGGAATGGCAGCATCCCTGTTGGACAGAGAGGAAAATACATGAGTTTGAGAGCCATGAAGTTTGACTTCCAAGGTCTACTGCACCACTTAGCTGGGCAACTTTATCTAGGTTTAACTTTTTTTTAGTTACTGATCTGAGAGAGAGACAGAGATAAGAGAGAGAAACATTGGTTTGTTGTTCCACCTACTTATGCATTCATTTATTGATTCTTCTAGGTGCCCCGACTTGTGATTGAACTAGCAATCTTAGTGTATTGGGATGACGCTCTAACCAACTGAGCTGCCCAGCCAGGGCCTATGTTTTACTTTTAATTATGGAGAATTTCAAATGTATCAAGAATAGAATAGTATGGTAAAGCTCCATATACTCATTACCCAGCTTTAATAATTATCAACCATTGGTTAATCTTAACTCATCTCTATCCATCCTTTCCCCTCCCTTTTGTATTGTAGTGAGGCAAATCATTGGGTGCAGTAAGTATTAGCCTCTCTGAGTCCAGTTTCCTAAGCTGTCAATTGGGGTGATAGTGATATCACACAGGGTGTCTGGGAAGATAACAGAAGAGCAAGGTGAAGTCCTGACAGTGGTTGTCCTCAGTGCCCATGAGGGCCCTTGTCCTCCCAGGCTCCCATTTGGTTGAGCCTTGGATCAATGCAGACTTGGGCCTCAGACCTCCTTCTCCATCTTGGGGTTCTCTGAGCTTCCTCCTGCTCAAACCTGACCTAGATCTTTTGGAACTAGGACCCCATTATTCTCTTTGTTCCTCACCTTTGGGGATTGATCTTACCCTTCAGTCCTCTGATCTGTCCTGATCCAGGCCTGATGAAACTGCAGTGAGAGTGAAAGTCAGGAAACATGGATTTTTATCACACTAGTTAAATGGCCTTCACCAGTGCAGACTTCAGCTTCTTCATCTGGAATAATACTAACTTCATGTTATAAAATACTTTGCAAAATTTAAGCTATGAGGACTATTACAATGCTTGTGTTTATTATTAATTCACTTTGGAGTAAGCATTGGAGAAAGGGATTGTAGCCATCAGGGCAAACAGAGAAATGAAGCAAGAAGAAATATCTGAGATCAGGAGAAGGTGTGTTTATAAGATGGGAGAGAGCACAGTATGCTTGGAAGTTGATGGGAATGATCCAGTAGAGAAGGAACAAGATAAATGATTCAGGGGAGAGGGAGCAGGGGTACCCACTGGAGTGAGCTGTTGTGAGGCCTCAGTGTCAGTAGGCCCTCAGTCATAGAGGCTTTAGGGCCATTGAAGACCTTTGAGCAGGGAGGTAACATAACCACACCTGCTACATGGAGGATGGATATTTAAAAAAAAAAATAACAGCTTGACCCATCAAGGGGCCTTGGGGAATATTCAAATGAAGGGGACTGTATATGCTTCTCTCTGAATCCACAGTGCCTAACACAACCTTTGGATAGAGTTAAATATTCACAGAAGGAGGGTCTGCAGTGCTTCTGGGACATCTGCTGGGGAAGTCCATGCATGGTGGGAAGCACAGGTGTTCTTTTTAGAAGGATGTATTGATGTGGGAGTCACCAGCACTGTGGTTCTCTTGTGGGAGGGAGAGGATTGCTCAGATAAACTATACATAGCCAGGATTTGTAAACTCACATGTCTATAGGAACCGAGCACATGGTGTAAATACAGATGTAATATGACAGGGCATTGTATATGCAACAGGGAGTGGTGGAGATTGTGGCAAACTGGTGACACATGGCCTCTCTTAAGAGCTCAGCAGCTACTGAGCCCCAGCTCACTGTTTTCCTGCAGACCCAGTGTTTCTGGAATTGTCAAGAGGATCTAGAAGTATAGATTTTGGTGTGAACTCACCCATTCTTTAAGCCAAAGCTATACAGTAGAAATACAATTTAGGCCACATGAGTGATTTAGAATTTTCTAGTAGTCACAATAAAGAAGTAAAATGAAATAAGTGAAATTTATTTTAATAATATATTTTATTTAACCAAATATATCCAAAGGATTATTTTAATATATAATCAATGTGACAAAAAGAAGAGAAGAAATTTTCTACCCTCTTTTTTTCATACTAGATCTTTGAAATCTGGTGTGCATTTTACTTAAAGTACATCTCAGGTAGAACTAGCCACATTTTAAGTGCTCTAGCTGCACATGGCCACCCTCTTAGAGAGCATAACTTTAAATATTGGCTCCAATTATTTTAAAGCACAGTGAGGGTCAAACAGAAGTGGGCTCCAGGCATCAGTACCCAGCTTGCTGGTGCTGGAGTTGAGTAACTTGCTAAGGCCCCCTGCTCTGGCATTTCTGCACTCACACCTGGCTAACCCCCCTCCCACTTCCCCTCTGCATGCCGAGCTGCCTGCCAGGAGAGACACCAGGGACAGTGAGGCACTTTTGAGTCTTCAGCAGGAAACTCTACTTGCCTGGTGTCACCACACCACAGCTGTGAAGTGTGGGGACCAGGAGAGTCTCAGAGCCAAGCCTTTGTGTCAGTAGACGTGGCCAGCTGGTCTTTGAAACCTGGACCCCAGTCTTTGAGTCTAAAGCACATGCACAGTTGCACAGGCTACACACCCTCTTTCCAGACACCAGGGATGTGGGCACTGCTGCCTTCCCCTCAGCCTCAGTGACTTCACTTGGGGAGGAGGAGTGCGTGGGGACTCTACACAGATGAACTGACAGAACCCACGGCTCTCATGGCCCTAGGTGGCTGCTGAGGGAAGTGAATGCTAATGACAAGACAGAGTGGAACCAAGAGCATCTCTGCCCCCCTGTGCACCTCGAAGTGGAAAAGGCTGGGCTGTCGGGCAGAAGGAGATAAGGACAAATCAGCCCTGGGTAGTTCAGGGAAAGAAGGATTTGAGGTGATCCTAGAGCTTTGAGCAAACCAAGGACATTTTAAAAGCCTTTTTCCCTATTATTTATTTTTTAAAAGATGTTATTTATTTGTTTTTTAGAGAGGGAAAGAGGGGGAGAAAGAGAGGGAGAGAAACATCAATGTGTGGTTGCCTCTCGCATCCTATTGGGCACCTGGCTCACAACCCAGGCACGTGCCCTAGACTGGGAATCAAACCGTTGACCTTCTGATTTGCAGGCTGGCACTCAACCACTGAGCCACAGCAGCCAGGGCTCCCTATTATTTTATTAAGGTATAATTTTCATACAAGTAACCACTTTTAATGTAACCTCTTTTAATGTAGTTCTGTGAGTCTTCACAAATGCATACAGTTGTGTAACTACCACTGTAGTCAAGGTATAATGCAATTCCGTCATCCCCCAAAATTGCCCCCTGTCACTTTGCAGTCACCTTCTTCCCTCCCTCCAGTCCCTAGCAACCACTGATCAATAGATTTCCCTTTTCCATATGCCATTTTGGTGGGATCATACACTGTGTAGCCTTTGAGTCTGGCTTCTTTCACTCACCACAGTGCATTTGATATCCTGTAACATGGTCAGTAATTCCTTCCTTTTCAATGCTGAGTAGTATTCCACTGTACGGACATACCAGAGTTTGTTTATCCAGTCATTCACTCATTCATTAGGGTTGTTTTCCATTTCTGGTAATTATAAATAAACTCATTTTATTTCTGTATGAACATAAGTTTTTATTTCTTCTGGGTAATTACTTAGGGATGGGATTGCTGGGTTATATAATAGGCAGATGTTTAATTTTATATGAAACTGCCCAAGTCTTTTTCAGAGTGGGTGCACCATATCACATCCCACCAGCAATGGAAGAGAGCCCCAGCTGATCCACACCCTCACCAGCATTTAGTATTGTCATCATTTATTCTTTTTTTTTTAGCCATTCTGTTAAGTGTTGGTGAATATTGCTAGGTACCTCTACACACATTATCTCATCAAGTGCTGAGTCTGTGATATCATTTTGCATGTTTGCAAACCAAGGTCCAGAGTATGGAATCACTGATATGAAGATGAACCTTTCTTCTGGGCCATCCTGAGAGGCTGTACCCCAACATAGGTGTGGGTCAACACTTGTTCACACCACAGGAAAACCAGGTTCAGCCCAGGCTTGCCTCCCCCTCTACTCTAGCATGGCTCTCATGGCAGTCACTTCTTAGCCTGTCTGCCTCCTTTGCTAGTCTGTCAGCTCTTTGAGTGTCTATACCCTAGTCGTCTATGTATCTCCAGGCCTGGGTCAGACCCAACAAGAGAGCCAGCCAGCAAGTGTAGGATCTCCTGCTGCAAGGCTGACTCCCATGCTAGCCCCGAGGGACCTCTACCCTTCTCTGCATTCCAATGGCCTTTCTGGGCCACTGGTGTTATCTCCTAAAGAAGGAGCTACTGGGAAGATGGGGCCAGAGGTCAGAAAAATCAGGCCAGGCATGGACAATTCTGCCAGTCCTGACCCATCCCAGTCCCCCAGGTCCTCCCCAGGACTGGCTTCTCAGAGCCAGGTGCACAAACCCCTTCACCAGTCTATGGGCTTTGCTTCCTCTATGCCCAGAAGAGAAGTCAGGATCTGGGAAACTTGCTACTGTCTCCCAGTTCCTTCTAATATCTAATGCACAGGCTCATGAGGCATTGCCAGCAATGGACAACTCTAGGAATCCATCTGGACTCAAGATATAGAAGAAGAGGTTATTTCCCTTTGGTTTTACATCTAGTTCTCTTCTTCTTAACAGTAGTTTCCATTTATGGTTGTCATGACTAGGAAGGAGCTACTGACATCCAGTGGGTGGTGGCCAATGTGCACAGCAACCCCCACAAAAGAATTATGCAGCCCAAAATGTCAACACTGCCATGGTTGGGAATCCTGCCCTAGTCAAAGACTTCATAAGAGCCCAGTGCTGAGCACAACACCTGAAATACAGTGAACAGCAATATACCATTTGTGAATAAATGAGCTTGTGGAAAGATACACCCATACAACAGACAAGTAAAATCTGGCAGAGAATGAGTAATATAGCAGTGGCATGGTGGAATTACTGAAGGTTCTTACTTTCCTCTCGGCTTATCTGTATTTAAAAAAAATCCCCCACTATGAATTTGTATTTCTTATATAATTAAAACTTTATTTAAGGAAGAAAAGCAGAATAAAGCATAAAATGTATACTGAATACATATTGTAATTAAATTCATTCACTTATTTAACCAATATTTATTGATCCCTCATTGTGTATTTATCAGGCATGGTTCTAGGTGCTGGGAACACAGCAGTGGGAAAAAAGAAAAATCAGATAAGGTTGCCCTCTTAGAGTTAATGTTCTAGCAGAAAGAGACAACAAAGAACTAAATACATAAATGTATGCTATTTATAACACAACAGAATAGCTAGTGGTGACAAGTGCTATGAGGAAAACTAAAGCAGGGTTAGAGGATGAGTATGATGAAGAGCTGATCAGAGGAGACCTCTCTGGGGAGGTGACTTTTGAATAGGGACCTGAACAGTGCCAGCGAGCAGGACATGACATGATGAATGGAACAAATGTGGATGTCATGTGTGTTTAAAGCAGAGACATGCACCACCCTTCTCTATAAGGTCTCTCTCCATCAAACTTTGAGAAATGGTGGGACTTCTTATTTTGGAAATGCAATCCATCAAGATGCTCCTTCTGACACCTCTGAGAAGAGGCTGATGGTATGTTTCTAAGCAGGGCCTTCATCTGAGAACAGGATACACAGGGGTTTAAGGTATGGACTTTCAAGGATGGGGAAAAGATTCTCTCAAGGAACCTCACAGGTTCTCTCCCTAGGGAGGCAGTGTACAGTTCAACTCTCAATACTTGCCAGCTGTGTGACCTTGGGCACATTGCTTAGACTCTCTAAGGCTCAGCATTCCCATCTGCAAAATGGCAACATTAATACCTATCCCACTAGGATGATGGAGACTCAGATGAGATGATACAGTGCTGTGAGTGTCCCTGTGTATTTGTTGAATGAAAAAAGATGTGGAATGTCTCTGTGAAGAACCCCAATCCAGAGAATAGCAAACAGACTGATGGTTGTCATATTGGGGGTTTAACCAAAGACCTGCAAAGTCTCTTTCCAACTCTTAGCCATGGCACCCACAACAGACTCTGCAGCAACTCTGGCCGATACCCCTTCTTCCCCAGAGCTCAGGTCCCAGAGAAAACAGTGACCCCAAAAGTAAGGATTTCTCCCTGGACCTGGTTAGCACACAATGCTGCTTTGGAATGGGGAAGGTATTTTTAAATGTTCTTGCAAGTGCAAAAGTGTGTCTTGTTAAAAATAAGGTTTGTGTTCATTGAAATGCTGTTCAGGTTCACCACTCTGCACAGTGTTTAAATTAACCACATTGTGCACTGAGCGAATTCCAAACAGCATGTGAATCATTGGGGGTAAAAAAAGTTGGGAGCTGATATTTGCTAAAGTTGGATCTTATTTGTGTTCTGTATTTACCTAACATACCCTTCATAGCACTCTGTGCCAGGCCCTGTTCCATGTGCTTTGCAAATATCAATGTCTTTAAACCCTCACACAAGCCCATGGCATTCCCCATCTTACAGTTGAGGAAATCAAGGTACTGAGTTAAATTGCTTGCCCAGATTCATACAGCTCATGCCACTGGGGGAGTTTTTGCCAACATTTTTGCTGCAAGGCAAACCTTCCTTATAACCTGCCCTGCCAAAAACTACCCAACTTTTGCTTGTGTCTTTTTTAGGAAATTAGGAATTCCTTGCAATGCCTAGGTAAGGAATTTCCTACAGCATTCCCCCTTCTCCTGCCTGTGGACTTGGCAGCCTTTTGGAGCCCAGCAGAACAGATTGCCTATTCGTGTTATTTTAAGTGTCCTTTTGTGGTTCCTTATCCCCTCGGCTTTGGGCCAACCTTTCCCAGCTGGCTCGTGCCCCTGGTTTGTCCCAGTTACCTGGTCCACCCTTCCAGATTTCTTTTATGTGCTCTTCCAGATCTCTGACCTCCCCCATCCAGCTAAATCTCTCCCTGAATGACTCAGCTCAGCTTCTGCCTCTTCCAAGAGTCTTCTGGGCTCTGGCGGCCCCATTTACCCTTATCTATTGAACTTCTCTGTACTTCTAGAGTCTACTTGCAACACGCAAGCTAATCCTGTTGTGTTTGCAAGTAGAATCTGTTCCTGGAATATGGGACATTAGTGGATTCAAATCCCAGCTCTGCCACCTACTTGGTTGCATGACCTTGGAGACGTCCTCTTATCTCTGAGCCTCAGTTTTTATATACATAAAATGGGCATAACAGTAGTCCCCAAGCTGCTTCAGGGTTGTTGTGAAGATGTAAAAGATAGTACATGTAAAATCTCATAGTCTGCACTTAATCTATGGCAGAGGTCAGCCAACTTTTTCTGTAAAGGGCCAGATAATATATTTTAGTCTTTATAGATTGGACAATTTCTGCCACAACTTTTCAACTCTGTTGTAGTATGTAAACAGCATAGACAATACATAAAAGTGAGTATTACTCTGTTCAAATAAAACTTATTTGCAAACATAGATGGCAGCCAGATTTGTCCCACAAGCTATAGTTTGCTGACATCTGGTTTATAGAGCAGCCTTTATTATGATTATCTCTGTAATGCTGTAGAACACGTGTGTCAAACTCATTTACACCAGGGGCCACATCAGCCATGTGGTTGCCTTCAAAGAGCCGCTGACCTTGAATGCCACATTCATTCACAGCATTACCAATTCCCTAATGTAACAAGTATTTACTGAGCACCTACTATGTGTCATGCACTGCTCTGTGTGCTAAGGTCACAAGAAGAGTGAGACACACAGAAAACATGGCCTCAGAAGAACTTAGGTTCCCTTAGAGGAACTGAGGCCCAGAGTGGCTCCATGACTGCCCTGGGGTCACATAGCCATCCATTGGTTTCAATACATTCCAGAGTTACTGTTGCTTCAGTGAGATAAGCACAGGATTCAGGGTCACACTGACCTGGCTTGGTCTCGCTTCCTCTGCCATCCAGCCCTGTCACTTCTGTGAGCCTCAGTTTCCCTGCCTGCTACATGAGGCCCATGATCCATACTCCCCCAATGATACAGGATGGCTGGGACTTCAGGCTGTGCTTGCTATTAGAGCCCCTGTGTCATGGCTTCATGAGTGCCCTGGGGCCCCTGTGTGACCAGCATACCCAGAACTCTCATCTGCCAGGGGACATTAGCAACATAGTCAAGCTAAATAGAGTGACTTGTGCTACAGTTAAGGAAGGGTATGGGGAGGGTTGGCACTTTGGGGCAGACTTTCTGGGAGCATCCCAGAGTGAAAAGCAGCTGCACAGATACCCACCTTGGCCACCTGAGTGGCAGGGGCCCCATTCCAGACACCTTCAAGAGGAGCCCAACCTTTTTCCCATTTTAAAGAGCAAGAAAACAAGGCCTGAGAGAGGCATGAGGAATATAAACTGATTTAACTGTAGCAATCACTGATTAAGAGTTCACTAGGAGCTGGGCACTTTCTCTTCTGTAATGTTATTCTCAGAGCACCCCTATGAGGTAGGGACCACTCTTCCCACCTCTCTCACATGTGCTCACTCCCTTTCTCTTTCTCTGAGTAAAATTGCACAGTAAAATGAAGAAATCTCACATGTGCAGCTGGATGGATTTTGACCTCTGTTTATACCTGTGAGATCACCATCCAGATTCAGTTACAGTGCATTCCCAGCTCCCTGGGGGGCTACCCCATGCCCCTTCCTCATGGACCCCCTTCACTTACCCAGAGGTAACCACTGCTTTGACTTTATCACCACAGATTGGTTCTGCCTACTCTTGAACCTCTAACAATAGAATCATACAGGATATTCTTTCTCAAGTCTGGCTTCTTTTGCCTGACATGTCTGTAATAATCATCCACATTGTTAGGGACATCCATGGTCCATTCTAGTTCAGTGCTGTGTAGTATTCCTTTGTATGACTCCATCGCAAGTTGTTCCTCTGTTCCCCTGTGGGTAGGAGGTTTCTAGGTTTACGCTATTATGAATTAAGTTTCTATGAATGTTCATGTCAAGTCTTCGGACACATATTTTCATTTCTCTCATTCACAGTGGGATTGTTAAGCCATCAGGTACATATAGGTTTAGCTGCCCTAAAAATTGCCAAACCTTTTCCCAAAATAGCTGTTCCATTTCCCACTCCCACCAGCAATGTGTGAAAGTTCCTGTTGTGCCACATTCTCATCAACTCGTGATACAATCAGTCACTTTCATCTTAGCCACACTGGTTGGGTTATCATCACACCCATTTTATGGAAGCAGAAACCGAGGCTCAGAGATGCTGGGCCACTTGTCCAAGACCACAGAGCTACTGGTGTGAGAGCAGAAATTCAGGTTCTGTGAGATTCTGAATTCTGGGACTGTGTCATAGCCACAATTCAAGGCATGGAGCTCAGAACAGAATCAGAATGTAAGCGGCGCCTGTAAATGTTTTCTGAACATGAAGTGGATGGTTGAAAACAAGAACGTTCATCAGTGGCAGTGACAAGCCAGGCCAGTGCTCATCTCCCCATGGCATAGTGCCTTGGGTCCCCTCCAACATCCCCAGGGAGAGCCCGGGCTCCCTGGTAACCTTGCTCTCCCCAGCCATACTGCCAGGAATGCGTCCTCATGGGCTTGCCAGGAAAGACTGTTCTTTTGTGAGCTGGCAGGACACAGTCTACATTCTGCAGCCCAGGGCCCTCTCAGAGCTCCCATCCCAGGGACTCTGCTATCCCCAAAGGCACTGGTTGTTCCTCTCAGGAAAACAACCTGTTCTGAAGTTGGGAGATTAATGGGACTGCTGGACACTCCTGTTTGGCTCTGGTTTCTAGAGCCCTGCATTCCCTTGGGTGTGCCTTGAAAATTAAGAGCCTAAGATTCTAGACCAGCTCTGCTACTGTCTTGCTGGGTGACAGCAGGAAAGTCACCTCTCCTCTCTGAGCTCCTCTCACTGTGCATAAAATGGAGACTAGCTAAGAAGTCGAGGAAGCTGGGGCTTGGAGGCTTCTCAGGATTCCCTGTGGCAACTTGGTAGTTTGGCCACAACTGTGGACCACCCAGCCCAGTGCTTACCAAGTTCTAATGTGCATATGATTCCCCTGGGGATCTTGTTAAATGCAGATTCTGACTCAGTGGGTCTAGGCTGGGGTCTGAAATCCTGGATTTCTATCAAACTCCCAGATAATATTGATGCTGCTATTCTAAGGACCACACTTAGAGTAGCCAGAGCCTAGGCACCCTTCCCCCCAATTCAATCTTTAGAGCACATTTTTAAAAAGATTTATCCTAACCAGTAACATAGATGAACCACTGGCTTAAAGTACCAGGCATATTTTCTGCCAAGCATACAATGAAATGGACACATTAATTATTGACATAAATATGGCCTCCCAGGTTACACCAAACTCATCTCCCTGGCCAGTTCTTCAAATGGACTCTGACTCTTTAAGTAACCATTCTAGTTGAACTGAACCTGGATAATAAGGTGAAATTCAATCAGGACCACCCATGCCCATGTGAAGACCATTCTCGTGAGCCTGCAGCAAGACCTCCTGCCCGTTCTCCAAGTTTCCACTTAAGGAAGTCAGCACAGGGTCTTCGGCACCTCTGGAGGTGAGATGCAGTCAGGAGACTGGGTTTGGTACTTCACTGTGCCAGCATCTAGCTGTAGAGCCCCAGCTTCCTCACCTGTGAAATGAGCAATTAGCAGTACTCATGGAATCATCCACTGTGTGGAGAAAATTAGACAATCCATACAAAAGGCTTGTTAAGTTGGAATGTGTGCCTTATGAATGAGAGATGATTTAAGATTTCCCTACCTTTTGGATCCAAACTCATGTAGTCTATAGGGCCCAGACTTTGGACTGCTTCCAGAAGCCAGATTCTCCCTCAAGTAATCAGCCCTCCTCTAGGTCATCCTAGAAGGCTATAGATTTGGGCAAAACAAGCACACATGGTCCAGTCAAAATCCAGAGTCTCCCTCCCTCCCAGCTCCCCCAGAGAAGGCAGGAGCATCACAGCTCAGCCAGGCAGCCCAGGGGAAGTTCCCCCACCCCCCACAAGTATCAGTGCTAAAAACAAGGAACTTTTGCACACCTTTCCCAACCCCCATACCCTAGATGTGACCTGGCCTGTACCTGCTTCCAACCGAATCTTCCTGAGTTAGTATCCATGTATCTATTCTCTTGCTCAAGAACCATCCCTAACTCCCCAGAACTCTGGAATTCTATGCAGACCCCTCACTACAGACACAAAGTTCCAACGTAACTTTCCAGCTTGCCTGTGTTCTCCACACAGACCCATGTCCTGATATGAAAAACTTGCTCTCCTCAGAACATTTCCCTGAGCTTGCCCATCTCCAGGTTTCTGCCCCTGCTGGCCCCTCCTCCCTCCAGTTGGAACGTGTCTTTATTCCTTCTCTCAGTTCCCACCAGGGTCCATCTGTGTCATGCCCAGCCCCCATAGCCCCATATGTGTTCTCTGACTTTTACATATGCATATATACACCCAACTTTCGCTCTGATCTACACTCACCCCTTGTGTGTGATCTGTGTAAATGGTTCTAGCTCCTGCCAACTGTAAATCTAGTCCTACCTGACACTAGGACCATGCTCAATGCTTTTTCCAGTGACCTTTATGGTCATTATCTCATTTGAGCCCAATTTCCCTCAGCTTTTTCATTTGCAAAATGGGTATAACAAGACCTACAGGCTCAGCCCTCTCCCACCTTCCCCTGGTACACCCTCTGCCCAGCAATTCTGGATTGCCACTCAGACAGCTTTTCCTGGTGGTGGAGCCTGAGTAGAAGGGTCAGAGAACCTAGCCTGATTCCATCCTTCCCCTCAGGTACTCCCCAGGGAGCGCAGATTGTGCTATGACCCCAGGCACTGAGCAGTCTGGAGGGGTTGGTTTTACCAAGGGTTCAAAAATGCTGCTGTTTAGTCAGGAGCCTGTGGACATGAGGGACCTGGATGTGTCCCAACCCTGCGGTCCTGAGAGGCATGCCCAGGATGCAAGTGAGTTGGCAATAGGAGCTGTTCCTACTGGAATGTCCCTACAAGAAACAGACAAGCTATGTCTCCCACCCTCATGTCTGATCCCTAGGACTCCCATCCCCACAAATCCTCCTCCTCCGGCCCCTCAGGTTTTCCACCTCTGAGTGATCTGCCCTCCCTCTCCCTAATCTGCCAAGACCTGTATAATCTCTAAAATTAATATTTTAAGTTTTGCCAAGTTCCTTACACTCATGACCTAATTTAATCTTAAAAACAGACAAAGTAGATATATTTTTAAATATCTTTTCTCCATTTTATGCAACTAGTACAGGTATAGTGAAACCAAAAGAACAGGTAGAAAATAGAGGTAAGGACAAATTAAAAATGCAGTAATCACCCACACTCATTTCTCAAACAAGAAACTGAGGCACAGACACACAGAATGATTCATCAAACGTTACCCAGTTGGCAATGCCAGAGCTGGGGTATAGATCAGTTCTGTCTGAATATTTTCTATGATTATGTACCACCTCAATTTCAAACTGCCTTTTAAAAAAGTAATCAATCAATGTTATAGAAAGTTTTTTTAGATAAAAGGAAAAGTATGGCCACTATCATTTTTTGTATTCTTTCTGGTCTTTATTTTTTTTATTTTTATTTTCTAGTATTATACAGATATAATTATAAAGTATAGTCAATTTCATGTTGTAATTTTTTAATTGGCTCATTTGTCAATGGTCTTACCTATAAAATGGGATGATAGTGCGGCCCACCCCATGAGGCAGGAGGGAGGAAGGGATGATATCCTGCATGCAAAGCATAGAGCCCAGCACCTATTAAGTGCTTAATCAAAACAAATACTCTATTGCTATAAACACTGTAATCATGATTTTAAACGGCCACGCCCTAGAACATCTCGTCAATGTACCACAATTTATTGAACCATTTCTGTGTTGCTGGACAGTGAGGGGTCTTATATTTTTTTGTTATAAATAACAGAGCAATGAGCTGGATCATGGCCTCACACCTGCTTCATGTGGCTGCTTCCAGCATCAGCAGAATGGCCAAGTTCTCCCCATCAAGTGCACACCTGAAAGCTCTATACACTATGTTGAGGAAGAGAAGGATGAACATTTATTATTCACCAGTGGTGTACCTAATATTAGGCCAGATACATTTATACTTGTATCCCTTAATTCTCACAAGTCCCCTTTTACAGATGAGGAAAATTGAGGCTCAGGCAGAAAAAAAACACAAAGAAATAACCTGCTGTCTATTAGCTAAGACTCTTGATTAATTATAGTGTCATTTTTTTTAATATGGCACTTTTAAAGGAAAGCAAACAAAACCCTAAAACTCCTTTAAAACTTTTAAAGAAAATTAACTCCACATGCCCTCCAGCATTTGTCTGGTGATTCACTAGCCTTGACCAGTGAGGATTTGGAGGGTTGGGAGGGAGCTCAGTTACAAAAGCCTAAAGAGCCTAAGAAAGACGGAATTCCTATGCAGCTTCTGGTCCCCTGAGACAGGAAGACAACCAGTGTACAAGGGTGGACAGGAGGGACATGAGGAGGCTGGCATGGGAGCGGGACTGGGATTTGGGAACCCCAGCTGTCTTCCCATCTCTGCACCCCTGAGTGGCCTTGGATGAGCCCATTTGCCTCTCTGGGCCTCAGTTTCCCCAGCTTCTCAGTGATCCTAAAAGGGGACTTCCAGCTCCAATATTTGGTGAAGTTTTTAATGAGTTGACATAAATGAAGTGTTTAGGGTTATTTTCTTTCAAATTCTCTATTAATAAGAAAATAAAAGAGAGTGGGACAGGAAGCTTTCATGTGTATTGCATATATTTGTGAATTATGGGTTGTGTTTTTGTACTAAACAGGGAAAAAAATGATTACAATGAAAGAAAGAGGTCCAGCCCTGTTCAGTGCTTCTGAGGTTCTTTCTGGGGCCCTCATGATCCTGATGACTTTGTGGTCTCCCTTCTGCTTCATCCCTAGAGATTAAAGCAGGACTGTCCCTGCCTGGGCTGTGTCCACCACCCTCCTGTACCATGCAACCCCCTTTTCCACTTAAGGCTCAGTTTGAATTAGGAGCATGCTCAATTCAGAAATGTAATAATAGCAAGAAGAGCTAGCATTTACCAAGTGTGTGCCCTGTGCCAGGCGCTCTGCTAAATGTCCCACACATTCTCTCCTTTCATCCTCTCAGGGTGGGTAGTGCTGCTATCATGCCCCTTTCACAGGGCAGAGACTGGGTTCAGAGGGGCCCGCACTTGCTAGACCCCTGTAGATCCTGAATTTGGGCAGTCTGGTTCCAGAGCCCAAGCCCATGGCCACCTTGCTGGGTGCATGAGGTTCAAAAGAAGGACAGCAGTACTCTGTGTGTTTCTTTGGGAGTGGGGGTGGGGGACTGCCCAGACATGGGGTGTACAAGCTGGGACTTTAGGGGGCATCCACCAGAGCCTGGAGGGGAGGAAAAGCCAGTGCCGAGGTGTCTGGAACTTGGCAATTCCAGAGGGTGGTCTGATGCACTGGGCGAAAGTGTGTTGAAGACAAGGCTGAGAATGGGGGCAGTGTTAAAGGCCATGTTTAAAGGGAGGGTGGAGTAAAATTCAACAGAAGAAAATGTTGATATGAAGAAAGCACCTTCCCTAGTGTACTCTAAGAATGCCCACAGCCAGGCAGATCACCAAGGCAGAAGAATAGACAATTCTGTTCTAGGGATAATCACCAGACCCCAAAGAAACACTCACAGACACTGCCATGTTGGGATCTCTTAATGACAGCCCACCTCAGCCATTTCCAGTGAAGCCTACCCTTAACTGACCACCCCTACCACACAGAGCTCCTACTCAACTGCTTAGTGCTTCTCCTATAAATGGAAATAGACATCCAGGCTCAGCAGGCATCCAAAGGAAGCAGGGGACAAAACAGAGAAAAAAGAAATGGGAGTAAGTAGAGATGATGCAGGAAGCAGAAGATAACTTCCCAAAACCACTGTAATTAACATCTCAGAAAGAGAAGATACACATCCATGAAACAGCAATAAACAGACCATTGGGAGAACAAAAAGAACTCTTAGAAGCCAACATTTTAAAATCTAAAATGAATATTTCAATAGGATTTGTAATGGGGAAAAACAGGCAGGATCTGGCTGTTAAATAAATGTTTGGAGAAGGGCTAATAAAAGTGTAGAAGAGGCTTCTGGGTTTGAACAAGTAGGGTTGGGCAGATCCCTTATTTGCTGAGCTGGCCAGCTGCTCACAGAGAAAAAGCAGGTTGCAGGAGGCCAAGAATGGATTCCTTTTAGATGAGTGGTGCTGGAGGTCAATCCACCAGCAAAGAAGCAGAGAGTTGAAGCCCAGTGAGAGGAAGCCATCATTAGAGCCTGGTGTCTCATAGAGCATCTACTTCAGCCAGCTGTTTTCAAAGGGAAACTCCCAACCCAGCCTCTGAGATGCCTGTCAACCAACACAGATTCCCAGGGGGCTTGCCAGGTCAAAATGGGATGGGGAGTGAAATATGCATCTCAACAAACTCCCCTGGGAGTCAGATAAAGACCAAAGTTTGGGACCTACTGGTCTCAGGAACAGGTAGTAGATAGGGGTCTAGGGAAAAACTAGAGAAGTTGGGATGAAAAGAGCAAACAGGAAGTACAGGTATGTTTAAACCCAGGAGGATACTTGTGTGGTGCACTCTGCCATCTTAGTGCAATGAAATTACTACTAATTTTAAAATAGCAACAGCTCTTTGGTATTCAGTAGCAAAATCACTGATTCAGGAAGCAATTAACATAGACATTCAATCAATTATTCATTGCATTACTAATGTGTAGCAGTAATCAAATTGGCCTTTTAATATGTATTTTTTCTTTTAATTAATTCTGTCCAAAACTGGAGTAAAGATCCCATGAAGAAATGTACTCAGCTTAATTTTAAAAAGGAGAGGAGGAAAAATGTTTCAGCTTCTTATCACCCTGTCAGAAAACACCCTCAGGCAGAAATTGCGTTGTGCGTTGGCTGATGTCATGCTCTCATGGTTTGAGATACACCAGAAATTCCCAAATCCTGTCTGCGGGTGCTTGAGATTCCACCATTAGTGATTAGATGAAGCGTGATTTTGACCCTGTCTGTGACGGAATTGAAAGAGCACTGAACTGGGAGTCAAGAGACCCAACTTACAATTTTAGATTGGTCATTAGTTGCCTCTCTGAGCTGCAGTTTCTCCCTCTGAGAGGATCAGACACTATTTTCTTTAAAAATATATTATTTATTTATTTATTTATTTATTTTTAGACAGAGGGGAAGGAGAAAGAGAGGGAGAGAAGCGTCAACATGTGGTTGCCTCTCGTGTGCCCACTACTGGGGACCTGTCCCACAACCCAGCCATGTGCCCTGATTGGGGATGGAACCATAGACCCTTTGGTTCACAGGCCAGCACTGAGAGGCCAGCCAATCCACTCAGCCACACCAGCCAGGGCTGATTAGACACTGTTAAATAGTCTTCCGGTTCTGACATTTTTCTTCTTATATTACCACTGCAAATGCCTCTCAGCCAGTAAGTATGAATGACTGTATGCCCCTTCCTTTTAGGTATTGACCAGAGAGGTCAGGCACAGTCACTTCAGAGCCATTCACATGGGAGACTTAATTGATCATCGTTTGTAGAGTAGTTGGAGTATTATCACCACATGCTTCCTCCTGCCTTCTAATAATTGCTAACATTTATCAAGTGCTCCCTGTGTGCCATGCACTAAGTGTTTTTTTTAACTGTGTTAAAATATATATAATGTCAAATTTACCATTATCTTAACCATGTTTAAACATACAGTTCAGTGGCATTAAGTACATTCACATTGTTGCACAATCACCACCATCTAGCTCCAGAAAATTTTCACCTTCCCAAACTGAAACTCTTGTTTTATGTGGATTATTTTTACTTAGTCCTTATTACAACTCTGTGAGACAAGGTCTATTATTATCCCTGAGTATCCATTAACCACAGCTATGTTACGTAGCCATAGTAGTGCTATGTAATAAACACCCATAATACCCCATCCTGATTCATAAGCACTTCTTTAGCTCCGGTGTGAGTCAGCTGATCCAAGATAGCTTTATTCATCTCTGAGCTCCTGGTGGCAGCCAGCAAACTCATTGAGGGGAATGTCCTTCTCATGGTGATGGCAGAGACACAAGGGGGGCAGATGGAAACCCACAACACCTCTTAAGGTCTAGATTCCAATGGGCATACCTTGTTCTATTGGCCAAACCAAGTCACATAGCCAAACGCAAAGCCAGCACAAGGGAAACTGACCACACTCTTAGCAAATGGCATGAATCAAAGTCAAGCATAAGAAGGGGGGCCAGTGTTGTATATGATCTTCCATAGCTCCATTGTAGAGATTACCAATTTCTACCTCACAGGATCATTTAAAGGAACAGCCAGGATGCCATGAGAAGTCATGCAAGACACTGCTGGGTACAAAGGAGGAGGCTAGCACTTAATTAAGTGTACCCCCACCACAGTGATTTCAGCTTTTTTCCAGTTTACAACTCCATGCACAGCTTGTAGCATGGCATTCAGTACTTCTAGGAGCGGAGTTTGAACAGCCCAGCCAAGCTTATCTGGCTCCCCCAATCCCTACCAGGCCCCCAGCACTTGCCAAATTGTTTAACACACACCCATGTTTGTGCCTTTGCTCATGTGGACTTCTTCATGGAAATCAGGTCAGGCTCCTCCAGGCTGTCTGCCATTAGAGACTCTAGGCAGAGAGCTGGCTCTGTACCCTTGTGTGGCACAGCTGTCTTTCATAGCCCATGAGGACAGAGGCCACAGGTCACCTGCCCCCATCCCCTTATACCCCTGCTGAAGGCTCTGTGCCTGACACCACTGGGTAGTCCTCCCCACCCAGGCAAGGGTCTTCCCCAGCTTCTGCCCATCTCAGGAGAGCTGGATAAGCTGGGGTGATGGCACTGACACTGCGGGCACCACATCAGTCTTGGGAATATTTTCCTCCTCTTTACTTGAGTAAACCACAGCAAGAGGAATTTCCAGAACAATACCCCCTCCTCAGCCCCTAGAGTTTTAGAATTGTTCTTGGAGCACCTGGAACATGGAGAAATTCTCTTTTCATTTGGGGCCCTGGATAAATGAAAAGAATGAAGTAGGCCAGCTCACTGACCCAGAATTTTATATTTAAACCCAGCTTTCCCTATGTGCTTCAGTAATGACAGTGAAAATTTATCTTCATTAAGGACCAGAAGATAGGGTGGGCTCAGGTGGGCAAAGTGGGCCTCTCTGGGCATGGTAGATGGAGGGAGGGGCCTTTCAGGTCTGGGTCAAGATGGAAGGATGTTGAAGGGGCTGATAAGTCATGGGGAAAAAAGCCATCTGTTCTTGAAAGGGGCAGAAAGCCCTTCACTTGGCCAGTGGAGCCCTGGGCTGGGCTCCAGTGGGGGTCACCCCTGTGCCAGTTTATTACTCCACATGCCAGGGAGTTTCTGTGGATAACTCTCCACCAAGAAAGCCTTTGTGTTCACATAATTTTGGCCAGAGAAAGTGAGGAGGCTACCTTCTTACCTTTGCCTTAATTGTGGGAGAAAATCAATTGGGATAGTTCACAACTATTTCTTTGTTTCAAGTACAACAACTAGGGCCCATTACACTTCTAGCCCAGCCTGCTGAGAAGACACTGATTTCTTAAAAGCACAAACAATGAACCATGCTGACCACATGGTCACTAAGCAGAGTGGGTGGTCACCTTAGTGATGTGATTTGAAGGTTGCCAGGAAGTTTCCCTACTGAAATTTGCTTCCACTCACCAAATTGCTGCTGCCTGAAATTTCACCATGTACATCAAATCGTAAAATGTCAGGTTGTAATTAGCCTAGGAACTGGTCTAGTTCAAGGTCCTGACTCAAAGTACTCTTGGAGAATACCTGAACAGGCCCTTATTTTAGAGTAAACTGATGGCAGAGCTAGGATTAGAGTTCAGGGGATGGGACTGTCATTTGAAAGCTGAATTCCCAACACTGGTGTGTCTTAAACTTTGCTGTGCATCTCAGTCTCCTAGGGATTGTGTTTAAAATGCATATTCTGGGTCGGTAGAGTGGGATGTGGCCTGAAATTCTGCATTTCTGACAAGCTCTCTCATTCAATCCTCATGACAGTCCTGGAAGGGATATTATTATTCCCATTTTATCGATGGGAAAAACAGACTCAGAGAGTTAGGTATTGTGACGTGCAGGATAATGCACCCCCCCCAAAAAAAAATGTTAGTGCTCTAATTCTAGAAATCTGTGAATGTGGGACCTTACATGGCTGAAGAGACTTTGCAAATGTGATTGAGATTAAGAAACTTGAGGCACGGAAATTATTCTGAATTATCTAGATGGAACCAATCTAATCACACAAGTTCTTAAAAGTAGAGGTTTTCCTAGCTGAAGTCAGAGAGAGATATGACAATTGAAGGTCAGAGGCATGTGATATTTGCTGGCTTCGAAGATGGAGAAAGGGGGCGTGAGCCAAGGAATGCAGACAATGCAGACAGCTTCCTCTAGAAGCTAGAAAATGCAAGAAAATAGATTCTTCCCTAGAGCCTCCAGAAAAGAATGCAGTCCTGCCCGCACCTTGATTTTAGAGTGAGAGCTATGTTGGAATTTTGACCTACAGGACTGTAAGACGATACTTTTGTATTGTTTGAAGCCATTAAGTTTGTGGTAATTTGTTATGATGGCAACAAAAAAAATAGCAGATTTTGGTGCCGAGTGTGTTGTTGCTTTTACAAATACCTAAAAAGGTGGAGTAGCTTTAAAACTGGGCGGTGGGCAGGGGCTGGAAGAATTTTGAGACGTATGATAGAAAACTCCTTGATAGCCTTAAATATGCTGTTAGTAGAAATAGAGTTACTAACAACTCAGTGGTGACTCAGAAGGAAGTGAGGAGCACCATGAAGAAACTGTTAGTAGCAATGGACATGTAAGATGCTGCCAGTGAGGGCTCAGGAGAAAATGAGAATCATGTTATTGGAAAGTGGAAGAAAGGGGACCCTTGGTATACAGGGGCAGGAATCTTAGGATTGTGTCCTGTGGTTATGTGGAAAGTATAACTTTTAATAGTGGACTTATATATTTAGCTAAGATTTCCAAGCAAAGTATTAAACGTGTGTCCTGGTTACTTCCCGCTGCCTATAGAAAAATGTGAGAGGAAAAAGATAAATTTGAGGGAAGAACTGTTAAACAAAAAGGAAGCAGAAATTGATGATCAGGGAGTTCTTTGCCTATCTCACGTGAAAAGATTCTAAAATTAAGTGGCACACTATCAGGAAATCATGTTCTAAAGGAAAGGCTGAGTATAGCTGTACAATTTCCTGCTAATACCTTAGAAAGATCAAAAGCTCAACATATTCAGTCACACAGAGGCTCTTTGAAGAGTTTAAGACTCTTTGTGAATCACAGATTCCCTCAATCAAGCCAGAAAGTATGCTTAAGGTTGTGATTCCTCAGCCACATCAGGAAATGCCAAAAATAAGGAAGGGGTTATCTAGGGAAGATATGCAGATGAGCCACTTGGCTAGTGGAGTGAACCTCCATGACATATCAGGAGACCCACAGGTTTCTTGAGAATGTTATACTAGCAGAAACACTGCCACCTTGGGCTGAAACAGAATACAGAATGAAAGAAGGCTGCCAAAGCCTTCTATCAGTAGCACCCCCAAATTCTACTGATATGACAGAGGTGGGTAAAACTACTCATTTGCAAACACATTCTACCTTTCATGAAAAAGAGGAGACTTAATGGGTACAGTGGCTAATTCAGAGGACAAAACCCTGAGCCACAGAGGTTTACTCCCAGACCTTGAGACTTAATGAAATTTACCTGGCTGGATTTCAAAATTGCTTGGGACCAAACAATTTTTTACCTTCTATTTCCTCCTGTTTTGAATAGGAATATCTATAACTGTTATCCTATATCTGTCTCATCATCATATTTTAGGAACAGATAACTTATTTCTTTAGAGGAATTGAGCCACAGGATGTATCATACCCTGAGTCCCACCCATCCCAATTTGCATATATGATTTAGCTGATGACATTTGGGACTTTGGAGCTGAAGAGGTTCAAAAGAGATTTTGAACTTAAAATTAATGCTGTGATGGGATGAGAATTTTGGGGAGCCTATGATGGAGTGAATATATTTTGCATGTAGGATGGGCATGAATATCAGTGGGCCAGAGGACAGTCGGTTGTAGACAGAATAGTAATCTCCAAATGTACACCCTAATTCCAAGAACCTATAAATATGCTACCTTACCTGGCAAAAGGGACATCACCAATGTGATTAAGTTTAAAGAATTTGAGATAGGGAGATTATCCTGGATTATCTAGGTGGACCTCGTCTAGTCACAGGAATCCTTAAAAGTAAGAGAAGCTCTCCTGGCTGCAGTCAGAGAGAGAGAGAGATGGTGATGGAAAGAGGGTCGAGGAGATGTGATGTTTGCTGGCTTTGAAGATAGAAAAAGGAGTAGGAATCAAGGAATGCAGACCGCCTCTAGAAGCTTGAAAAGGCAAGAAACGGGCTCCCCAGTAGAACCTTTAGAGAAGAACACAGCCCTACGAACACCTTGATTTTAGCCTAGTGAGACTCATGCTGGAATTCTGACTTGCAGAACTGTAAGATGATATACACTTGCATGTTTTAAGCCACTAACTTTGTGGTAATTTATGAGAGCAACAAAAAACTAATACAATCACCTTACCCGAAGTGGTATAGCTCACATAGAGGTGGTAGCAGAACTTGGGTTCTTTGGATGCCTGCACTTTCCCTATAATGAACTTATTTCTGGTGGAAATTAAGCATTGACCTCTTATTTTAATTGTAAATGCCCCTGGATAAATAAGCCATGAAGTGCTGAATATGCCTCAGTTTTAGGCTGTAAGCAGCAGAGATTCACCCTGGATGATTTGGGCAGGAAAAGAATTTATTGAAAGCACATGAAGATTTCTAGGAACCCTCAGCAAGGACTGGAGACTAGGCTCAGGGCTGTTTGACCAGGATCAAGGTTCCAAGCTCTGCAGCAGATCCAACCTGCAGAAGACCCCACTCCCAAGGTCAATGCCTCCACACTCACTAGCTCCCAATGCCAAGTCTGGGGTAGCTGCTTCTGGAGCATGGAGCCAGACCCTGAGCATCAAAGGAGTTAGGGAAACCAATCACAGGCATTTCCAGCTGTTGAGTAGAAAAGTGGGCTCTGAGTCATAAGAGATCCCCCAAATAGAGGAAGGGGTTCAGACATCAGGCAGCCAAAGTAAATGACAAGTATCCCAAGGACAATGTGGGGGGCCAGCCTAAGTTTTAAACATTCTTCTTGTGACTCAAATAAGCCATAAAAGGGCCCCCAGTAGAACACCAGTTAGCTTCCCAATTTCATTTCCTCTCCTTCTACTCCTGGAAATTCTCCAAAGTCTTCTGGCCAACCATGTGTCCCTGTCTGTGTTTGTCAAGAGTCAGTAGGTAGAGGCAACCCCAGAGGATGAAAAGGGCAATCTTGCCCTAGCCAGTGTGGCTCAGTTGGTTGAAGAGTCATCCAGTAACCAAAAGGTTACGGGTTTGATTCCTGGTCAGAGCACCTACCTAGATTGCAAGTTTGGTCCCATCCTTGGTATGGATGCTTATGATCCCTGGTCTAGACGCCTACAGAAGGCAACCAATCTTTGCTTCTCTTTTTCATTGATGTTTCTCTCCCTTCTTTCTCTAAAAGCAATGAAAAAATATCCTCAAGTGAAGATAAATTTTTTTAAAAAAAGAGCATGTGCTGTGAACCCCACCAGCCTGGCACTACTGACCCTTTGTAAGACCTTTCACTTCTCAGGCCTCGCCTCCTCTGCTGTCATCCCAGCGGGCAGAACCTGAGCCCCTTCTAGCTCAGATGCTCTTCGAGGTTCTGAGTGGCTCAGCTCAATATTTTTCCTTGAACTCACTTATTTTAATCATGTAAAAATCATCCTTAGCTTTGTCATAAGGAATAATATCCAAGAGGTCAGGGATTACATTCTAGTCCTACATATTTTTTGTCTGGGTTCATAAAACTAATCCATAACTACTAAAACAAGAAAAACTGTTTATCAGGGTACCATCTTAAAGCATCTATATCACTCTTTAGAAGAGGAAAGTAGTCAAGTCTTTCTTGTTTCCTCCACTTCTTCATGTGGGACCCAGGGCAAGTCACTTCCCCTCTCCAAGCTTCAGTCTCCTGCAAAATAGGCTGAATTCTTCCATGAGGAGTGGATGTATCACCTGTGTAACCAGGACAGGGCCTTGCACATAGAAGGTGCTCAGTGAAGAGTAGCTATTGTTTTTAAGTTTGTCACCTTTGTCACTATTACTCTTGGGTGGAGTGTGGGCTTTGGAGTTACATAAGAATTTGACATCTTGCTCTGATGCTTCCTGGAGTATGAGCTCAGGTAATTCATGTTACCTCTCTGAGCCTGACTTTCCTCATCTGGAAAAGGAGGACAGCAACCCACATCACAGAGTTAACTGGAGACCCAGTCGAGGTGGAAAGGGCTCTGCAAATAGCGACAGTGGTTATATTTGGCCTGTTTTTTTCTGTAGATGGTAAAGCTTGATCCTTTCTCTTTTTTTCCATAGACACTGGTCAATCAACAGGTTTTTCGTTTTTGCCTCTTTTGTTCAAACA
This sequence comes from Tonatia bakeri, assembly GCA_004024845.1. Lineage (NCBI taxonomy): Eukaryota > Metazoa > Chordata > Mammalia > Chiroptera > Phyllostomidae > Tonatia > Tonatia bakeri. The sequence continues at coordinate 82,628 of PVIA01001867.1, forward strand.
AAAATGAGGCAGGGAAAATGGAAAACTGAAGCTATATGTCTTCATTCTAAATAGCAGGAACCACATAAATGGAAGATTATTTTAGGGTTAGAACAAATAGCTGAGTCTGGGAATGTGTTACCAGAATCACTGAGCAGTAGGAAAGGGATGTTGCCTGATCTTATCGGAGAAGTCACCTATGATTCTCAAACCAAACAGGAGGCCAATGTCTCCCAGAGGCCACTCTTCCAAAAGGACATTTCTGTCCTGACCAGCAAGCTCAGTTGGTTAGAACATCATTCTGATGTGCCCAGGTTGTGGATTCAATTCCCAGTCAGAGCACATACAAGAAACAACCAATGAATGCATAAATAAGTGGAACAGCAAAGTGATGTTTCTTTCTCTCCCCTTTCCTTGCTTTCTCTCTAAAATCAATCAAAATATTTTTTAAATGTACATTTCTGAAGCAGTGGAGGACAACAATAGCTGGTAGTAAATTGATTGTCAACAGTCAGAATGGAGGTGTGGGAGGCAAACTTTCCCTGAGCTCCAGCCATCTAATCCTGTCTATTTAGATCTCAGGAAATGTAGGCTTTCTCTGGGTCTTATGTTCAGGAGTGTCTTTTTTTTTTTTTTTCCTTTGACTGTCAGTTGTGTGGATTTTCACATCACAGGTCACTCCTAACCCCTCACAGGGGCCTGAAAGTCCAGCCTGCTTTGAATGTTGCCTCCTGGACTCACATGCCTTTGGAGTGTGGTAGGTGGAAGGTTAGGAGCAGGCTGGCTCTGCTCTACCATCATGGTCTAGGCAGACCCCCATGGTTCCTCCCAGTGTCCCTTTTGTGGACTGAGCAGAGGCAGAGGGATGCTTTTCATTCAGCAGCAGCTCTGCACATGAAGTTTGCATAACTAGAGACTTGAACCCCCATCCCTAGAAAGGGCCAGGCACACCAACCCTAGAAAGGACTCCCCTGAGGGACAGAGCCTAACCTCAGCAACAGAGGGCCTCTGCATTTTGCCTTCCATTCACCTGGGGAGCAGGGGTCATTTTTGGAGTTGGCCAAATAGGAGGCATCATCTTGGCCCTTCTCATAAGACTATCAATACTTCCTGCTTCACACAACTCACTCTGTCTTCATTGGCCTTTTGGGTACAGTAGGACAAGTTGTTGAGCCTCACCATAAACCCAATAACCATTCATTCCTGGAGCACCTACTAGGTGCTATAGATAAAACACAGACCTGGCTGGCATGAAGTTCCCAGTCTAGTCATTATTTTCTATCATCACATCCCATTCCCCAAGACTAGCACATATTCCTTATGTTCATGACAATAAATGGAAATAATCACAATAATCTAGCCAACATTTATGCTCTGGCTAAAGCACTTCTGTGAAGTACTTTGCATGAATTTGCTCATGATAATCTCACAACTATCTTGGAAAGCATCCCCTGTTCTCCATTTTACAGATAAAGAAACTGAGACTCAAAGAAGTCATGCATCTTGCCCAAGGCCACACAGCTAATAAATAGGGCCCTCATATTGCAAAACCATACTGGTGGATTCCTTGCCCTTCTTCCATGCCTCTCCTCTCAGCATGAACAAAATCAGCATTAGCCAATTCAGGTTTGATTTGGCCTTCTCCTAACACAGGAGGAGATATTCCAGTTGTGATTCTAAAAGCCAGAAAGGCCAATAGACTTTCCTGAAGTCACCCAAATGAGACTTTCGTTTTGGGACATCTGGTTGCAAATCTACTTTTGCTGCGACATGTGGCCCTAAATTCCACATGGGCATTTTGCCCCTCAATGGGCTTTGATTAGCTAGGGCTAAGATGAAGTCTTGTAGGCTACAAAATATACCTTGGACAACTGACCTCTTTCACACTCTGTCTGGGAGGAGGGGCTGGAACCAGGAGAATCAACTTTGGAAGGAGGGGGCTTGATCTGACTGTCAGTCGGGGGAAGTGGGAGCATTCTGGGTTGTCACAATGGTTATAGGCCACTGATTCTCAACTGGTGTGCTGCAACAGGCACATTGGTGTGCCACAAGAATTCGTAAAACATGCGATACCTGACTATTTAGTCAGGGGCACTGACCTGTTTTCCCCTAGATTGCCTAATAAAAAATTATAATAGCCAACAACAGTAGCCATCTAGTGTAAATGAATCAAAATTATACCTATTTTTTTGTAAGATTGGCAAAAATATATTTTTTGGTATGCCACAGACTTTTAGTAATCAGTTTATGTGTGCCATAAGATGAAAAAGGTTGAAAATCACTGTCATTTAAGAGCAAGGAACAGCAGTGATATAGGCCTCACAATGCACATCCGAGACCTGTCCTGAGTCTGACACCATGTTGAATGTTTCACTGGACATTGATGTCAGTGAAAATTCTGTTTGTAGCTATGCTCAGAACCTAACTCTGTGTTGTGCATTAACATATCAGTATATCCTGGAATTTCCAGGAGTAAAAATACCAAGTAAATTGAAGGAAAACTGTACTCATTTTGTTCAGAATTTCACCAAGAACTGTTCCCATTTTAATACTCAGAACCAGCAGCAGCATGTGTGGTATTTGAGATGCTGAAATAACAGCCCTGTGAGTGGCTGTCACACTTCTAGTGATTCAATGTATATCTGTGAATATATTTAGTTAGCCCTCACTTCAAAATGCCAAATGTAAAAAAAAGAGTTGACAGCACTCAGTTGAACATTGTCTCCTCTTTCATCCAAACCAGCTCACCCCAATTAGGATCCATCATCTGACTGCCTCATTATGTCTTCTAGTGTCATCACACCAAGGTGTTGAGACATGGAAATGAGCATTGTGTTTTTACAGATGACTTTCCTTTCATTTCTCCTCTATATTACAGTTGGGGCATTATACGCCTTTTTAAAATTATGTGTATTGGTAGGATATATTATCTGTAGATTCGGTTTCAGGATAATAAAAGGAGTGTTGAATCAGACAGAGCCAAGAACTGCTGGCATAGTGGACAAAAATGGGGTTGTGGATGCTGCCCTGTGCCTAATTGCTGGGACCTCACATCATAAGCTTTTACCCCACGCCTCAGACATCACTTATTTCATTTGGTTCCCCAACTAGACTAGTGGGTAAATAGTAGGTGTTGACAGAAAATGGGTGGTAGCCATTTGGATGGACAGACAGGTGGGTGAATGGATGAATGTATGAGCAGGTGGATGGACATGGTAGGTGAACAGACAGATGAATGGGTGGGTGGGTGGATACAAGAGTAGGTGGACAAGTGAGTGAACTGATGGGTGGATAGGTGCAGACACAGTAAGTGGGCAGACACAGATGGATGGGTAGATGAACAGATGGGAATGTGAATAGGTGGAAGGACAGGTGAGTAGGTGATTAGGTAGAAGAATTGATGGATGAAATGAGGGAAGGTGGAAGGACAGGTACAGAAAAGTTTATTCATTTGCCCAAGGTCACACAGCTAGTCAGTAGGATTGGGACCCAAGCAAGCTGATTCCAGAGCTCATTTTCTTAATTTCCACATTACATTTGATAAAGTAACTTGCCCAAGTCACCAGTCAGGAATAGATGAAGCCAAACTTTGAAACTGGATCTGTTTGACTCATTACTACCCCATTGGCTGAAGACTGGAGAAGAACTTCAGAGGTCAGTTGTGAATGCCACAGGAGCCTTGACCTCATTCTTGGGCATCCAGGGAGCTGACAAAGGGTTTGTTTAAGCCTGGTTATCACATCATCATTTCTGAGTTTCGAAAGACAATGTGGTGATAGGTTTTAGAGGAACCCACCTATCAGGAGATTGTTGTAGTAACAGTCAATGAGGAGTTGAGGCAGAGATGTGGCCGAGAGGGCACATAAGCAAGAATGGGATCAAGAGGCTTCTAGAATTTGATTTGTCAGGACCTGATAACTAAGCCCACGTGAGAGATAAGGAACAGCAGGAATCACAAATGTCTGTGTGACCTTCAGCATAATCACTTCCACTTCCTGAGCCTTGCTTCCTACATCAAATATGTCAGGGCAATAAGGGCTAGGCTACTATAACAAAGAGGCCACCCCAAAATACTGTGGCTTGCCCAGGTAGAAGCATTTTTTCCTTAGGATAACAGTTGGCTGCTCTGGCCTGACACAGATGCTCTGCTCCACAGTGTCATTCATTGCCTCAGGTTCCCTTTACTTTATTGCTCTGCCACCACTTAGGATGTTGCTGTCATCAGCACAGTGGAAGCTGGGTCCCAAGTATATCACATTTCAGCTTATAGGGAGGTGGACCAAGTAGAGAACATACACTTAGATGTTTTAAGTCAAAGTCTAGAAGTGACACACATTCATTCCATTCACATGCCACTCAGTAAGGACTTGGTCACATGGCTACACCTGGCTGCAGGGAGACTAAGAAGTTTAGTCTGCCTCAGTAGCCATGTGCCCAGGCAAATCTCAATTACCCTGGGGGAAGAGATAAATGACTTTGGGAAGAAAATGGGAAACCTATCACATCTTGGAATTGTTGGGGTCCAGAGTTATCACCAGGACAAAAATGAGATAATGTTCATGGAGTACCTGGCACAGGACTGGCATGAGATGGATGCTAGGCAATGGTAGGTGCAAGGGGCACATAAAGGACCAGTAAGGCACTCCCAGAACTGTGAGACTTTGACCACAAAATCAGTATGTGACAAAGGAGATCAGACATCTCTAGAGGCAGTTTCAAAATGGTAAGTCGCCCTCATGCCAAATTCTAGGTGGGGTTGGATTGGGTGAGGGGTGGTTTAGGAGAAGAGGGATGCAAGGTCAGCCTGGAGCCAAGACTAAGCAGAAGGCAGAGGGGTTTGGGCAAGGCACATGCCCCCCACTGGGGAAGAGAAAAGGGGGGCTGCTGGCCTAACAGCCCACCTGTGGAACCAACTAAGCTCACATGTGGACATGGAGGTGTGAGAAGTCAATCAGGGCAACAGAAACCACTCCAATTACTTTAGATAGAGGGAATTTAATGCAGGCAATTGGTTTCATAGTAGTAGAAGAAGAAAAACCACATGAAGGACAGGGAGGCAAACTAAGGATTAGCAACAGCAGAAACTTACTGCCACCCTGTGGGTGTTGTTAATCAGCCTCCAAGAGTTTGGTTAGCCTGAGTCTGTTCCTAGTAGACAGATCCACATTGTCTTAGCAGCCTGGGTCAAGATTCCAAGCATCAGAGCCAAGACTAGACCCAGAATAGAGATCTGGCTGTATCCTTGATACTTTTCTCTCACCAGGGTATGCAGTCCTGTGGAAACACACTCCATGTGGGGCTTGTATGTTTGTGGATACCACCTGATATCATTTCCCATAGCTGCTACTCTTCCCCTTCTATCCACTCCTGCCCTTCTGCCTGCCCCTCCTCACCATATCTCCCATGTCCAGGAGGCAAGAGATCAACTTCCAAATATCTGAAGGGCTACCTTGATTAGAAGTGTAGACTTGCTTGCTGTGTCTCCTATAGGTGGAATTGGGCTCCACAGGTAGAAGTTAAAGCATAAGGAGACTTTGTTCTCAACTTAGCTCTACTACTTAGGAGCTACATATTCTTGAACAAGTTGCTTAGACTCTGAGCTTCAGTTTCCTCTTCTGCAAAATGAGAATGTTAATACTGCCCTTGGAGAATTGTTTACAGGGATTAAATGAAATAGTTATAGCAAGATAGCTGACACAATGGCCTGTTTTTTCTTGTTCATTGTTGTTATTAGTGATATCTGGCTACAATGAGGCAAATTTCAGTGTAAGGAAATGATTTCCAACAGTATGAGCCAACCAATGTGGAAAGGTTGCCTTGGTAGGTGGTGAGGCCCCTTTTATAAAAAGTATGCAAGTAGAAGCCTGACAATCACTTGTCAGGATCCAGAAATCCCCTGCATACAGGGAGGGATTTCCCTGGATGCCCTCTGAGGTCCCTGTCAGCCTGAAAAGCAGTGATTGGTGTATTACCAGTACTCCTTCAGGGGCAATCTTAGGGCCACCCACATTCAGGGAAGTTCTGATTCTCAGACTTGACAAGTTTAACTCCACACCAACAATGCCTGGCCCCCTCAACTATAAGAATAGAAGGAGGAAAGCCACATAAGATCTTGGCCACCAAAATGGTGAGGGTCAGAGTGGTTCCATGGTGGCTTGACTAGGTTATGCATTTGTCAGGAAGTAGTATTGAATAGTGCTTAGAACTCCAAGTCCTGAGACTAGGCAATATTGACCTTCATCCTGGTCCAGCCACTATTGGGCAGTTTGACCTTTTAAAAATTAACCTCTCTAGCTTCAGGGTCTCCATCTGTTATGTGGTAATGACAGTATCTTTTTCATAGGATGATATGAGAATTGGATGAAATAATACATGCAAAGTTCTTGACTCAATTGTTGAAACACAGCCAACACTCAATATAAGGTATTTGTATCATCACTACTTTAAGAATTTTTTTAAAAAAAGAATTTGTGTCAGCCTATCTATACAGTGTAATAAGATTGAAGAGAAATGAACTAGGGAATCAGGAAATAATGGTAGGAAAATAAAATGGAACCATGGGAAGGTCAGTTCATAGCATGTACGCTATATATTTGGTTTTGAGTTTCCTAGAAGCCAAAGCAAAGGGGGAACCCAGATTTGTCATGTATACATCTATAATTGCAACCATATCTAATGTAAAAACAATCATATTCATTATGGAATACCTGGGTAGGTATTCCATAATTTATTCCATTGATTGGTATTTAGGTTGTTTCCAATTTTTCTCTGTCATAAACAGTGTAACGATGAACATCCTATTACCTGCATGTTTGACCAATTCTTGAACATCTACCTAACACTTCTGTCAATTCAATTACCTTCCAGGGTCTTCCTGAAGAGAAAAGATACACATTGGTTGGGCTAGGGGTCCTGAAAAGAGATTAGGGACTAGAGATTAAGAAGAGATGGTGGGGCAAGAGGACAAGGCAAGAAGTGATTCCAGGAATCAGACGTCCAGCCATTGTTGCCCACTGAGTCTTCCCTACTTTCCCAATGCCCAGAGGGAGAGATCCTTGAGACTGGGAAGGGAAAATGAGGCCAAATGCCCACCACAGCAGGGGCAGCTCATCATGAGCTCATACCAGATATGACACTGAGAATAGCAGCTCATTCTCCCACCATTCTTCAGCCATGCCGCACTACTCACCATTCCCCATCATACCATCATGCCACTGTTCCTGCTCTCCCTCCAGCCTGGAACACCTTCTCATTTGTTCAGACTCCTGGTAAGCATCTCAAGAGGCAGCTCAAATCATCTCATTTTCATAAAGGCTTTTGTCCCCACCCTACAGCACTCTAGAGTATCATAGTCCCTTCTACAATGTAGTGCCACAGTTCTTTATGTGTTGGTTAACCTCACCCAATCCCCAGCCTCTGATATCTTGTTGAGTCCCTCATGGAAACATGTTCTAGAATTGAACAAGGGATACAGCTTTTGTGTAAGGTGCTTTTGAAGATGCAGGATAGCCTAGCTGTCAAATGCAGCAACTTTAGAGTCAGAAAGGGTTTAAATCATGACTCTGCCTCTTGCTAGCTCTGTGACCTTGGACAAGTCCTTTCACCTCTCAGACTCAGCTTTCTTTTCTGATGCATGCACCACACATTGCAGATATTTGCTTATTTAAATGTCAGGGGATTCCTGAGGGATTCATCACTATGATGAAATACAGTGCTGAGCACATGTGCCCTGAAAGGCAGCTGCTGCCACACCCGTCTCTGGCCAGGCATCCACAGATCAGCTGACTTCCCTGTCATGCATTCAGAGTATCAATTTTGCACCAATTGTGTACTGGGTGCAGTGTTAGGCTCAGAGTGTAATTGTTCTAGTACAACTGCTCTCTGCTCTTAGGGGCTCTGAGCCTGGTGGGGGCAACAAGTATCAAAAAAAAAATCATCATGCAGATGACTACACAGTTTCCTTCCTGGGTCATTGCTATGAGGGACATGGGCATAAAGCTATGTGAGCCCAACAGGAATGGCTTCTGATTAGAGGGTTAGAGAAGACAATTCTGCAGCAGCAATTTGGCTGATGAAAGGATTTGCCAGGAAGAAAGCAGTGTATCAGTGGTATAGATAGAGACCTTGAGGTGGGAAGGGGTCTTGTACACTGGGGCACTCAAGGAAGGCCAGTGTGACTGGAGCCTAGAGAGCAAGAGATGGTGCTGGGAAGAGGGTGGATAGGGGCCTGCAGGATGATTGTGGAATTTGGACTTCATCTTGATTGCAGGGTAGCCATCAAAGCCACATGTGATAGAATTCAGCTTCCAGAAGCCCTCTCTGTTGGAAAGTGGACTATAAGAGGCCACAGGGGGAGACAGGAGTCGGCGTGAAAGGATCTGCATTCATTCAGGCGAACAATGACGGTGGACTTATGAGGCTGGTGACAGTGTAGGGAACAGGGTATAAGAGGTACTGGGTATAGAATCTACCAGATTGGGTGGTAGGCTGGGTGTGAGTGGGTGATGGATTGCAGGCAGCTGGTTGACTGACTGTGGGAGCCATATCTTAAGATGGGAAGACTGGAGGAGGAGCAGGCTGGAGGGAAGGATGGGGCTCAGTTGGGGCCATGAGATATTTGCAGCTGTAAAGGCCTGGCACTCAGAAGAGGGGCCAGCATGAAGAGGTGTTTTGGTTTTCCAAACACGTTAGAGGGCTTCAGTGAGACAGCGCATGTTGTCAGCTCCTCTCTTGAACACCTGCTGAGCTGTGTACCTCCTAGGAGGGCAGTTCTTGGCTATCCATGGCCATTTTCAGAAGCCTGGAGCATTCCCACTGCAGAATTGCCACTCTCAGGGCTTCCCCATCCTGGCCCACTGGTGGCACCTGATTAGAAAGGGCATTCATGAGAGTGGTTTTCCCTGGTTTGTTCAGAAGACCAGCTGCTGCCTTTGAGTTGTTCCCATCTTATTATCCCCGGAGTTTCTACTTTTTTGTGAAAACTTAATTGCCTGCTAGGCTTGACAGGGCCTGGGCCAGCTGTTCAGGTTTGGGAAGTCACAGTTAAATGCACCATGATCAAAGGCTGCAAGAGGCCAGCAGTGTCCATGTCAGCAGCTCCTTGAAATCAGAGCAGCTTAACTCCTCCCAAAACAGAAAGCAAATAGCTCAGTATGGACACTTGAAAGCAGGAGTGGTAGGCAGGTCCAGCCTTCCAAATGCCTGCTGCATCTTTAAATTCTTTTGCTTTGGAAATGAAATACCCAGGCCTTCTCCTAAGCTCTCACAGGAGACATGTGCAGAGATGTCATTTGTGGGTCCTGTGTCTCCTTGAAGTTTCTTTCAAATCAAGCCCAGGATAAATCTTGAGAAGGCAATGAGCTCTGCAAATTATCTCCAAGCTCCCAGCTGGCCCGCCCCCATACTCACCCCCAGATCTTCTCAGCAACATAGAAATCAGGGGACTTGGTTGCAAACCCCAGCATCACAGGCTGGATGACCTTGAGCATATCTGTCTGTGCCCTGGGTCTGCTCAGCTATAAAATGGGCTGATAACTTCCCTATGTACCTCACTAGGTTTTGGGAGACCTCAATAAGAAGCAAAGTGTGAAAGTGCTTTGTAAACAGAAACATCGCACCCATCAGCTATTGTTCAGCTTTTTACCCTCCCAGTGATACTTGCATTTCAAAAAATAAGGAACTTTGAGAAGCAGGAAGTGTTTCTCGTGGAAGAAAAGCATTTTTAAAATGTTGGGAAACAAACCAGTGTTTGAAGGGCAGGGACACTAGGTGTGAAGTTACCTTGAGAGCCATGAGGTGTAAAAATAGCAGAGTAGGTGACAGGAGCAGCTGGCCTCCCTCCTGGAGGCTGCAGGGCCACCTTCTGTTACTCTCCTCTCTCGTTCTCTCCTCTCCTCTTTCCACTCCTCCCCTCTTCACCCCTCACCTCTCCTGTCTTCCTGTCTTCCCCTTCTGTTCTTCTACTGTTTCCCCTCACACATCTTTCTTTTATCACACAATGGTTTTTTAAATTTACCATCTTAACCATTTTTAAGTGCACAGTTCAGTAGTGGTACATATATTCCAATTTCTGTGCAGCAGATCTAAAAACTTCCTCATTTTATAAAACTGAACCCTTATACCCATTCAACACCAGTTCTCCTCCCCTCTACCTATCTTTCACCTGTTTTTTCTTCGGAGTTCCATCCTTCCTTTTTTGTTCCAAGAAAGTTATAAACTATATAAGTTAACACTTTTTATGTTGAAAGTGACTCAAACTGGCATAAACCCAAAAAGGGAATTTATTAGCTTGAGTAACTGAAAGGTCCTGGGGTAACAGGCTTCAGGTACAGCTGGGTCCAGAGACTGGAACAAATCATCAGACCTTACTCTCTCCTGTCTCTGTCTCTCACTTCTGCCTCTCCCTGAGCTGGCTTCATCTTTAGGCATCCTCTCCTTATTAGGATCCTGTCCCTCCTTCCCAGTATTGTAAATGGGGCAAATGTGCCCATATTACTTCTTTGCCAAGGTGCCTTCATAGTTCTACCTTCAGCCAGATGCAGCCCTGTCCTATCCCAAGATTTGGGGCATACCTGGCCCCACCACTGGACCTTCTGGACAACCCCTGCTCCTCCCAGTCACCTTGGTCCTGCCACCATGATGACCCAGAAGGATGACATAGAAATAAACATAGCTTCAGACTCACCCAGGCCTGAGTTCAAACCCCCCTCTGCCATTTACTGAGATAAATGATGATGGGGGAAGAATTAAAAACAGAATACTGGTATAGAATGTTACTCTCTGGTGTAGCATCCATTCTAGCCACTTCTGACTGCTCTCCCAACCCTGCACACAGCCCTCAGTGACTGGGCCCTGCAGTCCATTTCTCCTTCTTCCCTCTGAGGCCAGCTCTAATGCCCTGTCCTCTGTGAATCCTGTGCTTTCTACCCCTGCCCCTGCATCCCAATGCAGCCAGGTGTCTTCTGGAGCCCTGTCCTAGATCACTCTGTCACCTTTCTCCATTACTTTCCTACTGGAAGGTTCTCTTGCCTCCTTCCATTTCACTGCCAAGGCATAACTGCCCTGGGGATCCAGCCTTATCCAGGCAGCCCAGATGCTGCAAAGGCTGTAAGAGTCTTGAGACAAACTGATGTATTTTTCATAAGCCCTTAAAGGTTCATACTTCCCAGGCATCTGTGTGTATCTTCACTTATCTCCACAGCCAGCAACATCTCTGGACCCTGAAACGGGAACTACCTTCCAGAGCCCATAGTGGCTACCCGGGGCCTACACTCCATGCTCACCTCTGTGTCTCAGAGCAGAGACCCAGGCTGGGAAGCCACAGTTACTGGTTATAAAAACCAGCCAGAGAAGGAAGGAGACAAGTCACTCCTGGGGCCAGGAGTGACTAAAGGTGGGAGAGCAGGAATCAGGGGGTGTGAATACCACTCCAGCCTGGTGTCCGGGGAGAAAAAACAAGAACTGAAATATCACACAGCCCTGCGATCAAATCCTGACTTAGCCACCTAACCTCTGTGTGACCTGGGACCTTTCTCCTTTCTGAGCCTTAGTTTTGCTCATCTGCAAAATGGGGACAGCTGTGCCAACCCCAGAAGGTGGCTGTGAGCATTTAGTGACACAATACATGAAGAAGCTCAATGAATGAGTTTCCTCTGAATAAAAAATAATAAGTAGACATTACTAAATATTTTTTATGAAATACTATAAATGATGCAATAGCATTTCAGTTCTGCATATGTCTTCTACGTACACACTACATGGCCTCCCTGCTGTTCCTCAGACCTGCCAGGCACACTTTCCTCTTCAGGGATTTTGCCCTTTCTGTTCCCTCCCCAGAAATGCTTTTCGCATGTCTGTATGGCTCATTCCATTCCCTTTCTTCAGTTAGGGCTTTAAACACCACCTCCTCAGAGAGGCCTTCCCTGCCCCCTTATTCAAAATATAGGCTCTCTTGTCACTCCCTGCCCATTGTCCTGCCTTTTTTGCTTCATCACAGCAAGCCCTTTCTGATACATTCTATTTTTATCTGTGTAGATTATTCAACATCTGTCTCCCCTGCCACCAGAAAGTCAGCTGTTGGGGACAGGAACCTTGTTTCCTTCTGCCCTTCCAAAGCTGGAATAAAGATGCCTCTCACATAGTAGGTGCTCGGTAAAGATCTGAGTTTTGTCAAAGAGATGAGTCAGACATGTCCCTGCCCTGAGGACCTTGGTTTCGCACTAGGAGGCACCAGGAGGCATCTCAGATAACCATTCCAGTGAAAATAAGTGCCACTTGCAGTATGCCCACTCTGCACCAGCACTGCTCCAAACCCTCCCCATGGAGCATCTCATGTGCGCCTCCCACATCCCCACAGTGGAGGTCCTGTCACTATTCCCACTGAACAGAGGAGATGATGCTCAGAGAAGAGGTGGAACTGGCCAGAATCTTGCAGGCAGGGCCAGGATTGGAGCCCAGGTATTTCTGTCATCATGGCTTGGACCCTAAACACAAAACTCAGGGTACCGCAGCACAAAGAGAAGAACATGACCTTGCACCTTGAGGTCAGGGAAGGCTGCCTGAGAGAGGGAGCACTTGAGTTAGACCTTGATGGATGCATAGGAGCCTTCTAGGCAAAGAGGAAGTAGAGGAGCGCTTGGGTGTCAATCCTGTAGGCTGTTCCACAAGCATTTATCTAGCCTTTGTGTGCCAGGCAGAGATAACAGCCTTCTGGAATTGAGGCCCTCAAATTCTGAAGAAAACTGAGGTGTTAGAGCCAGCAGCCTTGGGAGAACCAGAGCAGGGTCTGGACCTGACTGAGAGAAAGGCAGGAGTAGGCAATGAGCACCCATTGTGTACCGAGCATGGCACCACAGGCTTCCCTCTGTCCTCTCACATTATATTCTCACCATGTGAGGTGGAAGTTGCTATGCCCACTTTCAGATAAGGAAACTGAGGCTCAAAGACCGAGTTCTGGCTCCAGACTACCTGTGTTTGGTGGTAGGACACAGGAGGAGATTGCCTCCTGTTTGCCCCTGGTCAGGGGAGACAGAGGGGTTACTGTCCCAGGATTCTGATGAAGCCAAGTTGGTGAAAATTGGCAGAGAAATGGCTTATAAGACTTAGCACTTGGCAGACAGTCTCAGGGGCCTGCAGGAGATCTGGCCCCCACCCAGAAGTCCCTGTCACTGTCCGTGTCACTTGCTCTGTGACTCTGAACAAATCATTTTATTTCTCTGGGCCTTCTGGGGTTTTTTTTAACTCCAAGGAGCTAAATGTCTCCAAGGCCCCCCCTTCTGGCTCAGATGGTACAGATTTCTAACCCTGGTGTGTTTCCTATCACTGCTATGACAAGTTATCACAAACTCAGTTGCTTAAAATTTACCAGCTAACATTTCTCTAGGTCAGAAGTCTGGTGCCGGTCTTCTTAACTAACATCATGGTAAGGCTGCATTCCTTCTGGAGGTTCTCATGGAGAATGATTTCTTGCTTTTTCCAGCTTCTGGAGGTGGCCATGCTCATCACAGGCCCTTCCTTCTTCTTCATGCCGACATTGGCTTTCTCACATTGCATAATGACTCTTCTGCTTCCCTTTTCCCCTTTTCAGCACCCTTGTGATTACACTGGGCGCACCCAGATTGTCTAGTAACATGCCCCATCTCAAGGTCAGCTCATGAGCAACCTTAATTCCATCTGCAACCTTCATTCCCCTTTGTAAGCTAACATAGTCACAGACTCCAGGGATTAGAACATGAATGTCTTCAGGTGGCCATTGTTCCACCCAGAAAACAAGACATTTGGGGGAGGCTTCAGGCAAGCTGTTTCTTCTCTTTGGACCTGAGGTTCTATGTTTAGAAAAGGGGGTGATCATTATGACCTGTATCCCATACAGCTGCTTTGTAGACAAACTGAGATGATGTTTATTCAGGTGAATTACAGAGGGTGAGGCATTGTGCATGGCATTAATTCTTTATTCCTGGGGTGATTCAGTGGCTAGTAGCATCTGCTGATGGCTGTCACTGGGTACTCAAGCCTTCCTATGTTCTGCTGGAAAGGTGGCACCCAGCAGCTCCCCACTCTAAGAAAACAGACGTGGGTCTGTCAACTGCTCCTGCTCATTATAATGTCTTTTTTCCACAGAACCCCAGGGGCCCCTGGAATTTGGGATTTGGGGAATGTCACTGAAGGATGCCTATTGAGCACAGAACAATAGCCCCTCATGAGGTCACATGGCTGGGCCGCTTAGCAACCACTCAGGCCCTTAGTAACCAGCCCAGAAGTGTTGATACTTACCCAACAGAAACTTTGGGTTATATGGATAACGCCCAGTTCCTTCCAGAGAGCCACAGGCCCTCAAAAACAAGTTCCACCCACTAGTTGCTGCTGTTCTGTTTCTCATAAGAGCAGGCCTGGGAGAGAGCAGGGAGTCCTAGTTCCATCCCAGCTCTGTACGTCTCCTGGGACTCAGTTTCCCCTGTAATATGGGGATCAGGCTAAATGATCAACACATATGTTGATCATATGTCCTGCTTGGCCCGGAACAGTCCCAGCTTATCATGACTATTAAAAGTACTTTTTTTAAAAAATTACTTTATTGGTGTTCAATTACAGTTGTCTGCATTTTCTCCCCACCACTCCCCCCACCCCAGCCAAACTTCCTTGCTTCTACCCTCCCCCTTGATTTTGTCCATGTGTCCTTATAGCAGTTCCTGAGAACCTTTCTCCCCACTGTCCCATCCCCCCTCCCTTCTGACTATTGTTAGATTGTTCTTAATTTCAATGTCTCTGGTTATATTTTGCTTGCTTTTTTTCTTTTGTTGATTAGGTTTCAGTTAAAGGTGAGATCATATGGTATTTGTCCCTCACCGCCTGGTTTATTCCACTTAGCATAGCTGTCCAGTTCCATCCATGCTTCCCCAAAGAGTAGGAGCTCCTTCTTTCTCTCTGCTGCACAGAATTCCATTGTGTAAATGTACCATAGTTTTTTGATCCACTCATTTACTGATGGGCACTTGGTTTGTTTCCAGCACATGGCTATTGTAAATTGTGCTGCTATGAACATTGAGGTGCATAGGTTCTTTTGGATTGGCATTTCAGGGTTCTTAGGATATAATCCCATCAGTGGAACTGCTGAGTCAAAAGGCAGTTCCATTTTTAGGACTCCACTCCAGGAAGACAAAAAATCCAATTAAAAAAAATGGGCAAAAGACTTAACAGACACTTCTCCATGGAAGACATACAGAGGGCCCAGAGATATATGAAAAGATGCTCAGCATCACTAGCCATCAGAGAGATGCAAATTAAAACCACAATGAAATGCCACCTTACACTAGTCAGAATGACCATCATAAGCAAATCAACAAACAAGTGTTAGAGAGGGTGCAGAGAAAAGGGAACCCTAGTGCACTATTGGTGGGAATGCAGACTGGTACAGCCACTGTGGAATACAGTATGGAATTTTCTCAGAAAACTAAAAGTACCTTTTTCATTCATTCTCAAAAGTATCCCCAAATTGGAAGATCAATTTTCTGATAACCCTAAGGTCAATTCCAGCCCTTGATTCTATTTTTATTCCCCTTCAGTCTCTTCCCCTGAACAGAACTAACCCTAAATAGATCAGCCAAAATTTTTCAGAAACTCTTTCTGTGCCATGCTGGGAGCTGGGGAAACTGAGGAAAACCAGACATGATCCCTGCTCTCAGGAGCTTCCAGTGCAGGGGAAAAAATGCCACTTAAACACTGCAGAAATCTAGGATTGAATCCAGAACCTTGTAATTCTCATCCTCACTTGCACTTTCCCCACTAAGCTATTTTAGTAAATAATAATACTCCTTAGTATTCGAGTAGCGTTTTGCAGTTTCTAAAGCATTTCCCTTCTGTTACCTTATTTAACCCTGACATCAATGGTTTTCATATATCCCCATTGCTCAGATGAGGAGCAGGAGGCTGGAGGTCATAAAAGGTGGTGAGCTAAGACAGCCAGAAAGTGGCATGGGAGCAACTCAACCTCTGCCTCCTCACCAGTGGAATAGAAATATTACTACCTGCTTCATAGAACTGTTGTGAAAAGTAAATGAGACAACACATAGAAAGTCCTTTTTTAAAAAATGGTAACTGTTAAAAATAAATGCCTCCACCCTAAGCTGTCCTGGCCCCAGCAGTTGCATTTCTGGAACATTCGCCTGCTTCTCACTTGTCCACAGACACCAATTTGAGGATCTTCTGATACATTTCAGAGCACTGAAAACAGGTCTTGGAATCCTAGCCCCACCTCCAGGAGCTGTGTGACTTGCTTCTAGCCTCAGTTTCTTCTTCTGTAAAATGGGTGTAAGAACAGGTAGTTTTGGCCCTGGCTGGTGTGGCTCAGTGGATTAAATGCCAGCCTGTAAACCAAAGGGTTGTCAGTTTGATTCCCAGTCAGGGTACATGCCTGGGTTGTAAGCCAGGTCCCCAGTCCAGTGTGCATGAGAGGCAACCACACATTGTTTCTCTCCCTCTCTTTCTCCCTCCCTCCCCCTCTCTCTAAAAATAAATAAACAAAATTTTTAAAAAGAACACATATTTCTGAGGATGAAATAAAACAAAGCACATAAAGGGCTTGGTAGAGAGTCCACCACAGAGATGGTGCTCAAAGTGAATGGGCCTGTATTGCTTTTCTGATGTCCAAGGTTTAAGGAGTCTTTGAAACTGGGGGAGGGAAGGGAGCACCCATGAGATGGGATTTGTCCCCCACCCCAGGAGCCAGTGCCAACACACACTTTAGACTCTCTGCTTCCAGCGGCATTGGCAGTGAGGGGCTTCAGCTGATGAAAGCTGTTTCCTCCATGCCATACTCACCTTAGGGAGGAGAAGAGCCCCCACCCCCTTTTCTTTACAGAGCAGCTCCATGGGGGCAAATCTGTCAGGTTCCATGGTGACGCCTGAGTGGTTTCCCGCCCACGCCCCTTGCTAGTGCTATGAGTCACCATCCAGCACTGAGGTGGCAGCCGTGGGAAGGGTGTTCCCTCTCCGGCTGCAGAAATGCTGCTGCAGGATTGCTCCCAAAAGCCAAAATCAAGTCCCATGTTAAGCACGGCTACCCTTCTTATGCAACTTTCGCCATTGTTCAAAAGCAATGTTAATGTTCTTAACTTCCATTTACCAGGAGCTCTAGAGAGCTGGCCCAGCCCAGACCTCACGTTCTCCTTCCAGCAGCCCAGGCAGAGGGTGGTATTCGCATTTGACAGGTGGGAAAACCAAGATGTACCTGAGGCCACAGGACTAGGAGGACACTCCCAGCCTGGCTCTCTGCACCAGTCCTCAAAACTCCCCATACTGGCCATCCTAGTTAGCTGTGGGAACCAGAGACAGAACAAAGCAGGTAAATATGATACATTTTATTCTTTCTCAAATGAAATGTAATTGTTAGCATTTACATCCCATTGCTGGAATGGAAGTTTGAACTCTAATTTCTGATAAAAATCTATTTCTGTCCTATGAGCTAATTAAGAATCAGAGCTAAGCTCCAGGAGGCTGTATGTTGGGGGAAAGGGAGAGTAGAAAATATTTGCATAGTCATTCAGGGGATTTTTGCTTGTTGGCTGCCTTCAGCTGGAGTCCTCTTAATGAAACACTTCTGCTGTCTTGTCCAGACCAGAGAGAAATAGCCACAAACAAAAGTGGACAGGGCAGAAAGGGTCCACATGCATTTCCACCCACCTCAGTCCGGTCTAATCCTTAAACTCGCTTGATCCAAGTCTGGAAAAGCCAGACTGTACCTTTCAGTCAAAGAACCAGCAAGCTGAGTCGCATCCTGCCAGCATCCTGGCCTGGTGGGGTTTATGCTCTGTGTCAGGCTTTGGCCACTACACATAACAAGCTTCCTTCTCTCCCAGAGCCACTGTGAATGTTTTCCCTTCGTCTGCACCATGACCTCACCCTGTATGGATTTCCTACTATTTAAAACTCTTCTACAACTAATTCTGTAGACTTTGGGGTCACATTGATCTCCGCCATAATCAGGAGAGTGTGTGATGTTGGTGCCCAGGCAGCATGGGTTCCTGGAATGGACACATTAAGTCTTGACAGGCTTCCAGTAAAATGAATTTTTGTGTATCAGAACCTGTTATTCTAGTTGACTTTCATTGGAGCATTTCAGTGATTATGTGTCCTTCTGAAAGGGACAAGAGATCCATACCTCAGATTGCACTAGATCTTTATTTTTTTTAAAGAACCACATAGAGAAAAGCATGCTTTCTAAAAACAAATAAAAATCTGATCTACAGAATGAGGATCCACAAAGGAAAAAATAGAAGAGGGGGACCTTCCAAAAAACCTGGAATGTATTTATAAAAAATCGTGTATTTATTCTTACATGTTTAAACTTCAGTCACCTTCAGTGTACTCTTGAGACATTTGGCGCAATACACCTATTGAGATGTTTTTCCCACTGCTCCAAACAGCTTTTGAACTTGTCAATTTTGATGCCTTTTAGTGCTTCTGCCATTTATTTGTTTTTGTTTGTTTGTTTGTTTGTTTCACCTCATCCACTTTGGCAACACATTTCCCTTTGAGTACTTTTTCTATCCAGAGAAACAACAACAACAACAAAATCACTCTGGGTGAGATCAGATGAATAAGGAGGGTAGGGCGCAGGGGTCATGTTGGTTTTGGTCAAAAACTGCTGAACACTCAACACAATGTGGGCAGGTGCACTTGTAAATCACCCATCATGAAGTGGACAAATGCATTGAAAGTCTTCAAAATTAATTCACTGAGGCCAAACCCAGCCTCTCACAACAACACCAGCAGAAACACTGATACAGATGGATTCCTAGAACACTCACCTAGCAGGGGAAGCCTGTACTACAGGGGGCCTGCGCTCCAGAAGATATTTCCAGTTTCTTGGATTCCCCCTCGTCAAGATACTGTTTTGTAGTTAAGTTACTCATGGGGTGACTGAAAAGGAAACAGTAGTCTGCAACAAAGTAAAATGCTCTAAGTTCCAAAGTGGTCCTTAGTCTTCGATAAAGTGTCTTGTTCCATCTCTGCTATTTGCTTAGGTTCTAATTCTCAAGAAAAAAAGAACATTAATATGTCTTATCAGCTTCCCTTTGAAATAAATATTTGTTGCTTTCACATTGTTCACAACTCCTCAGTTGCTCATTCTAATGAGATTTCAGAAGCTCTGTTCTTTGTGGGTAGCGACTCACAAAACACTCACTTGGGCTGAGTCCCCAGACCTGTCTTGGCAATAGAAGTCATTGTTATTATGGATTCCTTGGGGCTCTTAACAGAATGTGAAAACATAGTAAGACATTAGAAATCAGATAGGATTTGGAGTCAGACCAAAATTTATTTGCTATGTGGCCTTAAGTAGGTGACTTAACTTCTCTGAGCCATGTGGCTCCCTCCCCCAATTCCAGCATTACCAGACAAGGTTAGTTGCCCATCCTCATGCTCTCCTACACTTGTGCTGGCTTTTGTTCAACACACTGAGCTATACAGTTCCCTTGTCTATCTCTCCATTTCCCACAGGTCCCAAGAGTTCCTGGGGGGGACAGAATATTGTCCTCTCTGTGTCCCAGTGCCCAGCACAGGGTCTGTCAAGGAGCAGAAAACAGGGGTTTGTGTAGATGGGAAAAAGGAAGGAAAAAAGGATGGAGGGAGAAAGGAAAAGTAGGGGACAATACAAACTTTAAACTCCAATGCAACTCACAGTTATCTATTGTAACTGTGGACTGGTCTAAGTGATAAGACATGGTAAAAATGGTAATATTGCTGCCACATATCATTTCCCAGTTTTCAGCACTGACATTACCACCATTTTATAGTTAATGCATACTGAGCACTTATTTAGACATGTAAGTCTGTTCACCTTCCCAGTGCCCTGTGAGGTAGGCACCACCATGGTCCTCCATTTGACAGGTGACAGAGCAGAGCTAAGGAGAGGATGAATCACCCACCCACATGACACAGCTAGCACGTGGTTGGAGCCTGGATTTGAGCCCAGGTCCCTAACTAAGATTCCAGAGCCAGTGCATTTAAAACAGTATGCCCCCAACACCCAGGTCGAGGCTTGACAAGTAGTTGATTTCAATGAAAGAAGGAGGGAAGGAAGGGAGGGAGGGAGGGAGGGAGGGAGGAAGTTAGTTAATGTTCCTCCATGGCCATCCTCTCATTAGACTCTGAATCTTAGTTTTAGTTCTTTATTCTTGGCATATGTGGTGATTAAAACAAAAAGTCTAAGCTCTTTTGGGCCTGGGTTCACATCTGGACTTTCCATGTCACCCTGGGAAAGTCACTTCTCTCTGACCATCAGCTTTAGTCCCATGCAAATGGGACTAATATTAGTGCCTTCCTTTCCCAGTCTGTGTTCTCCCAGAAGCACAAACCACAAGACAATAATTTAAGTGCAAGTAATTTATGTAGGAGGCACAGGAATGCTGGTAAGGGAGTGGGTAAGTGAGACAGGAAAGAGGAGATGTTTTCAAGAAAGTTAATTACCTCTGTGGGCACCTGGGGCACAATCATACTGGGGACTCTAGAAGCTGATGTAGAGCCCACAGCTTAGTGGGCTCACTCAAGGAGCAACAGAGCTGAGGTAGTGATACTCTGACTTCCATCAGCCATTGCCTGAGGGTTGCTGGAGTAGGAGGAGTGGTAACACTTCTCTAGTACTTGCCCACCAGAATAGGCCCCCCAGACAAAGAGGTGCAGATACTGTGGGGGAAATTGCCCCGTAGTGGTTAGTTAGAGCTGTGGGATTATGGGCTGGCCATAGCAGCATCTCTGAACTCTTAGCATCACTTGAGGATTAAGTATTTCCTTAACCCACTTGGAGTATACATTCTGGCACTTATTGAGCATTCGATGAGTGGCAGCCTCAAGGGGCCCTTTTCCTCTGTGATACAAAACAGATGCCCTTGGGATTTGCTCCTTAGAACCCTGTCACCAATCTGCAAGCAGCGATGTGGTCCTACTGAGTGCCGGGGGCTCCAGCAGTGAGTGTAACATGCAGTATCCTGGCCATCCATCATTCCTGACCCCTCCTGTCTGACAAAAAAGTGAATGAGAAATGACAGACATGCCTCTGGTAATGACTGGCGCAGTGCTCAGAATGGTGAGGACCATGGGACCTGCCTTGTCCCACCCCCTCACTTAACAGAGAGGGACTCAGCCCAGGGCACATGGCTGAGGGGGCCAGTGCCGAGACTGGATCCTCATCCAGGGCTCCTCCCAACTTGCCTTTGAAGTGGGTGTCACACATGTGAAGGGCATTATGTAAACCCTCCAGCTGGGGTGCCCAGTGATTATTTTTGTAACAGGGGAAACATGTTCTCTGCAAATGCCTAAACAGAAATTCCCTGTGTGCGGTTTCCCTCCCAACTTTGGCACAAGATGATTTTGCTTACAAGGCACTTCAGCTTCTCTGGACAGGTGTCTGGGAAGTCCATGCCTGCAGCTTCCTGGGGGACAATAATTTAAAAGTTTCATGAAACAAATGCATAAGAACAAGGATCCTCCCTGCCATGGGCCAGCTGTGTGGCCTTAGGCTAACCCCTCTTCCTCTCTAATCCCATTTCCTCATCTATAGAATGGGGACTGTGAATGAAACAGTGGGCATGAGAGAGATTTGGGAGATATAAGTTGCCTACATCTTATAGGTAGAGGAGTATTACTGTCATTATTATCAACGATATCATTGATATTGTTGTTAGGAATAGTATGACATTGGACTAGCCATTCTTCTCTCTATGAATCTTCTCTCCTTCTCCCCATTGGCTGTTATGAACCCCAAAGGACCAGGAATGTGAAGGGAACCCCCAAACACCGGCAGCCATAGAATACCTTGTCAGGTTTGGAAACAATTATATATCCCAACTCCTCGTAATGGCAAAACTGAGGCCTGGAAAGGGGAGAAGGCTTGCCTAAGGCCACCCAGCCTCAGTGGCAGTCAACTTTGGCAAATGGGCTCACCACCCACAGCTCTCCCCCACATATTCAAAGAACTTGGCCCACACCAGTCCCCCTGCCCACCATGCCCATATGATTGACTGGCCCAGCCAGGGAAGCCTGGGAGGGCACAGTCCTCTTGCTGCTCAGTTCCCAGCTGCAGGTGTGTTCCCTTCTGCAGCCATTCAGTGTATCTGCCTCCGAGTTATTGTGTGGTAGATGGCTCAAGAGAACTGAGCTCAGTTTATTATAGACTCAAAGAGACCATCACACAAGTTCAAAGCACTTGCTGATGGAGGCAGCAGGTGTGGAGCATGGGAAGTAGAACTACTGGCTTTGGAAGCCACACAGCCTCGCTTGGTCACCTTTATGTGTATACCTTCAGATATGTGGTCTTACCTCTAAGAACCTCGGTCTCCCCATTTGTAAAAGGGGGCAGTAAGGTGAATAGGCCATCCCTCCACAATCTGATAGGCAGGTGGCTTCATAGCAGGAGAGGATGCAGATGTGATGGTGCAGGGGAAACTTTGGGGGTAGATTTCTAACTCTGGAGATGGGAAGTGGTGGAAAAGTGGGGACCCCAGGAAGGAGGAGTCTCTGACAGGCCCCATGTCTGGGCCTGGTGTGGATCTGTCCAAGGTGCTGCCCCTCCATCCCCCTCCCCACCCCCAGGTAGGAGCAGAACAGCCCTAGTTGTGTGGAGAGGCTGGTGGCTGGGCAAAGGGGCCTAGGACCTGGCCCCTTTCTCCATTCTCAGGAGGTGACCCTGTACAGAGGGCTGTGTGGGGTCAGGCTGAAGTGGGCAAGGGGGCACCCTGATGGAGGCTTCAGTCTGGAGACTGAAGGCTGGGAAGCAAGGAGCTGTCTGATGCCTCCTTCCCTCCCACTCTAATACTCTGGTGGAGTAAGGCTGATGGGTATCTATCAGACACTAACCTCCAGCCTCAGGGGGCAGTTGGATAAGCATTTAAGGAGAGGGGACACTGAGGGTGCTGGGAAATAGGCAAGCTGGTCTTCCTATACTAACATGCCACATGCTAGTATGTTGTCTTACATGCATGTTTACTCTAGAAAATGAGGGAATATAGAGAGACATTTTATAGAAAAGTCAAAAACCTTAAACACCACCAATGTCAACATATGAGGAGCACTGTATCTTTTAATGTTATATTTTTCAACATTATGCCTTTTTTTATGCTATAAATTAAGTTTTTTCTTGGGGTCAGGAAAATTGATATCCTAATTTTTTTTCCATTCTCTACTCTGCTTTTTTCACTTGAGGTTTTTAGGAAATTTTCCTGGGTCATTCAAAATTATTTGAAAAAAAATGCTTTTTGATAGATGTGTGATATTCTATTTTATGGCTGCTCAGTAATTTACTGAACTAACACCTTAGGATTAGACATTAAGATTTTGTCCAAATTAGTGCCATGATTTAAAAGTAAAAACACTGTGATAAATATCTTTATGACAGAAATGTTCAAATTTCTAATTATTTCTATTAGAATATGCTCTTAAAAAACAAAACTACTAGCTCAGAGACTGCACATATTTCATTTATTAAGTTTTAAAAATTATATTTTGACACATGCAAAAGAAACTATGTAGCCTCTATGTTAGTTTAATAATACAGTGTATATCATGGACACACAAACCAACCCAAGAACCAGAATGACATCAATCATTTGCCTATTCCTCTGTAAATGTCCCCATCCTAACCTCTGCTTCTCCCCCAAGAAATGACTATCCTGTGTTTAACACTTCCTTACTTTTTCTTTCTATAGACTGTATTTTTAGAGCAATTTTAGGTTCGCAGCAAAATTGAGCAGAAAGCACATTAAATGCCCATGTGCCGTTTTTCTTAAACATTTTTATCTTGTAGGTGTATGCTTACACTGCCTATTGTTTAGTTCTCCTTTTGTGTTAGTTCTTTGAAATGGCATCACACAGTCTGCAACCTTTTGAGAAGCTTCTTCTAGGCAACATTGCTTCTCAGACTCATCCATGTGGTGGCTGCAGCTGGAGCTGATGCATTCTCGTTGCTGTATAGTATTTCCTGGCATGAAGATATCGCAGTCTGTTGATTCATTCTCCTGCTGGTGGACATGCAGGTTGTTTGCAGGGTTCAGCTCTTGCAAACAGCATTGCTGGGAACATTCTTGGCCATGGTGCCATTCACTTAGAAAAGGTCTAAGTGAATGAGAGGGAAAACATATTGAGGGGACTGAATCAAGAGTGGAATATGCAGAAGCTTGATTTGAGATGTCTACAGGCCATAGACTGATTTGACTTCTGAGGAGAGCTGCAACAAGCAACATATTATGGGCTTACCTGAGCTAGAGTGTGCCATTTCTCAAGCCTAGTTGCAGAGGTCAGTGATCTTGGGCTTGTGGGCACAAGTAACACCCTCTGCTGTGCTCACCTTCAAGAAGGCAAGGTTTGTGAAGAGAGCAGCTCCCCTACCTTTCAGTCTCTATACCATTAAATCTGACCATCCATAAGTGTGAAGCAATTGTCTCTGATGGGACCCAGGAGGATATTTGATAGTATACAAGAACAGCCCATCACCTGATGGGAAAACTAGTCTGTTTTCAGTCTTCCAGGTCACATCAATGCAAAAGGCACTAGTGTATCTTTAATTACAGCCTCATACCTCCTAAACATTGGCTGAACTCTGAGCAGAGAATAAGCCAATTTTAGGCTCAGAGGCTTAGGGGGGCAATCAGATTCACTAAATGGAAGAACATTTTGTTTTATTTCTTTGTTGTGGTCATCTTTTATTTGTGGTGAGTGGTACTGGTTTTTCACTGATGGCAGTGACAGCGTTTCCTTTTAAAATAATGTGTTTAAGTTTTAATCAAGCAAATTATTAAGGAAAAAACCATGGGATCAATTAAAGGACAGACAATAACCATCCTAACAGTATATTTGATTGACCCAGGGTTGGGAAACACTGACCTCAATTAACCATTCTCAAACTTCTGTCTCAGGACCCTTTATATTCTTAAAAATGATTGAGAACCCCAAAGAGTTTTGCTCATGTGAATACTTTCCATATTTACCATGTTAGAAATTAAAACTGAGATTTAATATTTATTTATTAATCCGTTTAAAATATCACTAATAAACCCATATGGTAACATATACAACATATTTCATTTAAAAATAACTATATTTTTCAAAACAAAAAAATGAGTGAGAAGAGTAATATTTTATATTTTTGCCAATCTCTGTAATGACTTAATTGAGGGCAGCTGGACTCTCATCTGCTTCTGCATTCAATCTGTTGCCATGTGATGTTTTGGTTAATGTATATGAAGAAATTCCAGCCTTGCAGAGATGTGTGGTTGGAAAGGACAGAAGTATTTTAATAACCCTTGCAGATAATTGTAGATATTCTTCTTTATAGTACACCCAAACTCAACAAATGATGGTATATTAGTTTGCTACAGCTGCCTGAACAAAATACCACAGACCGGGTGGCTATAACAACAGAAACGTATTGTCTCATAGTTCTGGAGGCTTGCAGTCTGAGACCAAAGCTTTGGCTGGGTTGTTTTTTTCTGAGGTCTCTCTCCTTGGTTTGCAGGTGGCTGTCTTCTCGCTGTGTCCTCTCATGGTTTCCTCTGTGCATAGACCTCCCTGGTGTCTCTTTGTCCAAATTTTCTTTACTTATAAGGACACTGGTCAACTAGGGCCCACCTAAAATGACCCCATTTTACCTTAATCACCTCTTTAAAGGTCCTGTCTCCAAACACAGTCACATCCCGGGTACTGGGTGTTTGTTAGGACTACAGCATATGAATTTTAGAGGGGGCACAATTCAGCCCACAACAGATAGCATCTTAAAAACTATTTGCAATGAATAACCTGAAGGTATCTCAATGAATTTTCTTGCTGTGCATTAAATCCATTTTCTCTTCTTACACTTCATTGAATCTTTTACTCATGCCTGCTTTTGTAACATTATTCATTGGTCATTTAGAAAATATTAGCTCACTGAGTTACACAGATCTTTGAAATGTTTGTGCATTTTGTTATATGAGTTGTAAAAGTCACATCTGTGATCTTACCACTGATCTTGTCAGAAATGTTTTTACATCTTGGGAAGCTGTCAAACTCATGATAGCATATACAAGTTTTCCAAAATTCTGATTTTCACTTTGAAATCTCAAATTTTATCATTGACAACAAAAATTATCAGTTGTTTTCCTTGAAGCAATAGGCTTTCTTTACTCATTTTTGAGAAAATGTCTGCCAAATACCCAAGTCTGAATAACCTTCATCTGTCAGTCTTTCCCTTACATAAAAAACAGCATTTCAGAAAAACAGAGGCTAATTCAGCTCGCAATTCAACTGACAGCAAGAGAACTTTCCCTCCAACACCCATCATACTTCGGTGTACAGCAGACACGCTCTGTGAATACTTCCCCTTTCATGTTCTCAAGGGTTGAGATTTAATAAAATTAATAACTCTTCGTGCTTCACCCAGAACATTCCTAAGTGAAGCTGGCATTTTTGTACCACAACTGTATGACGAGGAAGAATGTGATGGCTATAGGTACCATTTGATGCCACTCCCTTGATTTGTGCTGGGGCACCAGCAGGTTTACTCACCATTGCTTCTTCACCAGCAGTGCAAATATCAGCACAGTGAAGACAGCAAATAGCACCCTAGTATTATTAGGGAAATAATTTTAACCTCTCAGCTCCCCTGCAAAAGTGTTAGGAACCCTCGGGGGCATGTGGACCACACATTGAGAACTTCTGACCTAGATAAAAATACAGAAAAGATATGGGGCCAGAAAGGTAGACCCTCAAAAATGACATTGGTACCAGACTCACAAGGCCTTGGTGTAATCCATGCTCTGCCATTGTGGAACTAAGTAGCTTTAAATAAGTCACTGCCCTCAGGGAGCCAGACACTTTACACAAAAAAATGGTGGGTGCTTCTTGCCTCCCAGAGCTATGGAGGGGAGGGGATAAGGCCCTGACTGGAGAGCCTCTTATAAATGGTAATGCACAGCCCAGTGGGAGGAGCCAGCAGCAGTGGGGAATGGGGCAAAGTTATGAACTTTCACATCCTGGCTTAAGCCATTTATGATTAGAAACAGGGCTCAGATTCCTGTATTCCCCTGAAAAGACATGAGAGGAGTAGGCCTGGAGACCCTGAAAAAGACCCAGTTAGATTTCTAGTTTTAACAAGTTGACATCTTTGGAGCTTTGCTTCAAGTCTCCAAGTTGCCACATCTAAAAGCCCAAATTTTCTCTTGTTTCCTACTGGGCACTCATCTGAGTCAGGTAGAAAGCTGGAATCCCATGGGAAATGACAAGCATTTCAGAAGCTCTGATTTGATTAGCAGTGCCAAGAAGATACAACCTGTATCACCGATCTGGAGAAGTCCAGAGAACTAGGAAGCACTTGTTGAAAGGTCTTGAGGTGGACTTTTATTCCAGGAAGATGGAATAGAGGTACTTCTTATTCCACTTGCCAGATGCAACTAAAACTCTTGGACATTCTACATAAAACTTTAAAAGGGAGAAGACAGATCTGCTAGGGATCTCAAGACCCAAGAAACAATATACTAGTGAGTTCCTGGGCTTTCTTTTTGCCTCACATATCCCAGAGTTAGAGCTGAAGAAGGCAGAAATGAAAGGAAAAAAATGCCAATGGGTAAGCAAAAGAAAATTTTTAACCACTAACAAAATCCTGCTTTTTCTAGCTAAAGAACAAGGAAAGAAGCAACACTTTTAGACAAAAACTTCTCTACTCCAGCCAAACACCATAAAAAACACTGTAGCTCCCACCCCTGCCAACAAAGATCCAGTGGAGAAACTAGACTTCCACCTTCATCAGGCTGTAATGAAGGCACCCCAAATCACCCCTGGGGTGGTGTCAGAGAGGGCCAAGGAGGGAGTCAGGACTTTCATTTCTCACTGGATAGTAATAAGACCTCACCCCCACAATTCATGGTTTCAGTGGAGTAGTAACAAGACACTCCTACCCTCCTCATCCAGGGAGGTATCAGTGGAGTCCTCATGGGGAGCTGGAGTTCCCAACCTCCTTCCTATACTGAAGTAAAGTCAGAAGAAGCCAGCTGAAATAGAAGGTTTAAATAAGATGCAGAGGCTCAAAACATAATATACCAAATGTCCAGGCTTCCAGTGAAATTTACTTATACCAAGAACTAGGACAATCTCAAACTGAATGAAAAAAAAAAAAAAAAGACAATCTGTAGATGTCAACCTTGAGATGACAGAGATGTTATTTCATCTGACAGACATTTTAAAGCAGCCATCATAAAAATGCTTTAAGGAACAGTTATGAACACACTTGAAACAAATTAAAAAATAAAAAGTCCCACCAAAGAAATAAAAGACATAGAGAAGAACCAAATGGAAATTTTAGAACTGAAAAATGTGATAACTGAAATTTTGTTAAAAACTCAGTGGGTATGCTTAATAATAGACTGGAAGGAACAGAGGAAAGAATCATTGAAGTGGAATATAGAATAATAAGAATTACCTAATCTGAATAACAAACTAAAATAGACTAAAAAATGAGCTTCTGAGGCTATGACAAAAGATCTGATGTGTGTCTCACTGAACTCCTAGAAGAAGATGAGAAAGACAGTGGAGCTGAAAAAGTATTTGAATGGCTAAAAACTTCTCAAATTTGGCAATAAATAAATCTATTTATTTCATGAAGATGAGAAAACTCCAAAGAGAATAAACCCAAATTAATCCATACCAACATACAAAATAATTAAACTTCTAAAAACTAAGAGCAAAACTAAAATCTTTAAAGCAGTGAGACAGAGAAACAACTCACTTATCAGGAGAAAACAATTTGAATTATAGTAGATTTCTCATCAGAAACCATATAGACCAGAAGGAACTGGCACAATTTTTTTTTTTTTTGAAATGCTGAAAGAAAAGAGCTGTCAAGTAAGAATTCTATGTCCAGCAAAACAATTCTATAGGAATTAAGGGAAAATCAAGACATTCTCAGATAAAAAAAAAAAACTAAGGGAATTTGTTGCTACAAAATCTACCCTAAAACAAGGCTAAAAAAAGTTCTACAAACAGAAAGGATACAATTTTTAAAAAGAAATCTTGGAATATCAGGAAAGAATAAAAGAATCTGGTAAGCAAAAACATGGGTAAAGGCAACAGACATTCTTTCACCACTTGAGCTTTTAAATTATGTTTGATGATTAAAGCAAAAATTATAACACTTTTAAATATGGTTGTAAGTGTATGTAGAAAGGACAGAAAACAAAAAATAAAATCGTAGACTTAAACTTTAACATAGTACATTAAATCTCCAAACCAGATAGTTTCACTGGAGAATTTTACTAAATGTTTAAAAAATTAACACCAAGTCTACACAATGTCTTTAAGTAAATGGAAGAGGAAAGAACACTTTCCAGTTCATTTC
Source organism: Tonatia bakeri (assembly GCA_004024845.1). Classification (NCBI taxonomy): domain Eukaryota; kingdom Metazoa; phylum Chordata; class Mammalia; order Chiroptera; family Phyllostomidae; genus Tonatia; species Tonatia bakeri. The sequence continues at coordinate 111,960 of PVIA01001867.1, forward strand.
ATGAAGCTAGCATTACCCTGGTATCAAAACCAGATGAAGCAGTAGAAAAAATAAAAATAAAAACTACATACCAACATCCCTCATGAATATAGATGTGAAAATCTTTAATAAAACATTAGCAAATAGAATTCAACAATGTATAAAAACAATTATGCCTTATGACCAAACAGGGTTTATTCAAGCACTGCAAGTTTAGTTCAACATTAAAAAGATTAATTAATATAATCTAATATTTTAATGGGCTAAAGAAGGAAATTGATACGACATATCCATCAACACAATAAAAGCATTTGGTAAAATTCAACACTAATTCATGATATAATTCTCAAAAAATAGGGATAACTGACAACTTCCATTACTTAATGAAGAATATCTACAAAAAAACTACATCTAACATAAATCTTAATGGTTAAAGATTAAGTGTTTTCCCTTAAAATTAGAAACAAGGCAAGATGTTAACTCTCACCACTTATATTCAAATAGTGCTGGGAATACCAGCCAGAACAATAAGACAAGGCAAGGCATACAGGTTAGAAAGGAAGAAATAAAACTGCCCCTATTTGCAGATAATTTCAGTCCCTACATAAAAAAATCCCAAAGATTCTATAAAAAAAAAAAGAAAAATCTCTTGGAAGTAATAAGTGATTTTAGGAAGGTCACAGGATACAAGATAAAAATAGAAAAATGTATTACATTTCTATATACAAGACTTATATGCTGAAAACTACAAAACACTGAAGAAAGAAGTCAATGAATACCTAAATAAATGAAGTTACATAATGTGTTCATGGACTGGAAGACTCAGCAAAGATGTCAGTTTTCTGCAATTTCTACCAAAATCCCAGCAATATTCTTGTAAATATAAAAAATATTATTCTGAAATGTATATGGGAAAGGCAAAAGAGCTAGAATAGCTGAAACAGTTTTGAAGAAGAATAAATTGAAAAGAATCAGGCCACCTGATTTCAAGATATATTACACAAAAATCAAAACTATGTGATATTGACAGATGACATATAGATCAATGGAATGGCATAGACGATCTATAAATAGAGCTACACAAATAAGGTCAACCAATTTTTAACAAAGGTACAAAAACAATTCAGGGAGGAAAGGTGATAATCTTTTAACTAATGGTTCTGAAGTAACTGGACATCCATATGTTAAAAAAAAAAATAACTAAGTCTCACACCTGATACAAAAATAAACTCAAAATGGACCACTTAAATGTAAAATATAAAACTTTTAGTAAAAAAATGTAAGAGGAAAATCTTCAGGATCTTGGGCTAGGCAAAGAGTTCTTAGACTTGACACCAAAAGCATGATCCATAAATTTAAAAAATGATAAATTTAACTTCACAAAAATTAAAAGCTGTGCTCTACAGAAGACTGTTAAGAGGATGAAAAGACCAGCTACAGACTGGAGGGAAATATTTGCAAACCGCAAAATCTGACAAAGTACTAGTATCTGACATATATTTTAAAAACTCTCAAAACTCAACAGTTTAAAAAAATAAAGCAATCCAATTAAAAAATAGGCAAAAGTCATGAAGAAACATTTCTCTAAAGAAGATATACAGATGGCAAATAAGCACATGAAAAGATGTTAGGCATCATTAGTCATTAGAGAAATGCAAATTAAAACCACACACATACACCTATAGAATGGCTAAAATAAAAAATAACACCACCAAATGCTGACAAGGATTCTGAAAAACTGGATGATTCATACGTTGCTGGTGAAAATGTGAAATGTACAGCCACTCTGTAAAAATTTGAAGTTTCTTTAAAAATAAACAAAACCAACTAAACACGCAACTACCATGTAACACAATTTCACTGTTGGGCATTTATCCCAAGTAAATAAAAACTTATATCCACATAAAATACCTGTACACAAGTGTTTGTAGCAGCTTTACTCATAATAGCCAAAAACTGGCTGTGAATGGTTATACAAACCATTAGTGGATGAATGGTTAAACCAACTGTGGTAAATCTATACCATTGAACAGCACTCAACAATAAAAAACAATTAGCTATTGATAGGCACAACAACCTGGTGAATTTGCAGAGGATTATACTGAATGACAAAAGCTGATCCCAAAAGGTTACATATGGCATGATTCCATTTATGGAACATCATTGAAAGAACACTGTTCTAGACATGGAGAACAGTTTTGTGACTGCCAGGGCTTAGGGCTGAAGGTGGGAAAGAAATGAATGTGACTATAAAGCGTCAGTCCAAGGAAACTGGCGATAGAACAGTCCTGTATCTTCATTGTAGTAGTGATTACATAAAACTACATACATGTTAAAATTGCATAAACCTACACATATATAGAAATATACACAAATGCTCGTAAAAGTAGATACTATTTCTATCCTACAAATGGGAAAATGAAAGTTCAGGAAAGTTAAGCCACTTGGCCCAGGGCCTCTGTTTCTCCAAAGCACACACCCATGAGCACTCATCCACACTCCTTCTGCCCTTGCAGCCCACACCAGCTGGCAGGCAGGGGACAGAGAGGCCCCATCTTGACAGCCCTGCCAGCAGGTGGACTTGCTTCCCTTAGACAGGCCTGGAAGGGAGGGGGAGCCTGGCAAGTTTTGATGGAGAAAGCAGGGGCTGGATTCCCATTTGGCTGGGCCAGCTCCTAGGAGGTAGGTGAAAAGGGTCACCCCTGCTTCTCTCCTCTCTCCACCCCTGCCCAACTCTGGCCCGAGCCCAAGGCCAGTACATGGGGAATACTCCACACCACTCCTCCCTTCCTACTCCTTCCTGACCTGGGTCCCCATCAGGTCACCCACCCCTAATCAATGCCATGTCCCTTTTTCAGAGCTGAACTTCATCACCCAGTCCCCAGAGCCAGCAAGACATGGGCCCCACTTTCAAAACCCTGATGCCTTTTATTTAACCGGAACACGTGGAGGGGTGAGTTGAAGACTGGAGTTTTGCTGGGGGTGGGGTAGATCTGGGAAGGGGGCACTGTTGGGTGGCTGCTAATACAAGGTCAACTGAGCAGGAAAGCTCAGTTTGACAGCAGCGACCTTTCCTCTGCCACTGTGGCAAGGACATCTAAATTATTTATGCACCACTGTGCTGGTTTGGGAGAACTCCCCCGCATTCCTTTTGCATTTGCATAGGGAGTTTTGCAAAGGGAGTTTGGCACGAAAACAGAGGAAGAGAACAGCATCACTTCACACAGTAAACAGTCTCAGTTCTCTCAACTGTAAAATGGGGATAACGCAGCATCTCCTTGTGAAGGCCAAGCAAAGTTGATCCATGTGAAGTACTTAGCAGAGTAACTAGAACGTAGGGGGTGCTCAATAAATGCTTGTTGAATAAACAGGTGTGCTAGGTGCCTAATGCAGTTTAGTTAAAGGGCAGCCCTCTAAGACTTCCAAAGCTGGCTAATATGGCAGCTCTATGAGATTTCTCTGGCTCCTAGCTGGGATGAAGCACATCTTCCTCCATACTCCCAAAGCCCTTTCTCAGGGTCTCTGTTATTGCCTTGCTCAGTTTGCCTTATGTTATATCTCTTCAAACCTCAATGTCCATGCCCCACACCGCCATCCCAACCCATCAAGGACCAGAGCTCACACTGCTCACGTTTCACCATCAGACCCAACTTATCTGCTACAAGGACGTCCTCTGAGCCAGAATACAGAGTAATTATCTCATCTGACTTCCCAGTAGGTGTTTTTAGCCCTTTCACAGATGAATAGACTGAGACCCAGAGTGAAGTCACTTCCCAGCCAGGAAGTGGGAGAGCCAGGATGCAACTCCAAGATCCTGAGCTTGCCTTCTATTATGGCACCCTGCCAGTGTGTAGATGAGTAACTCCAGACCAAATCAGGGAGGGAGCAGACAGGCAGACTGGCCTGGTGACCCTGTCCCCCACCCTCAAAAACCACCCAGACCTCTTGCTTCACTGAAGTGTTTCTCACCCAAGCACTTTGGGACTAACCCAATTGTTTCCAAACACATTACATAATTGCTCACATATTTATTTAATGCCATCTCTTGAATATTAAACAATTGATAATACAGAGCAGAAACATGGGTGTTTAAACACAGCAGCTTTTGACAAACGTGGGTTGAGGAGAGACATCCATGTGAGCCATCCTATCAGAGAAGGAGGTAATATCTCCCTGAGATGAGGAAAGGCTTCCCCGGGGTTCAAGCCCTTCTATTATGTAATAAGATGCATTATCTCTTCCCTAAAGGATGGTTGGGGACAGGGTTTATCTGTTTACTAGTGTTTATAGGGCACCCTCTATGCACAGTCACTGTTATGCTTTTATTCAACCCAGGGTGCCCTCAGGATGAAACACAACCCTTGTCCTCATGGTGCTGACACTCCAACAGATAGATGACCAAATAAATAAACAAGATGGGTTCAGGGAATCATAAGCACTGCAAAGAGAACAAAACAGGGTCGCAGGGTGGGAAGTGATGGGCAATCACTGAGGAGGGAACTTTGAGCAGCTGTTTTTACCAGAGCTGTCACTGGTAGAAACAGCCAGCTGTGCAGAGGTCCAGGTCTTGATGAAGAGCAAGGAGGGCAGTGGGCCAGGGAGGGGTGAGCAAGGGCCATACATAGGCGATGCAGTCAGAGGAATACCTGTCCAGGACCAGTTGGGCCGGGCCTAGAGGAATCCATGCAACATGTAAATTGCAATCTATGTGCAATGGCAAAACGATTGGAGGATCCCTAGCAATCTAATGAATGTTTGAAAAACATTTCTCTATAGCTGGGAGAGGACTTGTGGGTGACAGGTGTGTCAGAAAGGTCTGGGTCAAAGTTTGGGTCTGGATTCCTTGTGGGATTTGGGGAGGTGGTCAGGGAGAACCTAGGGAAGGCACAGAAAGAGCTACCCAGGCCTCAAATGCTAGTAGATCTGTCCAAGGTGATCACAAGTCTGTCCCAGTCAGCAATGGAGGGTCTGACCTACCCAGGAATTGTAGTAACACTAATGATACAGATGATAATAATAGTACCTAGGATTTACTGAGTACTTACCATTAATCAGGCATTGGGACAAGCCCCTTACCCTCACCACCAGCCAGCAACATATGTAGTTTTATTATTCCCATTTCATGGTAGAGGGAAACAGAGTGTTAAGTAAAATACCCAGAATGTCTCAGCGAGTAAGTAGCAAAGCTGGACCCTACACATATGGTCCTTGGTCCATATTAGCTGAAAGAATTAATAACACCAACAATAGCAATCACTTAATTCAGTGTTAGTTACATGCCAGGCCCTATTCTAAGTGCTTTTAAAAATATTAATCATTTAGTGTTCACAACTGCCCCATGAGGTAGTCACAACCACTATCCCCACCTTTTAAAAGGAGAAACTGAAGCACAGAGTATTACCTCAGTTACCCTAGGTGGGATTTAAACCCAGGAGTTCTGCTTCCAGAGTCCAGGACTTTAGCAAAATGCAGTGGAAGTAGAGGAAAGAGGGGAATCAGCAATCCAACTCAGCTATGTTTGCATTTCCAAGTCTGGGTGGGGTCAAGGCCATTTGCTAGCAAGCATTCAGCCGCACCCCTTCTGGGCTGGGCTGGGGATGCAGGTGTGTGAGGTGGGGGCAGGCTCTCCTGGAGCCATGGGAGACCATGAATGGCAGAACTGACCTCCCCAGAGCATCCAGCTCCCCAGTGGCCAAAGAAGGGCCTCCAGGAGCCTAACCTGCCTGGAACTGCAAAAAGGAGCCATTGGGAATAATGTCACCTCCTGAATCAGGGAATGGGGACATTTCTTCAGAGCATCCAGAGAGAAAATGAACTGAGAGAGGTTAATGGAGTCTGAGAACATTTATAGGAAATGTTTTACTCCAAGTCGGTGCCACAATAGCACCCAAAACATCCTCAATGGAAACACCTTGTAAGTAAAAATTACAAGCATCCTTCAGTATAAATAAATTTGATTAGTAGAATTTCCACATTGGAGCAAAGTATTAGGCTGCCATAACTAACACCAATTTGCAAAGCAACTCATCCCCCTTCAAATGTGGACAGTAATTCCCACCTGTGGGGCAGTGGTGGCAGCCAGTCAATGCATGTGAAGTGCTCTTGTGAAAGGTGAAAGCTTGTACGAAAAGAGGGCTTTAAAAGTACTCCAGGCTTCTTAAATGCCTTATCCATTTAGGCAGTTAGAACATTTCCTTCCTTCCTGTTTTCCTCAATAACAGAATGGAGAAAACACCCTCCCCCTGGCCAGAGTCTGAAATACAGGGATTGCAACAAAGAGCCTGGGTCCCTGGTACCAACCTGCTAATTCCAGGAAGCTCTTCCGCCCAGGTTCTTTCCCCTGTTGGGGCGGGGCAGGGGGGTGGGCAGGGTGTTTGACAGCCTGGCCACACAATTCGCAATCCTAGTTGTGCAATCCTCTGCCGTTTAAACACTCTCCCACTTCAGTGTTATATTCTTAAAATGGGAGTAAGAAGCCCTCCTTTAGAGGATATTGGAAGGAATGAGTGGGAGAGAAATCTTGATGTGTCCAGCAGAGGGCCTTAGGATATGAGCAGCTGCTCAGGTGGCCCCAGTGGGAACAATGGCTTTAGATTTTGAGGACCCCAGGCCCCTTTCCACTGGGATCATGTCAGTCTCTCTCAACTGTACAAGCACTGGGAATAGACAGTTTGCCATCTGTATTGTTTGCTGGTGCTGCTGTAACAAAGCACCTCAAACTGGGTGGCTTAGAGTAACAGATGTGCTATCTCACAGTTCTGGAGGCTGGAAGTCCAACATCATGGTATTAGCAGGGTTGGGTCCTTCTCAGCCTGAGGGAAAATCTGTTCCAAGCTTCTCCCCTAGCTTCTGGTGGTTTGGTGGCAATCTTTGGAGCTCCGTGCCTTCCGAGTATAGTACCCTGATCCCCCTTCACACTGTCCATATATGTCTGTCTCTGTGCATAAATTCCCCCTTTCTGAGGACACCAGTTGTATTGGGTCAGAGCCCACCCTAATGAACTCATCTTAACTTGCTTGCCTCTGTAAAGACCTTATTTCTAAATAAGTTCACATTCGCAGGTGCTGGGGGTCAGGATTCCCACATATTTTAGAGAGAGAAAGGGATACAATTCAACCCATAACACTTGTCACTGTTTAAAGCTAATTCTGAACAGTATGTCAGTTCATTCATGACATTTCTCAAATTGACTCAAAGATAATTTTACATCGTTTTTCAAAAGAGCAACATGCTTCTCAAAATCATAGACTCCTTGGCTTCCACAAGATTTCCCATTGACTCTTAGCATTAACAAGCCCCACTACGGGTCTCTGGACATTGAAGAGGAAGTAGGTTTGAACTGATGTTTTTGTCAGCCCAACTGTGTGCTGGACTCTGAGAACATAAGAAGCCAGGGTCCAAGCTTTGGTGGAGGTCACAGGTGAAGGCCACAAGGACAGACAGGGGAGCAACTAGCTGTTACTGGGCAGATGGGTGCTGGGGCCACCAGGACCCTTCCTAGCAATGATCCTCAAGTGTTAGGAGAAAAGGCTTCCTCCCTGGGCCACTTCCTGTCCATCATCTTGAAGGAAGAAATATTCTTCCTGAGAGCTCTTAGGACCACAGGAGAACCCGTTGCTCTTTGTGCTGTCAGATAACTGATCAGCCCCTCAGCTTTCATTCTGGGATGAGACCCCAAGTCCCTGCCTACACAGGAAGTCCAGAAGTGCAGAAGAACCCAGAGCCCATCACCACCATAGCATCCTTAGCATGGCCAGAGTCCCTGAGGGGGTCTATGGTAGACTGCCCCTCTTGCCAGATCTTCAGTCTTAAAATAAGCCCCACTCTAGACATTGGAAGTTCCCACAGCACTTCAACCGGGAGCAAACGTCTATATTTTTTCCGACACCACAGTGACCACTGAGGACAATGCAGTGTGAACTGGTCAGAATGCACAAGACTAGGCACAAGTGCACTAGGAGCTGGGTTCAAATCCCAATGCTACCAGTCTGAGCTCTGCAATCCTAGGTGAATCTTATCACTTTTTCAGCCTCAGTTTCCCCAAACTGTGCAAAGTTGAGATGGCTCTTGCCTCACAGATGAGGGGAGTCTATAAAGGACCTCATGTGATGCTGGTCCCCCAGCAGGCACTCTCTCTCTTCTCCCTCTGGGCCTGTGTCCTCCCCTTGTTTACAGTTTTTCTCCCCCTGCAAACAAGGGGAGGAAACTGAGGCCCGTTTGGACCAGGTGGGTTATGGCCAGTTCTATAGGGCTTCTGGAAGTGGCCTCCAGGAAGTCCAGCATCTGGGCAGAAGAAACCTCCCAGTCACATGCCTGCTCTGTCAGGAGCTGTTGTGTGACCTGGGGCAAGTACTCCCTGCTGTATGCAGGCCTGGTGGCTCAGGCCAACTGTGGTTAGGTACCCCTGCCTCAGGGGCTGCCATGGGGGTTGCTGAGGGAACCAGTACCCATGGGTGTTGTAAGCATTTGCCCAAAGCTATTTGTTGCATCTGAGTCAAAGGCTACTATGCTCCCAGGTGTCACTGAGCTCCCTCAGCTTTCACTCTCAGCCTGGGGTTGAGGGTTCCCCTCCCCAAGGATAGTGGGAGAACTAAGGAGGGACCTGTCTTCCCTTCACTAGGTCGAGAAAAATAAAATTTGTAGGATCTTATTGTTAAAAGGAAACAAAGAATTCAGCAATCCCACCCAATGCTAGAAGTTTTATCCAGATTCCTTGACTGGTCATTTTTAAATTTCTTTCTGGTTACCTCCAGGGATGGGGACCTCACTACCTGCTGTGTGGCAAAGTATAGAGATGCCTTAACATTCATGCATTTCATGTTCAGGCATTTTATATATAAATAACTCCTCACTCAAGGCCATTTGACTCTTACTTTAGATATAATTTTAACAATATGCATTATCTGTTTTCTTAAGTTAGAGAATAGAAGACCCTTTTCAGGTTTCATCTGCCCTAGAACTGTTCCCAATGTAACTTCCACCCCCATAAAAATTAATCACTTTATTCTCTCTGTCTGGCAGCTCTTCAGATATGCCTCTATAGGATGTCTCATAACATATTTTATTTGGTTGTTTAGTTATATCTCTCCCACTAAACCCCAAACTCTGCAAGAGGGTTAGGGTGGTGGCAAGAGCTTGCTTGGGGCTTTGACTCAGATAAGTCTGATATCCGTGCCCCGCTTCCCCCTAGCTGTGTGACCCAGACAAGTGGTCTAAAACTCTCTGAGCACATGTATCAATCAGTGTGTTCATGATCCCTCCCTGAGCCGAGGGTCTTGCTTATCTCTGTATCCCTGGTCCCTGGCACACAGTAGGTGCTTAGCATTCTAGTTAAGGAAGTACAAGGAGGCCACTGGAAGGGGTACACTATGAAGTCACGGGGCAGGGAGTTCGCTTCTGGAAGCAAATATAGTTCAGTCATAGAGAGTTTGCAGAATGGAGCCAAGAGCAGAGACAAAACAGTCAGGAAAACAAGATGCACAAGCTTAAAACGTGCAGCAGTCTGGGGCTGCTTAGTGAAGGGACAGCAAACATAGATATGCTTGGGAGGGCATCACATCACCACCCAGCAGTTACCACAAAGAAGTCGCTAACACTATGAGCCCTGCACTGGCTTGTTCAACAGGGGCATATGCATCTAGTAGCTGTGTGACTTACACTGTATTTTAAAAAGCAAAAGAAGCTGAGAAGCAAAGGAAGTCACTGAGTTGACTAAATAATATGTTTGCAGCATAGGTGTTTAACTATTTGTCAGATAGGAGCTGTTGTGATTAGCAAAATATCAATTCACTTAAAAATGACAAAAATAGTCAGGGACGAGTTCCTCATATCTGCAGTGTTTAAAATCAAACAAACCTCAGCATGTGAAGGGGAAGATACAGGAGCCAGGAAAACACTCGTGTGGAAATGCTCTTCTCTGATAATGTTGGAGAAAGGACATGGGCCCTACTTCATGGGAAACAAGAAATGCTTTTTCCTGTGCTCTGTAAACCTGGAGAAGGGGGTGGGCATGTTATGAGAGAACAAGCAGGGAGTATCATGGGGCCAAGAGAAAGGGTGGATGGGAGACTCTGTCACCATTTTGCTCTACAGTCCAGGGAGGCTTCCTGAAGGAGGTGAGATCTGGGTTCTTTGGCCCAGGCCCTCCTCACCTCTCCTGGCCTGGCCTCCGCCCAGTGCTCATACTCATGTGGTCTGATTCCTTGGAAACCTCCGTTCTTGGGTCCAGCCAGAGGCACACATGGCAGTCGCCCTTTCAAGTTCCCAGGGCTGCTCTACACCAAACAGTGTACAGGGAGTCCTCGGAACAAAAGCACTTCCAGGTAGCCAGGACTGGAGCCAGGCACCACTGATAGGATCAGAAACGTCAAGTGAATAGTGGCCCAGGAGGAAGCTGTGACAGAGAAATGCCCACCACCCACACTGCTTTTGGCAAAGGACACTGTTTGCCAAGCACACAGCCCTGTGGAAGCCAGCCCACGGCCCCTGGTGGCCAGCCATGCTCCCCCGCCCCTCCCCACCCGGCCTGCCCCTCGCCGATCCAAAGGCCAAAAAGGGAGGCAGCCCTGCTGGCAGCTGGAAGCAACCGGACGCTGTGGCCACTGCACAGGGTGTAGCCGCAGACTGCAGACATCTGCAGTGGCTGTTGGTGCTGAAGCCAAAAGGTCAGAATAGAGGTTTATGTCTGTGGCCTGGGACTCAGCAGGGTCTCCAGGAGATTTGCCACCATCTCCAGCCCAGGTATGGGAGGGTGGGTTCACTGGGTACTGCCCATTGCTCTGGACTTGCTGGTCCCCTCAGGGACCTGGGTATCCAGGGCAGAGGGTTGCTCAGACAGAAACAACTTAGCGTAAGGGGAGGGACCTTCAAAGCTTTGAATCCTGGGCTGGGAGGGAGACTGGAGCATGAGGCCTGGTCCACAGGGGTCCTTTGGAATCAAAAAGGATTCCTGTTGGCAGGACAGTCTCTGGCTTGCACTGCTCTATATGCGCTCTTTCTCTAGAGGGCTGCTAGAATGTGCAAGAGCAAGAGCTTTGGAGCCAGACTGCCCAGGTTCAAATCCTGCCACCTGTGTGCAACTTTGCACCTTTCCCTCAGTCTCTCTGTGCTTCAGTTTCCCACCCTGTTAAATGGAGATGGTGGTAACCGTACTTGTTTTACTTGGCTGTTGTGAGGATCAACTGAGATGATAAATGCAACCCCTTAGCACAGGTAAGTGCTGCATGGTTCTGAGCATTGTCACTGTTCCCTGTTACTCTGTGAATGTGAACTGGCCTTCAGAGGCCACAAGATCAGTGCCAGAAGGAAAGTTAAGAGATCCTTCAGGCTGCCTGCCCATTTTACAGGTGCAACTACAAAGGAGACAACCTAGTATGATCTAAGCCTCCGAGTCATGCAGATCAGGGTTCAAATCCTAAGTCTGTAAATTTTTTACCTGTGAAGGCTTAGACAAGTCCTTGACCCTCTGACCTCCATTTTTCATATATGAAGTGGAGATAGTTATGGGACCTACTTCATGGGATGCACATACAGGGCTTATCCTGTACCTTATACTTCAATTAGGAGCCATTATCACTACCACCACCATCATCATCACTGTCATTACTGTTACTATTTATTGGTGGTGGTGGTGTTGCTATTGTTATAATTAATACCAGGAAAGGGAGATTCAGAGAGGGAAAGGGACTTGCCAGTGGTCACTCAGCAAGTCAGAAGGTGGGATAGGCCCCAACCTGTCCTCCTAATCCCTGTCCCTATTCTTTCTGCTCCCCTCACCGTCTCATTGGCCTTTATCGGTCTTTGTTGCCTCTCAGCACATCCTGCCCAGAGCTTGGTTTGTCCTTGCAACAGGTCTCCCACAGCATCCAAGACCCCTAAATCACTACTACATTGCTTCTGGGCACAGGTCTGTGGGCATGACGCAGGGGAAGCTGGCATCTCCCAAGAGGCTGCACCAGCCTAGGTGGGACATTACCTTCTTCCATGACTTCCATAGCCCCTTTCCAAAAGCCCTCCAGCATCCCCACCATCCCAAGGATCCTTGGCCATGGGGAACCCCTGAGGCAGACAGCATGCAACTTTTGAGGGCATATCTCGGAACTGCAGAGCTCCTTGCACCCCAAGGGGCTCCTTAAGAAGGGAAGGGTTAGGACTCCAACTTTTATGAAAGTTTCCTTGGACACTGGAATTGGGTCTTAGGGTCATCTTCAGGGGCTCTTGTTTCCATTAGCAGATGTAGGCCATCTCTGCAGGCTTGTCTCTGTCTCTTCCACCATCTGGCCATCAGAGTTTGGACCTTCGCTAGCAGGGAGGGGTGGAGACACAAGAGAAGTCAGAGAAGAGGGATGATGGGGTTTGCTTTAAGGAGAAATAAGAGCGTGCACCTGTTTTGATAATGTAAATATTACATGAGCAATAATAATTGTTCCCATTAACTGAACACTTACTGTGTACCAGGCACTGTGCTAAGAACTTATGTATGTCATCTCAGTTAATCTTCACTGCAGTCACATCGTGTAGAAAATACCAGTATACTTTTATAGATGAGTGAACTGCAAGGGGCTTAGTGATATAGCATGTGGTGACTACAGATGCCAAGCAGATGATACCAAAGAATGATAGATTCCGAGTGGAATATAATAGGGAATGCTGGGAACTGTGGGAGATTGGAGAGTGACATTCAATGGGGTTTTTTTGTAGACACATGATACACATCCATTAAAGTGGTAAAGCATACTAATCTTAACTGTAATACTTAATGGTTTTTACATATACTTACACATGTGACCACCACCCAGATCAAACTGTAGAATACTTCTAGTACTCCAAAGGCATTCATTTTTTTTTTTAATTCTGCCAAACTATCACAAGCCAAGGAAAGCCTAACAAGACATAAGGACTAAATATAATGTGGTATCTGGATCAGATCCTGGGACAGAAAAGAGGAATTTAGGTAAAAACTAAGGAAATTTGAAGCAAGTAGGGACTTTACTTAATATTCACATTTCAATATTGATTTATTAATTGTGAAAAATGTACCATACTAATAGAAGTTGTTAATAACAGGGGAAACTGGATGTGAAGTAGATGGGAACTCTCTGTACTTTTCTTAGCAATTTTTTGGTAAATCTAAAATTGTTCTGCCCTGACTGTTGTGGCTCAGTGGGTTGGACATCATCCCGCAAACCAAAAGGTCCCCAGTTCAGTTCCCAGTCAGGGCACATGCCAGGGTTGTGGGCCAGGTTCCCATCTGGGGGCATGTGAGAGGAAACCGATCTGTTTCTCTCACACATTGATGTTTCTCTCCCTTTCTTTCTCTCTGCCTTCCCCTCTAAAAATAAATAAATAAAATCTTTTTTAAAAAATAAAATTGTTCTAAAACAAAAATTTATTGAAAAAGCAAAAGCAAAATTTGCCCTTGGGCTGGATCTGGCCTTTGAGCTGCCAGTTTGTGACCTCCAGTGGTCTAATGTACTCATTTTACAAATGGGGAAACTGAGTCTCAGAAAGGAGCGGCCCCTTGTGCCGGGCCCCACATAAGATCAGTGGAAAAATGAAGACTAAAAGGCTGGCTGGTGCTCCAGCTATAAAGAGTGGGGTCTGGGTGTGGGCAGGGAGCTGCTGAGGTCTCCCTGACTTTCTAAATACCTTGCTGAGGACTTGCCTCACCCAGCAGGAAGCTGCCAGGGCCTCCCAGCTTCCCTCTGCTGCCTCCTCCCGAGCTCTCCAGCACTGTTAGTTAGAAACCAGTTCTTCCACTGGCCTCGGCCGTAGAGATGTCATGGGCAATTCCTCTTCTGACAGCAGGATGTCACCCTCCTGCCCCAGCCAGCCTCAAGGCACCTTACAGGTGTCCCCACTGTCCTGCAATGGTCTGAGTTGAATATTGGCTGGATAGATGAGTAAAGCAATAAAGGAGGGAAGAAATAAATGTCAAGGGTGGGTATCTGGGGGTGTGCAGGGAAAGATAAAGCATGCTAACAACACAGACTCTGCATCCGGATGGTCTACAAAAATCCCTGGCTCTACATGGTCTTGGACAGGTCACTCAATCTATTCTCTGTGCATCAATCACCCTAAAATGGAGATAATATAGTACCTGCACCTTACAGAATTATTGAGAGGATTAAGGAGTTGATTAACATATGAGGGAGGGAAGTAATAAATTAGGAGAGGAGCTAAGGAGAAATAGGGGAGGGTGATATTTAGTTTTCATATTGGGACATGGAAACTTGGACAGTCACAAGTCTGGCCACTCAGGCAAGGGTTGAGTGTCGTCATACAGTGGTTAGAGCACAAATTCGGGAGCCAGGCTGTTAGGATTCAAGTCCCAAGGCCACCACTTACTAGTTGTTGTGGTCTTGGGTAAGTTAACCTCTCTGTGCTTTTGTGTTCTTGTCTGTAAAGTGGGTGTGATAACAGTGCTGCTCACCTCACTAGGTTGCTATGAGAATTAAGCAATTTGCTGGTATGTGATTAGTGCTTAGGACTATACCTGGTATATTTAAAACAACATTTGACATATAACAAGTGTTTGACAAATAAATGGGAAAAGTTTTATGCAAGAAGCCCACTCTCTTCCCTGAAGGGACCTGACTCATCAGGCGCTGTAAATCACTTACCTCTTGAATCTAGGCGCAAGCTCCCCTAATGAAGTTAGATGAGGAGAAGGCTGAAATGGTAACCAGCTGCCCTTCTCTGTGGCTTCCGCCACCTCCAGCCAAGCCCAGAGTCAGCAGCACTTCCAATACTTTAAGAGAAGCCAGAAATCTAGATTCTTATGCACAATCTCCCAAGTTTCAAACATTGGCACTTAGTTCAAGTTTATTTTAAGCTCTGAGCAAAACAAACAAATTTATTTTAAGCTGGCTGTTCTCCCAAGCAACTGGTTTGCAGCTTCTACCCCAACCTAGCTCCTGTGTTGTAGAGAAAAGGAAACTGAGGCCCAGAGAGAAATACTCGGACCTGTTGTATCTGACCAATTAGTGGAGCCAAAAAAAAGTCTCCTAGTTCCCCAACCCTGGTAGCAAGTGACACAGGAGTCCCCAGGGTATCAACCAGACTTTGGACTGTGTGAGGGAGGAGAACCCAGGGGGGCATTTCCCCCTCAGCCTGGGGTACTTCCAGTAGCAGATTTGAAATACACTTATCTGTTAACCAGATGCCATCTGCACCATGTGTCTCAGGGGTGAAGCTGAATACAAAGCAGGGAACTCCCCCACTTCTAAAGCCATAGGAAGGATCCCCCCTGGCTCTGGCAGGGCAGGTAAGGGATTCCAAAGAATCTCAGGCTGAGAGAGGGAACCATCAGTGAACTCTATGGTCAAAAATGTCACTAAATGAGAGCGGGAGGGGTTGAGGAAAGGAGAGAGGCATGTTCTGGAGAGAAATTTTGAAGGGCTGTTTTTTGGGAAGAGTGTTCATTTACAGCAGTGCTTTTCAACCAGTGCACTATAAGAGGCACACTGGTGTGCCGCAGAATTTTTAAAATATGTACTCCCTGGTTATTTCGTCAGGACCACTGACCTCTCTCCCCTGAGACTGTCCAATAAAAAATGACAACAGTCAACACAACAATAGCCATTGGGTGTGAATGAATCAAAGTTGTACCTATTTTTTTTGTCAAACTGGCAAAAAAAAAAACAAAACGTATTTTGGGTTGTGCTGCAGAATTTTAGTAATTAGTTTATGTGTGCCATGAGATGAAAAAGGTTGAAAATTGCTGATTTACAGGCTTTTAATACTCTGAACTGTTGAAAACTGTTCTCTGGTTCCCTCCTACTTAACCTGTCTGCACCTCTACTTTATCACCTGTCAAATGACATCAAAATCATACTCATCTCCTGCAGTTTGTGATGAGAATGGAATGAGATGACATGTACAGAGGATTAAACAATACAAATCAGCCATTGTTTTCATTGTCCACAGCAGCCAGCCTGCCAGGTTGCACTAGTGATGACTTGAGAATCTTTCTCTCTTAGCCTTTCTTTACCCTAAGTCTACGTGTGCACGACCTTAGCTTTATCTGGAGAGTCAAGTGCATCTACCAGCTGCGGAGCACCTCACAGGGGTCAGGTTTTGTGCAAGCCTCTTCCACTATTTTCTCTTCCTCCACCTCAGAGCAGCCCTGGAAGCCAACACTATCACCATCTTTTCAGATGAAGAACCTGAGGCTCTGGGAGGGAACATGACTTATCCAGGGTCACTCCTAAGTGGGGACATGATCTTGAGTAAGCCCCATTACCCTTCTTGAGCCTCCAGCTTCCTCATCTGTAAAAGGAGGTTCAGGACACCCATCCCAGGGCTGCTGGGAGAATCTATGAGGTAATGAATTGGAAAGTGCATGGTCAGCTGTAAATTTCAGCCAAACGGACATCGATGTGAGTCCTGCAGAGGCCTGCTCCTGTTCATAGTTCGGTGCATTTTGGCAGCAAGAGCTATGGAGAAAAGTTATTTCAAATGTCTTTTCCTTGGGTGGTTTCCAAAATACATCACCTCCCTCCACTAACAAGTGCAAAACTGGCTTCTGCAGGGGCTGTGTTCAAAGCAAGTAACGTCCAGTGGAATAACCTGGGAGGTAGAAATGAGATGGCGGTGATGGTCCCAGACAGGATCACGGAGAAGGCCTCAGGCTATAGAACCTGTCAGATGTGGGATCAAATCCTGGCTCTTCCACTTACTAGCTGTGTGACCTTGAGCCAGCTAGTTAACCTCTTTGAGCCCCACCCAAAGGATTGTTATGATGAAGGGGATGAGAATAGCAGCTGAGCAGAAGCAAAGCATGGGGGTCCACAAACACCCAGTGAGACAAGTACCAAGTCCAAGGCTGGGGCTGCAGACCTTGCATGGGGTGGGGAACAGGATAGAAACTAGTCAGGGGCCCAGAAAAGGATCAGCTACTGAACCAGGAGGGGAAGGCTGGTCAAGTAGGGCTCAACAATACACATACCCTGGACCATGAGCAGCTGGAGAGCAGGCACTGTGTACTCTTCATCTCAGTGGCCTGGCTCACAACAGGTGCACAGCGTACATTTTAAAAACTGAATTTAGTATTCACTTTCCTTTCTGCCTCATACCCATCCATTTAATCCTCCTTATCTTTCAATATCCAGCCCCACTCCCCCACCCCTGTGAAGTGTTTAAGGACACTAGCCAGCTCTGGTGTCTGACAGATTTGGGTTCAAATCCAAGCTCTTCTCTTTCTGGCTGGGCAGCCTTGGACAAGTCACCTCCCCTCTCTGACTCTCAGTTCCCTCTTCTGTAAACGGAAGACCCTGCCTCCCCAGCGGTTTTGGTAAGAGTTAGAGATGAAGTATGGGAAACCACCAGCAAGGCCCCTAGCATGGGAGAGGTGTTCTGAAAGGCAGCAGTAAATGCCATTGCTCCTTAAGAGTGTGGCTCGTGGCCACCTCTGCCTTCTCTGCTCACACACATACTGAACTCCCTCAGGTGTTCAGAATTTGTCTTTCCATCTCAGATGACACAATCCAAACACGTGGGCTGTATACATCTAGGAAGAGTGAAGTGTCACCTCTGTTTCCACAGTGTCTACACAATTTCCACACTGCTCCTAAATTGGTTGGACATGGTGGGATTAACAGCATCCTTAAAACATCTCAAAAATGAGCTTCTACAGGCAGGTCACATGGAATCAAGGAGCCGATCGCCCTCGGGGACTAACACACCCATACTTAATTGCTAACACCATCCACTGGCTACAGGTTGATTAGTGTCTGTAAATGTTTTCAGGGTGATAGTTCACGAATGAAGAGCTTTCTGGTCCCCATGTCCATGTCTCATTCTCGAGGCTGGCCTGTAAACTCTGCACTGTCACGTGGCTATTTGTGGGTGCTGCTCTGGCACCATTCTGCAAGTCAGGCTGACTTCCTGAGAGGTGGGACTGGCTCTCTCCCCCTGTGGCTAGGAAACCCAGTAAGGTGGGGCCTGTGAGGCTGGAGCCTGTAGAGGGGCAAGTTTGGGATGTGTGTAGCCTTCAGTCTAAAGCTGGCAAAGGTCTCCAGCCAGACCTTGTCTGTGTCTGGCTAACATTTTCTCACTCTGCATTCAGTGTAGATCCTGTTCCAGGATCCCTGTCCTCAGAACTGGAAACAGGGTTTGCCCTGTGATTAGCTGGGAAAATCCAGCTTTAATACCTGGCACCATTGGAGGATCACCATAGCCATCTTGATAGGCCTTACAGAGTTTATCTGTGGCAACTTAGGCTCATCACCACCCTCTGTACCCATGCTGATGTGTTCCCTGCAGAGTTCACACAATTTGGTCCAATACACAGCAAAATGCAAAGGCAGATCTCAGCCTGTTTTCATCCCCTCCAGCCATCTCTTTCCCTGCATTGTTCTCTCCCCACCTCCTCAGGCAGTAAGGGGTTTGCCTAACCTCCATTACCTTGGCAAGACCAGAAGTCTGAGTTTAAAACCAACCTCCTACCCCCACCCCTTATCACCTGCTCCAGGGCTGGCTCCCACCCACAGCTCTCCCTCTGGGCCCCAAAGCTAATTACAGGCTTCCTTAAATCATTCTAAGGTAAAACTAATTAAGTCAGGGTCGGCCACCAATTTTCTGGCTAGGACAGGCAATCCGACACCTCTTTCACTCCAGGATCCTGAAACCTTGGGTTGTAGCTTCATTTGAATTTGAGAACTGGGTTTTATCACGTAGGGCTGATTTTAGGAAGCTCAGCAAAACAGGACATTTTCCCTACTGCTTCTTTGCACCATATCAGGGTGAAAATGTAGGCTCAGGTTAGGGGCCTAAAAGAGCAGAGTGCAGCCAGATCTGTGCTGCTGGGGGAAAGTATGTGTGCAGACAACGTAGGCGACGCCTTCTCCTTGGCAACTCCTCACCCGCGGGGGCGCCCCCATCCACATCCACAACCCTGTGGCATGAGCAAAAAGCCCTGCCTTCAATCCCAATCCTGACACTTGCTAGGTGAATGCCCTTGGGCAAGAAATTTTGCCTCTCTGTGCCCCAGTTTTCTCTTCCGGTAATGATGGTGCCTACCTCACAGAATTGCTGAGAATTAAATGAGATAACATCTAAAGCAGGCAGTGTGGAACAAGTGCTGAGCCAATGTTTGTTGAATGAATAAGTGACTATAAAGCCACATACAGATTAAACACCAAAAATATTAGTTCTTTTGCAACTATGAATATTCATGGGACACAGTGCCTAGCTTCCTAAAACCTTTATGTGAGTAAATTCATTGCATGGTTTCTGCCTTTGAGATGCAAGGGTGAGAGAAGCTGGAGGTGGGCGGGGGCAACACGGGTGGGAACTGAGGACTCCACCCCTACAACCTGCTCCTCGTTTTTCTGGGCCTCAGCAACCCCCTCTGTACAGAGAAGCCACTTGCTCACTGGCACTCAGAAGGAGTGAATTGTGCCAGATGCAGGTCCCACCTCTGATTCTCAGCCCCTTCCTGCTCTGTTCCCTCATTAGCTGTGTCCTCACTAATTTCCTAGAAGGGGCCAATGTCCAAGACCAGCACGTGGCCTTCGTTATTTGCCACCACCACATCCTCGGGCACTTGACTACAGACAGTGAGTGACAGGCTTAACTAATTAAGGAGACCCCAAAGACAAGGAGCACACGGGGGCAGGTCCACTGTATGGCTGAGGACCCACTCTGTGCCATGGCCAGCTCAGTGCTGAGGATAGAGACTCCGGAGTCTGGTTTGAATCCCAGATAACTGTGTGGCCTTGGGCAAGTTACCTAACTTTTCTGTGCTTCAGTTTCTTTCTCTGAAAAATGGACATCATAATAATAGTATATCTCTCATAGGGTTGCTGTAAGAATTACATGAGTTTATATGTGCCAAGGCTTAGAACAGGGCCTAGAACTTAGATGGCGCTCCCCAAGCATTTGTCATTACTCATACTTCAGAGCCGGGATCGTGCTGAAACTTACCACAGCCAGCCCAGCCTGAGGGTCCAACGGCTCCCATCTAATAAATGCGGTTCAGGAAGGGGAAGCCACTTGCCCTGGTCGCCCAGGATGAAACCCCTGCCGTACTCCTCTCTCTCAGTGAGGACAGGCAGGGCTGGGGCGGCACAGAGGTGGCTAAGAAGAGCCAGGCTTCCCTCAGAGGCGCAAGCAGAGTTGGGAGGTGGCTATAAATATGAGAGGCGAGGGGCTTTCTAAGTAGGCCAGGAATGTGTGTTAGTCATTGAGGTCAGGGCGGGCTGCAGCGGCTCTTGGCTGGGAAAAGAGTATATCCAGGAGTGAGCTCTCCCGGGCTCAGGTGAAACCAAATGAGTCAAGGAGGAGGGTGACAAGTGGTGCTTAGCTAGGGTATGCACAGGCACCACTGGCCTTTTTCATAGGGGTGGGGGTGGCCCCCAGAAAAGCCTCTCAAGCTCCTTCTACTTGCCAAGAAATCCTTCTATAGCCCAAATCAGATCAGCCACCAAAACCCACCAGCAGGCCCCAAGGCACATCTGTGGTTCCCAAACAGCAGAGCCTGGGCCACCATTCTGGGTAGTGAACAAGCCCACCCTTTTTATTTTAATAGCTGTGCACTTATTTTAATGTGTTAGGAGAAAAATACAGCTATGATCAAATCTATAATCTCGTGGCTATGAATGATGAAGATGATACTAAGTAGATATGTATGTTTTCAAAAAAGGGAGTTGATTTTTTAAAAAGAATGTGAAGTCAGTGCTAGTACATGTGGAACTGGCAACACTATTACTGAGGTTTGGGGGGTGTTCTGGGTCACAGGCAAAATGCTAACCTCCTTGCTGTGGGGTTCCAGTTGTTTTCTGTGACTCCCACCCACACCCAGCCCTGCCTTTGCCCAAACATCCCAGGCACTTGCACCCCACCCCACCTCCACTCTCACTGTGCCTACCACCTGGAATGCCTTTCCTGTCCACCTATCAATGGGCAAGGACCAGGAGAGGTGAGCTCCTTGCTGGAACCGTCACAAGGCCAAATGGAGGAGCCTCCTCCCGGCCAGCCCAGGCCCTGTCCATCTACTGCCACTCCCTAAAGTGCATGAGGGTCACCATAGCTGGGACCATCTCTCCTCAATGGTGATGGGGAAAAGCACAATCTGGGGGTGTCTGTTTTCCTCCCTGCTGTGCCCAGCCCAATGCTGGCACCGAGCACAGGCCCCAGAATCAGACACATGGTCACATTCTGGATCTGTCATTGCCTGGTGCTACACCATGCACAATGCAGCTCACCCCTGGGGCTCAGTCCTCCCTCCTCATCTGTCAGATGGGGGCCAACAAGCTTCCTTCCTTGAGGAGGGAGTGCTACGTGGTATCAGGGAGTTTATTCCACCCGAAGGTACCTAGAGGCACGTGCCTGGCAGGTTGTCAGCACTCCACAAACACTGACTCTGATTATTCACATCAGCAAGGCTATGGTCATTACTGCAGGCCAGTGGATATGCATTGAGTCCACAGTGATGCAGGATAAAGGGGAAGGAGATAAGACTAGAGCATCTTTGCGTTTAGGATCTGGAGAAAGTTCTCAGTACCTGTTTACCCCTCTCATTTTGAATATGAGGAAACTGAGACTCCATCCTGGAACCAGGGCCCAGGACTTCCATCTATGGTGGTTCACCACTACCTGCCTCCCAAGTCTAGGGGAAGAGGTGACTGAGGCCTGGACTTACCTGCCCAGAAAGACACTGTAGCCCCTCGCCCCTGCTCTCTCACCTCTTCAGCGTGGGCCAGCAAGACCCAGTGAGGAATTCCAGGACCTGTGGCTGGCAGAAGAATTCTCACTTCACTGAGGCAGTGAATCAAGAGCCTTATTCTTTACAGATTCCTCTGATAGGTGGGAGCAGACATGACCTTTGTCATTTGTTATTTTTAGCTGAGCAGGCAAGGAATGATAAAAACCTGTACGGGAGCTGACTATAAATAACATGCCTGTGGCATATTTTTTTCAACACATCTAAAAATTGTAGAGCTAAACAAGCTTTGCCCTTCAAAGCAGAATAACAGCATTAGCATGGCACTTTACAATCAGCAAGCCAATTTCACAAAAGCTGTCGCTGAGGATCACCACACAGTTCCCTGGCGGAGACACTTTTATTGTCCCCATTCTGCAGATGAGGAAATAAGAATGAGATTGGCCAGTAATGCTGTTGGCACAGTGCCTGACCCAGGACGAGAGCCCCAATATATATCACTGTCCTTACTGTGGTATCTTTGAGAGGTCAAGGAGCTTATCCAGGGAGAAGGAAGGGAGCAGGACCAGGGCCACCATGGGGCCGCCTGTCTCCGAAAGCCATAGGCCACTGGCTGCTCGTGGGCCTTATGAAACCAGAGGGAGAAGAGGTAGATGTGGAAAGATCAGAGGAGTGGGCGTTGGGTGTTGTAGATCCTTCAGGATGAGTTTGAGTGAAAAGGTGGTGGCTGGAGTGCTGGAGGCTGAGCTTTAAAGGGTTCAGCAAGAAGGGATGCAAAGAGGGAGGAGGAGAGAGGAGGTAATTAGCCAACAGTTTTCTAGGGCAGTGCCCCACCAGAGTCACCTCATCTGACACTGAAATCCCTTTGGGCAGAGCAGTGATCCGAAGCAAGCCCCATGGCAAGAGAATATGAAAAACCACCCAAGAGCTGGTTTCCAGTGCTGGGTGGGCAAGGGCAGTGGGCAGGGAGGAAAAAGTCAAAGGAAACCAGAGCAGAAAGAGGATCCTGGGACATGAAAGGCAATGGACTCCGAACAGCTGCATTGAGCTGCCCAGGGCTCAGTAGTGTGTGGTGAACATGGAATGACCAACTCTCAAGAGATGGGGGCCCACTTTGTAGTACTTGCTGTTTGGAGGGTGTTTGTAAATGTTCCCATCCTGGCAAATTGCAAGGTACCAACACAAGACCATCGGTATGCACAGTCAACTCTCTTGAGCCAATACAAGCAACTGCAGAACACCACTGGGCAAGACTGGCACCACACCTACTCTCCAGGATAGGACACTTAGGTCCTGCTTGCTTCAAAGGGAGAGAAGAGGGGCTCGGGGATCATTTTAAGCAACCATTAATTGTGCCTGTAACACATGACATACAAAGTATTCTACATGTAGTGTCTCAGTTAATTCTCAGCATAATCCTCCAAGGTAGCCGTTATCTCCATCTTACTGATAGAGAAACTGAGATTCAGAGAGATAAAGTAACTTGCCCAAGGTCACACAGCCAGTGAGTAGAGGAGCCTGGATTTTAATCTAGGTATGTGTGAGTTCACAGCCCATTCCCCAGCCATACATCAGCTGGCCACAAGCCAGGATACTTCTGGAAACTGAATTGAGGCTGGGTTTTCAGGCAGGAATTTATTGGTGGGTTCCTCTGTGGGACTGGCAGCTGAAAGCCATGACCAAGGCTCAGAGGAGTTGGTTACCACCCTTGGGGGAGGTCCTGAGAGGTTTGAGACATCCCCACATGGGAAGGGTGCAGAGCAGCAGCACTGTCTTCCCCTCAGCCCAGGGCAGAGCCACCACTTGGCACCTCACAGGGCTCCCTACACCCTCCCTCCCTCCTTCCCATCTTTGCACCTGAGCATCCGAAGAAGCCCTGCTCTAGGAGGCAGTGCCCCACATTGCTGGGCCTGTAATAGGTGCTCAATTAATGCTAAAGAAATGAAGAAAGGAACCATTCCTGTTCTCTGTTGTTTTGTTTGAAATCAAAGACTAGATTTCCTATGACTTAAAAGTGTTGTTGCCTTTGCAGAAAAGAAATGGAGAAGCAAAGCAGACTTTGCTGGGCACTGTACTATGTGCACCAATATACATTTACTCATTTAAGCCTCCTCACTTTCTCATAATGCAGGTAGTGTTATTTCCACCTCATAGACTAGGAACTAAGGTTCAAATTGACCAAGTGATTACTCCAAGGCCACCCAATACTAAGTGGAAGAACAGGGATTCAATCCTGTATCTCTTTGATCTTCAAGCCCCTGCTGTACTGTGCTGTGTCCTCCAGAAAAAAAATAGCACCTTATATCTGAGAAGCTGCTTTCAGTTTGCCAAGACCCATGCAACTCCTTCTTGTATGTCATTGTTGACAATCAGCCTATGGGGTGGGCAGGGCAGGGAACCTGGTGGGAGAAGAGGGAGGGTTCAAGAGACTGGGACACCCCCTGGCCCACAGCAGTTAGTCGTATCCCAGCTGGCTCCTGATCCAGTGCTTACTCCCCACTCTCCTGGGGCAACCCATTGGAGGCCTTGTAGTGAGAGAGTTGGCCCAACCTTGAGGGCAGTCCCATCCACAGACGACCTGCATGGTGGGACAGCCAGGTCTGGAATGTCCCCCGCTGATGCAGGGTCTCCTTGGAGGGTGATCCTGGCCCCTGTGCAGATGCTCTTTGGAGTCATATCTGATGAAGATGGGTTCTAAGCAACATGGCCCACAAGGTGACCAGGGGGGAGTTTCTTATAGGGTTAAAAGGCTGTCCTGGAGCCAGCCCTTGCCTCCCAACCCTGGCCTTGTTGTGGTGTGTCCAAGGCAGGTGGCTGCCACTCTCGGCACCTCAGGTTACTCATCTGTAAAACAGAGGATAAGGCTGACAGAGGGACCTGGCAGCACTTCCAGGCCCTGATGTGCCAAAATTCCACATTAACCAATTCCACAGGCAGATCCCAAAGGGAATTCCCTCTGGGGAGATGTGGGAGTCACTCATGGGGATGAGGCTCTGTCAGCATTACCCAGCCTCCCTCAGGCCCAGCTCTGGCTCTGCACCCTGCCTTCACCCTGTTCCCTTCAGCCACTTCCTAGACACCCTGGCAGGGCCCCAGCATCCCCAGACCTGTAGCAGGGTAGTGATGAAGATGCCTGAGCCCAGACCCCAACACTACCTATAAACTAGCCAACCTTGGCCAAGCTACATGACCTCTCTGTACCTCAGTTTCATCATCTGTAAAATGGACGTGATAATCAGACTACATAAAGGATAGGAATTAAAGGAGCCAAGACATGAAAAGTTGTTAAAACAAACATTCCCTGGCATGTAGTAATTGTTTACTCCACGCCAACTCTCAGTACTACTATTTGTAATAACTCATAGTAGTACCATCTCTCCTGCCCAGCAGCTCTCGAGTGGGACTACAGTTAGGGGCCATCTGGGGGCCTAGACAAGGCACTGGATTGAGAGTCCTGAGTCCGCAGCTCTTATCTCAACCACCCACAACCCCAGAGGGTAGGGACCCCCTCACTTCTCTTGAGCTCAGTTTCCTCTTCCCTCAGGTAGCTCCCCTCAGTTCCTAGCACATTTGGGACTCCTTAAATACCTACTGGATGTTCTTGTCCTCCTAGCTGTGGCTCTGTACAAGCAGGACCCCTTTCCTGCTTGCCGTGCCCCGGCTCAGCGTCTGCCCCAGGCACGGCTGGAGGAGCGAATGTGCTGCCTGCGGAAGGCGTGACCTTACTGTGGTGCGGCTGGCAGCAGTGTGGAGTTCTACCATGTGGCGGGCCCCTCACCAGTTCAACCCTGAAAACCCTTCTAAGTTGCCTCCTTTTACTGGAATAAGGACAGAAATCTGCCCCATGGTCCAAAATGCTCCTACCTCCTCTCCTACCCTTTCCCCACACTTTTTCCCTGTCATCATTTGGGCCTCCTTTAAATCCCTTGAGAATTATTAAGCTATTTTCAGCCTCAGAGCCTTTACACATGCCATTCCCTTTGTGAGCAACACCACTTTTTACCTAGTGAGCTCCAGCTCAGCCCGCAGACCCCAGCCCGGTCACCACCCCCTTGGGGAAACATTCTGTGATTTCCCCTTCTACGCCCACCAGAGACAGCCAAGTCCTCCTACAGACTGTGCTCATGGCCTCTGCCCCTTCACCTCCTGCCCCTATATAAACTTACATTGGTTTGTGTGTTCATTTCATGTCACATCTGTCCTTTAACCCTCTCAAGGGTAGACACCATGGTCTTTTCTACTTAGCGCTATTTCCTCAATACCTAACACAGAACCTAGCAAATAGTAGGTGTCAGTGGATATTACTGGTTGAACAAATGAGCAGGCAGAGGCTGGAAGCATGCCTGTTTTACCGATAAGGAGCCTGAGGCCAGAGAGATTAAGGGACTTGCCCAGAGCCTATCTCAAAGGAATGGAATTGGAACTAGTCCACCGGGTTCTAGTTCCCAAGCTCCTGCCACTCTCCCCACCCTACTCCCTTGCACCTTTGGATGCAATGAAAGACCCTTCACATCCCAGAGGAAAAGGGTAAGGGCTTCTGTTCCTCTGAGAGCCCTGGCTGCTTAGAAACCTCGTAAGGGGTTGAGCCCACACCCCACTGCACCTCTGTGAGTCTTCCAGAAAAGATCTGAGTTCTAATTCTGGTTCCAGCTATGTGATCCTGAACTTTTCACCTACACTCTCCAGACCTCAGTTTCCTCATTAGTAAAATGGGAATGATGCTGCCCACATAGCAGGTTAAGTGTGTCTCCATAGCATGTACATTAGCATGCAGGAAGGTGCTCAGTGGAGA
Organism: Tonatia bakeri; assembly: GCA_004024845.1. Lineage (NCBI taxonomy): Eukaryota > Metazoa > Chordata > Mammalia > Chiroptera > Phyllostomidae > Tonatia > Tonatia bakeri. The sequence goes on from PVIA01001867.1 coordinate 138,395, forward strand.
TCGCTGATGCCCCTGTGGACTCCATCCCACTCTGATGACCCGTGGACAGCTGGCGTGGCCACGTTTCATTCCCCAACTTCTCATTGGTTACAGTCCCAGCAGTATCCGGCTGTCTAATCAGTCAGCTTGCAGCTTTCTTCATTGTCACCCTCTCTTCTCCTATCCTCTGAGAATGCTCTTTTTCTGCTGGGTCCCTACAGCCTCCTCAGCAGGAGCACATCCCGAGAGATAGCAGGATGCGTGGCAGACAGTGGTTTGAATGCTGGGTCCCGTGCCACGCAGCCGTGCATCCCTGACCAAGCCACTCACCCTCTAAGTTGAGGCCTAATAACATCAAATTCTCCTGGGGTAGCGATGAGGAGTAAATGACAGTTCAAGTGTTAAGTGCCTGAGCCATAGAATGTGCTCGGCAAATGGCAGGTTCCCTTTCCTCTTCTCCTGACACTCCCTCAGTCATCATCCCCACTCCCTCTGTTTCTTTTTTTCCCTCTTCCTAGTTTTCTCTAGGGAGTCAGCATTCCAGCAGGAGGGAAAACACACACACACACACACACACACACACACACACAAATGTTAACTAGGGACCCCAGCTCAGTACCTCACATTCAGTGACACCTGGATATATATTTGCTGACAGGATAATCCAAAGGAATGCATTAGTAATGGTGAAATGTCAGGCTGTAGAGGGAGCATTTAGGGACAGGGGTTCCTCTCTGAGGTCTCAACTGACCTTGAGTCCAACCCTGGACTCAGACCCCCTGGTATCAGTTGAGACATCTCTGGACAGGGTATCTGAGTAAAGTTGGTGTTTTTTTTTCTCCTGCCCAAGCTGGACATGCAGAGGAAGCCCTGTTCATTGACAGGCTCAGGAAATAGCCACTCTTAAGCCAGGACCTACAGTAAATGCAAAAAATATTTCTAGAGTCACGGAGAGATACAAATACTAGTTTAAAACGACCAAGGGAATTGCTTTTTCATTCACCAAACCTGCCCTCATCAGTTCAATCAATATTTATTGAGGTTCTGTGCCCAATACTGGTGATACAACAGGCAAATGAAACTCATTCCCTATCCCCAGAGAATCCCCCAGCCTGATGGACAAGACAGATGCACATAAAAAGCTTAATTGCAAGAATTCTTGGTGGGGAGGGGCGATGGAGGTGAAATAGGTAAAGGCTTCTTGGAGGAGGAATTGCTGGATCTGAGTCTTGAAGGATGAGTAGGCATTCTCCACGCAGAGAAGTGGGGGATAAGGGGAAGGCATCCCTAACAAAGTGGGTGGAGCATGCAACATAACAGAGGCATGGAAATGCAGGGGTGTGTTTGAGGAGCAAGGGAGGCTTGGTGTAGGCAAAGCAGACAGAGGATAATGGGAGGGATCTAGAATAGCCGTCTATGCCACATGAGCCAATGGAATGGAATTTGGGTTTTATGCTGATTGCACAGGAGAGCCAAAGAAGGGTTTAGAGGAATTGAGAAAGCTCTTTAAGGTGCAGGGGGTAGGTAAATGGGAGGAGGATGCAGGAGAAGAGGCAAGGAAACCAAGGTGAGGAAACAGGATTGATGGATGGAAGATGGTGGTATGTATGTGTGCCTCTTAACCAGGTGTCATTAACCCAAAGAGGTAGCATAGATGAGACTGTGTTTCCCAGGCTTGGAAAAGGCAGCCTCCTCCAAGAAGTTCTCCCAGAGTAGCTCTTGACTCCCTAGGCTCAGTGTTCTCCCAAGAGAAAGTGCCAGCTCACTAATTGGCTCCTGTTCCCAGCCTCTCAGAGGGGTAACAAGGTCAACCATCATGACATGCCTGTCTTGCCCAGCTAGAAGATCAGGGTAGGTCCTCCAGGCTGAGGGTTTCTGACCTGTGTGGTTGAGAAGGTATGCCCACTGCTGTGGGAAATTTAGGTTCCATGTTGCTGCCCAGACAACATAGGGTCTATGGGCTAGGGATGGGCCTCACACAGCACTGGTTTCAAGCCCCAGTTTCCCTACTCACTCTGTGACCTTGGGCAACATTGTCATATCTCTATGCCTCTGTTTCCTTCTGTAAAATGGGGGTAAAAATAGGACCGACCTCTTAGGGTGTTGTGAAGCGTACACCATGTGAGACACATAGTAGGACATCAATGCGAATAGTGTGTGGAGTTAGTCCTCAGTCAGGCCTGCACCCTCCTTACTGGGGGAGTAAGAACAAGGGGGAGGAGCTGAGAACTGGGGGCCTGGGTCGGAGTCTCAGCAGAGCTTCCTGGGCCCTAAAGACCAGCCCCAACAGGTGGTATGTGAGAATGGTCATACCCCAGTGGGACGAGGGTCTGGAAGACACTCACCCCGCTAACATTTCCCAGGAGCCACCTAGAGAATCTGATTCCCCCTTGCCCCACTGTGTTTCTCCTATTAATCACAGCCACCCTTCTCATTTAGCTTGCCAGCCTGCCAAATAGGTATAATTGTCCCCATTTTGCAAATGAAAAACTGGGATTCAGGGAGGTTGAGCCATTTGTCCAAGGTCACATAGCCATAAATGAAGGAGCTGGGTTTCGAATGCAGGTCTGTCTGGCCACAAAGTTCCAGCCCAAGATCCGTTTGTCTGAGAGAGTTTAGGACCACCATGGGAGTGGGGGATGGGCCCCCCAGGAGTTGGAGGGGAGACTTGGGACAAGCTGGGCAATGTGGTCCCCAGACACACATTCCTTGGCCCCTCAAGGTCAGGGGCCGAGGGAAGCCTGAGCTGTGTGCCACACATTTGGGTGACTTTAGGCAGGGACAGAGGGAAAGGTCTAGAGTTTGAGTGGGACAGATCTGGTTTCTAATTTGGCTGTGGTTCTCACTGGCTCTACAGCTCCTAAGCAAGTCACTTGAGGTCTCCAGGCCTCGATTTTCTTTTCCATAAAATGGGAAGAAACCCAGTTTCTTTGAGGGTAACATGTAGAGGTCAGACAAGACAGGGATGTGAGCAACCTTTGGAAATAGATTCCTGTCCCCTGAGGGGCCCTTGCCAGTATCTGTTTGTAACAGCAACAGACTCAAGAGCTGCCCCAGGACCCCTGCCCAGGTGTCAGAAGACCCTGAGCTAGGCCAGGTGAGGACAAGTATAACCCCCGTGCCTGCTTCCTGTCAATATGGAAAGCAATGGAGAGCCCATAGCTTTCAGAGAAGACACAGCTAGCCTCTGAATATATCTGATTCTGCCTCCATCAGACCTGTGTGGACCTACCGCATCTGTCCCCCTTGTGCAGATTGCCTCCATCAGAGCAGGCCAAGCTGCCCACTCCCATCCCTAGGCAGACTGTCCCTCTCCCCCGGCACACCACCCTTCTCTAGGATGTGTTATAGGGGAGAAGACGTGGTCTGGCCACCTAAACACCATTTGAAAATCAAATTGGTCTGGCTCTCCCCTCACCCCTGCCCTATTTCTCTTGCGTTCCCCCAACGCTGGCCAGCCTCCTGCCTCTCTCCCCTCTTCCCTGTGGGTAACCCTGACCTGTCATTCAAGCTTCCTGGAGTTGCAACACTAACAGCATTGTTTGTCTGATTTCACAATACCTCTGTCTGTCCAGTTCCCCCTGCCCCCCAACATATCCTGGAAGGACAGGCCAGATGCCCCAGGTACATCTGCTGCAGGAAGGGGAGACACAAGAGATAGGGCAAGGAACAAATGTCTGAGATCAGATTCTACACTCAAGGATTACCTTGGGCAAGTCATCCTTTTCTGGAGGCCTCAGCGTACTCAACTGTAAAATGGGAGAATTGCATAGGAGTCCTTGAAGGTCCTTCTAGTTCTAGTATTTAATGAATCAAAATCACACAGCAGCAGATTCATTCAAGGTTTTACTATCATATCTACCACAGCTGGGAGCTGGGACTCTGGAGACAGCTAATGGGTCATAGCCCAGTGAGGGAGACAGATGTGTAGCCCATCACAATATGGTGTGGTCAGAGGTAGAACACAGGCATGAACTAATTCTGTCCATGGAATCAGGAAAGATTGTCTTGAGAAAGAGACACTTGAGTTGGACTTTGGAGGTTGAATAGAAGTTCATGGGCCTAGCATAAGAAAAAACTTTCAAACTATGCTGTTCAATATTTGGGCTGCCTCAGAGGTTGGGGGTATCCTATAACTAGGGTATGGATACAGAAGTACACAAGGCCAGGAATGCCAAGGAGGTGGGAGCTTAGCCAGATACCAGCTCTAGTCTTAGATTCAGGGAACCAAAACCCATGAGCTCCTGAGAATTTGGAGTCTGTTGGTGAAGCCCCAGCCGCCCCCCACCCTGCCGCCCCCAAACAGGGGCCAGTGAGCAGGCAGGACTCGGGAGTTCCAAGCAGATGCGTATGGGGACTCACAGCTGACCCACACCATACTGACCTTCACATATAAAGCCAAGGGCTGGAAGTCTCAGTCTTGAGTCACAGGCTTGGCTTATCCCTCCTAGCTGAGAGACCTTGTCCTGGCCACCACATGCCTCTGAGCCACATTCAGCTTCCTCATCTGTAACTTGGGTTCTCAGTGGCCACTCCAGTAGTTGTGAGCATTAAGTGATTTACTGTGTTATAGGTGGCCTTTGCAAACTATAAACTGTGCTGGACATGGGAGGGATTATTATTGTTGAAATGGTGGTTCCTAACCAGCCCTTTGAGGGGCTGTTTATTTTGTAATCTGGGAAAGTGATTCCCCCAGTGATGTTACAGTAATAACCGTGGGATTCAGGGCACAGGCTTGTTTGCTTGGACTACATGTGAGCTGTGGTAGGCCTTTTACCCTCTGCCCTTCCTTGCTCACCCTCATCCCAGTCATCTCAGAACACTTTTACTTGGTACCATGTTGAGGGGCAGAGGCTGCCCCTCAGTCTTGGAGAAAGGAGACTCCTGACCTGGCCCAGCCCTGGAACTGGGGCTGACTTAGAAGTCTGCCCTGAAGGGGGCTGCTGGAGCCCCTGACCTGTGCCCACAAGAAGAAGGCCAACATGGGAGCCCCCTGTCCCGGGCTGTTGGTGGGTGCCAAGAGCCTTTCTGAGAGGTGGCCTGGGCTGCTGTGGTAGCCTAGCCAGGTACCTGCTTTGCCTGCCCCAGTGAAGACCAGGGCCACCCAGTGCTCAGCATCCTTCGTTTCTTAGCATCCTCCCTGCACTGGGGCCACTCTGCCTGGCCCATAGGTAGCATGGGACCCTTTGGTGGGGCTTGGGGGAGGGGGTGAAAAGTTAGGGGTTACCATCCTGCTCCTGCTGGCAAGGGCCCTGCTGCTGGTGCTCTCAGCTCTCTGCTTCCTGTGGCCCCTCTGCCTGGCCAGGCTCTGATTTTGGTGCAGTGCAGACTTTCAGCTTAACGAGACAAATTGATATTCTGTGCCAGCCCAGGGATGGAACGGCAGGCAGCTCAGGACACTCTGGCAGGCAGCTCAGAAGTGGGCAGGGGGTGGGGGCTGGGGGTGGGGACAGGGGAAGGAGGCAGTTCCATCTAGAGTCGCCTCCTGGGACAACTCCCACCCCTGGCCCCCCATAACCCCCTCCATGCTGACAAGTGCCCTGAGACATGTTCTGAAGGTCCTTCCGCCTTCAGTGCCCTCCTTCCAAGCAGGGCTCCCCTTCTTGGAGGGGGTGGGGCAGTGGAGAGGGAGGCTTCTAAGTCTAAGAGAAGCCCCTTCACTCACTGTGACCTCTTAACCTTGCTCCTAGGGCTGTCCTCCCACCATTCTGTATTTAAAGGGGCAGCAGATCTGCCAGAGATAAGGCAGGAAAAAGTTGGCAGCTGGCTAGGGGGATTCCATTCCTACAGACTCCTCTTTGGGGTTCCCTTGGGTGCTCTGGACATCATCTATCCCCCAAAATGGTCAGACCCCCAACTCATCACAGATGTCACCTTAGATTATGTAAATATGTAAGACATATGCAGACATTCCCGCCAGTGGGCACCTGTCAGCAGAGAAATCACCCCTTGAAGGGGTCTTCTGCCAGGCCTGCAGCCCAGCCCCCACCCCAGGTGGGGGTGCACATGGCCAGCCAGTGGCTAGGTTGCAAAAGTAGCTTTTAGATGGCGGCAGGGAACTCACTTCAAGCCCTGCAACCACAGATGTGTTTGGTCTGAGTTAAGTCCACTCCTCCTCCCAGTGACCTTTGCCCCTCAGGCATGGGGGTGTCCTGACCAAAAGCAGGGGGGGGGATCCCCTTCCCGGTCACAGGACGACCCCAGAAAGAAAGGGAGGACTTAGACCAAAGTGAGCAAATCCTCCCCTCTCTGCTATCACTACCCAACCCCTTCCACCACTGGAGGGACCCCTCCCCTCCGGCTCAGCCCCAACCCTACCCTTGCCCTTGACATTCCCTCCTACTTCGAGTGAGCGGGCAGATTCCTGAGACTCTGCCAGCTTTAGCTCTTCATGATCCCACGGGAAGAATTAAAACCGCAAACAACACCGTGGTGGTTCGGTCCACACAAACCCCCTCCCGCCCCCTACTCTCCTACCCCGCTCCCCTGTCCCCCTAGCAGAACAAACCCTTGCAGAGGCCCGCCCCCGTCCTCCGGCCCCCTCCCCCAGCCTCCGGCGCAGCAGCAGGGGCCGCCTCTGCCTCCCCCGAGATCGCGTTTTGCCGGGGCGATGCTCTCCTAGAAGCCGCGCCGCGCCTCCGCCCCCCGCCCCCCACCTGCTCGGGCGGGATGGTACAGTCTGCAGAGGCACCGGGCACGCTGGCTGGGCTCAGCCGCGGCACCAGCTGCCGCACCGCGATTCCGGGGCTGCCCGCCTGTAAACCATGCCGGATTTGTGCTGATTTTCCTAGCCAAGTAAGTACCGGCATCCCCCAGCATGAGAAAATAAAAAATAAAAAGCACCCCACTCCGCTCTCCCCTTCCTCCCTCACCCATTTTATTTTGTTTCATTTCATTTGCTTTTTCTCAGCGCTGATGGTGGTGGCGGTGACAGCGTGGAGGGGGTTGCGAGCTGGGCTTGTTTATCTGGCAGCAGCTGAGGCTGCATTAGGAGTAGCTGCTGAGGGAGACACTAGTGTGAGGAGGGTCTGTGTGTTGGAGGGAAAAGCTAGGGTGCTGGGGACACAGGCAGGGAGGCCTGGGACAGGCAGATGCCTGGGGTCTCAGGTAAATTCCAGCAGCTTGTGGACAGCAAATGCCCTTAATGGATGTTACGCAAGGACCAACAAGCTGGTGGCAGGGAGGGGGTGGGAGGCAAGGTTCTCTTCCCCCTGAGCTGCTGGACCGGGAACACAGGACCAAGGGGTACCCCTGCCTGCCTCATCCAGCATGCCGAGAAACAGGCACCGGGAGGCCCCACACAGAGGGTCCCCTTCGTGGGGTGGGCTGCTGTGTGCTGGGACCCACCAAGTCAAGCCAGCCAGCCCAGGCGTGTGATGGCAGGAACCAGGTCCCTGAGATGGCCAGGATGGGGGCAGGAGTAGCTCAGTCAGGCCATTTTGCAGCAGTCATGCTGGCTGGTAGAGTTGGCACTTTCTGCCTGGAATCCCAGTTCCTCAGCCAGCCTGGGTGGCCTCTGGCTGGGTACCTGGGGCTCCTCCCTGCCCCCTGCAGGGTCAGAATTGGGAAAGCCAGCAGGGGGCCTCTGGACTCCCCAAAGGTGGGCTGCTGTGGGCACACACTCCTTGCTAGCCAGGTGGCCATTCCACACAGCCTCTGTCCTCGTTCAGCAGGTTGTTTGGGGAGGGGTGTCTGTGGCTGGCCTGCCTGTGATAGGCAAGGGCCCCCGGGGTCTCGGGGTCCCCATGCAGAGGCCCAGCTGGGCTCGACCTTCAGAAGGATAAGTGGCGAGCTCCACCAGCAGAGGGTCTTGGTGTGATGCTGCACACGCCTGACCCAGTGCAGAAGGGGCTCCTCTTCTCACCCGCATTGCTCTCCAAATTACGGGGAGGAAGCAGAGCTGATATTTGGGGCATTTCCTAGAGTGGCGGGTGCCATCCAGAGAATTCTCCTTTGACGTGTGCAGTAGGAGGGGGCTTAGAGTACAGACTGCCAGGGCTTCTGCCTGTTAACTTCCTTGAAGGGGCAGCGGCAGGTTTGGGGCTGTGGCTCTGGGGGAACCCTGTGGGTGGTCCAGGAAAGATGCTGATGGCCCATATTATTTAGCCACCTTCATATGCACTGTCCCATTCTCATCAGGGCCTATAACACATCCACAGACTTGCACAGATGCATGTATACAAATATAGTGCACATTGTAATGCAGTATGTGTTTCAGTCATAGACACACATATGGAGTACCCATATAGTACACTGTGTGTTCCAATCATAGACATTCATATAGAATACCCATGCCCACATATACACCCACCACATGGGAATACAGCTCACATCCCTGAATACCACCTGCAAATACAGCATGCACGTGAATGCACCCTGTACTCACACACCCATACCTGAGAATACAGCATGTTCACACATGCAGGGAGCACTGACACAGGAATGCAGTGGGCTGCACATGGGCAAATCAGCCTGCATGTAGTGCCCTGCAGCAGTCACAAATGTGATGTGTGCCCTGTGAGGGCTGGCCCCAGTGTGAAAGAGACAAGCACATATGTGTGGGGTCCCGAATGCCAGCTGTGTGCATGTCCACTTATTGGCAGACACCTTGCATGCTGGAATACACCCACAGGTGAATGTAGGTTGCACGTGTACGAAGACAGCCCTGGCACACAGATTCAGCACCTTTGCGGATGCTGTGTTCACACCCCTGCCCTGAGCACCCTCAGCCTCCAGGCATCTCATGAAATTGAAGGTGCCTCCAGGCACTGGGGAGAGGATTGCCCCTGAGGCACTGCCCTGTGAGTGCAGAAGGGCACTAGCCTGCAAGCAGCAGCTGCAGCCCCACACAAGCCTGAGAGGAGGGCCAGCCCAGGCTTCCAGGGAGCTGTGATTGGGTTCAGCAAGGCCATCTTGAGTTATTGATGTGCTGCAGGGAAGGCTGCCCAGTGTTGGAAAGGAGACAGGAGGGGGCAGGCGCAACTGCTTTCTATGGTCCAGGCCACCAGGACCCCACAGGCCCCCTTCTCTGGCACAAGGAAACCCGCACACTGGTGTGTGATCTCTGAGAGATGGTGCCCTGGATGCCTCCAGCCTTCTCCAAAGTCTTCTTTAGACAGAAGGTCAGAAAAGTCTGTGGCTTATGCTGCAGAAACACTGAAATGCTAGGCCCCTCCCTCTGTTCTCCTACTGCCCCCTTTCCCTTTCTCCCCGCCCGCACAAGTATAGGTCAGGGAGATTTGGGTAAATAATAACCCAGCAAGCATTCACCGAGCAAATTGCTATGCACGTATCACTACAGTGGGCCCTCGCATAGCCTCATGATTCCCATGCCACAGATGAGGAAGCCGTGCAGAGAAATGAAGGCATCTACCCAAGGTCACACAGCTGGAGCATGGCAGAGATGGCAGGCAGGCCAGTGGGCTCCCTGCCTGCCTCTTAGAATCTTCCTTCCCCTCCTGTGTGAGTCTAATCCAGTTTGGGGTGCCAACATCTTGGAAAACAGCAGGCCAAAAACGTGATATTTTTGGTCCCCACCAAAAATATCTAGTCCCTTAAGAAAGGGACTAGAACAAGGGTGTCAAACTCATTTTCACCATGGGCTACATCAGCCTCACAGTTGCCTTCAAAGGGCCGAATGTAATTTCAACTCCTTAACAGTTAGGGAGTACTTACATTTATACAGTCCTAAAATTATCGGCCCTTCTCGGCCCTTCTTGGCCCTTCTCAGGATAGATGGCACCTAGAAAGCCAAATGCAGATGTGTACACTCTGAGGTTATCTGGCCTAGGCCTATTTATTAGAGGGAAACTAAGGCCCAGCCAGGTCCAAGGTCATATTGTGCTCTCAGGAGAACAGGGAATCTTGCCAATCTCTCTCAGGTCCCAGGCAAGAAACAGCAGCAGCCTGTTTGTGTCCCTGATTTTCCCCAGATGTTTGACTCCAACTCAGAAGTATACCAGGCCCAGCCTCTACTCCTGACCAGCTGTGTGACCTTGAGCAAGTCACTTTGTCTCTCTGCACCTCAGTCTTTTCATCTGTGATTAGGGCTTGCCTGTCCTGCGCTGCCTCAGCCCACAGCTGTCTGGGAGCCTTGAGCACTATAGAAGGCTGTGCACAGAGGAGTGATTAGCACCAGGACCAGGGCCATAGAAGGTGAGCATCTTTCTGCCAAGGTCAGGAGGAAAAGCAAAGATGGATAATCTCTAGGCTGGTGGATCTCAAGCATTAGTGGACATAAGAATCACCTGATACGGGGCAGGTTTTGGTCCCCCACTGATGCAGGAGGTCTTGAGGGCTACATTGTCGCAGATGCCCCAGGGTTCATATCCCCATAGCTCTGGACCCCAGGGAGCCAAGGTGACTGAGAAGGGGCTTGGGAGATCTCATAGGCTTATAGAACTGGGGTGACATGGGCATCGTGCTCTTCACCCACTCAGGCCACCTCTGAAGAAACTGCGGGCGCCTGGCAAGTTGGTGGCAGAGTGAGACTGAAACTCAGGTCCCCAACCCTCCAGTCCTCTATCCCACCCCTAGACCCTGGCTTCACCCTGCACGGTTAAATCAGGCCCCTCTGGGGGAAGGTCAACCTTCAAATCCCAATGAGGCTGGATTCTCAGCGGCGTGGATGGGAGGGACACTCCAAAGAGACCTACTAGGCCTTCTAGTTGAGTTCTGGTAAAGCCTGTCCCAACCATATGACAATGAGAACATGGTTCCTCTTCTGTAAACCCTACTCTTTCCTTTCCTAGAAGGGGAATAGATTAAAAGCAGGATGTTGGGAAGATTTTAAGTAATGTGTGTGAAGCAGCTAGAACACAGTAGGTTCAGGGTCAAGGTAGGGAGTACTAGGGGACCCTAAAGTTTGGGATGCAGCCCCTGCTGGCCTCCCTTAGTGGAGCTCTCTGGCAAGCACATGCAGGGTGCCACATGCATGCGCACAAGGTGGAGGGGGTATGGGGAGTAGATGGGCTTCCTCTCCTGGCCCCACCTGAAATACAGTGGGGTGTGGTCAGCAGGGTGGGTCTCCGGCCCTCTCCAAGGCCAAAACAGTGAACCTGTAATTATTCATTTCTCCCTCCCACTGGAAGCCTCAAAGAAGAAACTAGGGAGAATATTCCCCTGGACAGAGTCAGTTGGATGCCTATAAGAGCTGGTAGTAGAAGGATGGAAAAGATGGCAAGGGCCCGGCATTCACAGTGGTAGGATGGAACCTCACTTCACCCATCTGTAAAATGGATGATAATAGTATCCAGCTCTCAGGCTCTCATGAGAGGCAAGTGGGAGAAGTAATGGACATAAAGTGCTAAGCTCAGGGTGTGGCTTGTATTTGTGGCTCAGTGAATGGAAGTTATTGAGTCCATGAATCAGAAGGTGTGAGTTCAGTAGCTGTCTCTGCCACTTAAGGGCACCCTGGGTGAGTCGCTTTGCCTCTTCAGCCTTGGTTTTGATCTATAAAATGGCTACCCACTTCATAGGACTGGCCTATGACAGCCATAAACAATAGGTGACACTTAAGCAGCCACTCCTGAGAACCTACTGGATGCCAGGCAATGTGCCATGACTTCACCGTGGTCTCTGGTTGGGAGCCCTGAAAGGGATGGATGGAGTGTTTTTAAGATCTTGGAAGCATCATGCACAATCCAGAAACCTCTGAAGGGTCAGAGTGGAGGGCAAGATGGCTGGGCCTGATGGAGGAGGGAATGGGAACCAGGGCTGTGTCCCTGAGACTACAGAAGTGCCCACAGATGGGGGAGAAGGCCTTTTGGTCTGAAGGCCAGGAGAGCTGGTTCTGGGCCCAGCTCAGTCACTGGTGGGTGACCTTGGGCAAGTCGTGTCAGCCCCCTGGTCTCATGATTTCCCCTCGAAAGAGGGGACAGTGGGAGCAGATTCTTCTGCCAGCTGGCCTGGGGTAAAGAGGCTAAGACAATGCAAGTCTGCAATAGCAGTTACAGCCACTGTGTTTGTTTCCTGTGGTTGCCATAACAAATAACCACACACCGGGTGGCTTAAAACAGCAGAACTTGATTCTCCCACAGTTCTGGAGCCTGGAAGTCTGAAATCAAGGGGTCAGCAGGGCTGGTTCCTTCTGGAGACCCTGAAGGAGAGAGAGTCCATCTTCTACTGTCCTGGCTTCTGGTGGTGGCCAGCAATCCTTGGCATTCCTTGACTTGTAGCTGCATCATTTCAGTCTCTGCTTCCATCCTCATATTACCTTCTTCTCCGTGTGTCTCTGTCCTCTTCTTTTTTCTTACAAGGACCTTAGTCATTGGGTATAGTGCCCACCCTAAATCCAGGATGATTTCCTCTTGAGATTTCTTTTTTAAAGATTTTATTTATTTTTAGACATAGGGAAAGGGAGGGAGAACAAGAAGGAGAGAAACATCAACGTGTGGTTGCCTCCGCACGCCCCCTACTGGGGGCCCTGCCTGCAGCCCAGGCATATGCCCTGACTAGGAATCAAACCAGCAATCCTTCGGTTTATAGGCCGGCACTCAATCCACTGAGCCACACCAGTCAGGGCTCCTCTTGAGGATTTTTAACTAAATACATATACAAAGGCACTCTTTCCAAATGAGGGAACATTCTGAGGTTTCAGGTGGATGTGAATTTGGGGGGAGATGCTATTCAACCCACTATAGTTAATAATATTTATTGAGTGTTTACTGCTGATAAGTCATTTGTCCAGTGTCTCATTTCCTCCTCACTATCATCCACTTTACAGATAAAGAAACCTTGGCTTAGGGAGGTTAAGAACATGGCCAAGTCACACAGCAAGTGAGGGGGGAGAGCTGAGATTTGGACCCAGGTCTGTGGGTAGGAACTCCAGCAAGCCCTGTGTTGGCCCAGAGAGAAGAGCTGGAGATGGGCAGGGTAGCTTGGAGGTGTGAGGGGACCTGCACAGCAGAAGTCTGAGAGACTACAAGCCTTTAAATCTGTCACTCATTCTCTGTGAACCTCAGTGTCCTCATATGGAGAATGGGGACAGCAACACCAAACTTGTAGAGTAATTGCCAAATTCTAAAATGTTAATCATAATAAATCTATCCATCCTCAAGCACTTTGCAAACATTTTTTCATTTAATGCGTGGGAAGGTAATTGCTCACTACAAGCCACATCCGAATAAGTGACTCTACGATCAAATAGTTATGTGTTGTTGAAATATTGACTTCTCCATAGAATGGGAGTAACGTTAGTGCCCACCTTCGTAATTCTGAGAAGCAAATAGGATTTAGGTGAAGAGCCTAGCCTTGGTTTATGGTCTAATTAAAGACTCAGAGGGTGTCTCCTCATTTTTAAAACTGGGGTAATAACAGCAATATTATTATTTTTATACTACTGTTTATTGTGTGAGGATTTGGTGAAGTAATGCAGAGGAGGAAGCATTTGACTCAGGGCTTGTCCAGAGATCGGTATTAAAGTGGCCTCATCTCATGCCATCAGAAATTTGATCAAATTTAAATCCCAGTGCCAGTGTTGACCTCTGTGTGACCTGAAGCTGGTAGCTTTGTCTCTCATAGTGTGGCATCCTGACGTGTAAAGTGGGGCTGGGGAAACCTGCCCACGAGATAGTGTGAGTGATGTGGTGGATCAAAATCTGTCACAAATGGAGCCCTGGTCATACCAGACATTCGAAGTATGTCAAGCTTCTGTCCTGCTTCTAAAGAAAGGCCCCCAGAGGGCTTTCTTAACTATGCCCTCAGAACAGGGCATCCAAATCCAAGAGGGTGGATTCAATTTTTGTAAAGGCCCTGAGAAGCCAGGCTGTAGCGGAGCGTGGGGTTGGAAGAGCCTGTGGGAGGAACCTGTGAGTGGGCAGTCCCATTTTAGGTCCAGGAGCCATCTAGCTTTGAGGGAAGGGAGCAGATCTCTCTGGGGCTTCCATGCCTACCTGGGAACAGTTTCCTGTGAAGTGGTGGCATTCTGCATGCTGGGTTGGGCTACTCCACTGCGCCATGTCTGGCCATTCCAGGGACCACTGTACAGGGGGGATGGGAAGTATTGTCTAGAGGAGTTTTTCCAGCTTGGCTCCCTCAAGCCCTGCCTCTCGGGGTTGGCTCAGGTGTGGCAGAGGGAACTGAGCTGTCAGAGTTCTCTGTTGGGGCTGTGGAGGGGTGGGGGATCCTTGGGAAGCTGTTTGGGGGTGTCCCCCAGCCTGCCTGAGGCTTCTGTGCTAGACAAGGGCCACAAGGTCATCAGGAGCATGGGTGTGCTAGGCTCTGGCTGACGGAGTTTTCGAATCTGTGCCTGGGGACCATATGGCCTGACTTTGCAGTAATGTAGCACAGTGGTTCCAGACCAAGTCTGGGCCCAGTTTGTCCAGCATTAAATCTGAGGCCTGGGCACTGGCCAGCTATGTGTCCTTCATCCTTAAGCTTCGGTTTCCTCAGCTGCTAAATGGGGACAGTAGAGCCTGCCCTGTAGGGTTGTTGTGATTAAAGCTGAGTTGTGTGGATTCCCAGGTGCACGTTTTACTATCTCTGAAACAGGGGTGCCTGCCATAACTGGTAGCAAGTCACGATAAAACCAGCCATGCTTTTGTCTTAAATATACATGAAGTAGTGATGCATCTTACAATGGGTGCATCTCAGATTCAGTAAAATATGACAAATAAGATAAAAGCTCTAAAGGATTTAGAACAGGGCCACCAGGCTGGTGGGAACAGGCCTCTCCCACCTGCCTCCCAAGCTCAGTCATGGCGGGACCTTGGTATTTCTGTGCACCTCACAGGAGCCTTTGTGACCTCTTCTGAAACAATGGATGTGAGAATACCCACCTCCTAGCACTGATATGAGAAGCCAACACGTTTATGTGTGTATCACATGCCCAGCAGAGTGCCTATATGCAGTAGGTGCTTAATAATTAACAGCTCAAAATAAATGATAAAGATAGTAGAACAGGGAGGAGTTTAAAGCACAGACTATGGGATTCTAGTTCCTGATACACCACTTCCTTCCTGTGTGACTGTACAAGTTTCTTAACTTCTCTGGGCCTTAGTTCCTCCATCTGTAAAATAGGGATAACAAAAGTATCCAATTCATAAGATTTCTGTGGGAATTAAATAAAATTAAAGTGCTTAAGGCAGTATTTGGCAAAAGTGTAGGTAATTATTATTTGATGAACTTCTAATGAGTCTCTTCTAGTTCAATATATGGTAGCTAAAATAGATACTGGGCTCAATAAAATAACAATATAGACCACACTCGTTTTACAGATGGGGCAGCTGAGGCCCAAGATGTACATTGATTTGCCCAAGGTCACACAGCTGGCTCTCTCCACTGCTAGAACCAGACCTCAGTATCCAGGCACTAGCCTGATGTTGCCTCCTTGCCCATGTTGGTCTAGGACTCTGTGATTCTTATGAAGAAGGAATTCTTGCCAGGGGAGGGTTGGTTTCTTAAAGAAGCTGCAGCCAGATGCAGCATCCACTGGGTCTGGGCTCTCATCAAAAGTGGTTTCCTTCTTCCTTCATGTCTCTGCCTATTCACCATACAGGGGAAGGGGCTACCCTGGGTTGTGCCCAAAGTCAGCAGAGCTTGCCAACCACAGTGTAAGCCTACTAGCCAGCACTTCCTGGCCTCCCAGTGCCTTTTCAGTGGCTGCTGAAGGTTTGACATAGCAAAACTACCCCTTGAAGAGAGCAAAAGCCCTGGCTGGCCAGCTGGTCCAGCCCAGGCAGTGCCAGGGCCACAAAAATGGATTGGAGCAGGAGTTGGGGGAGCTGAGACCTGGGTGCCACCCAGCCTTGACAAACACTGGCAGTGACCTTGGACCCATTACAGTCCTTCTTGGCACCTGTCCCCATCTTTGAAACAAGGACTTTAGGGCCAGATGGGCCTTCTAGCACTTTAAATGTCTAGTATTCAGAATTGTTCTGGCATTACTGATCATCAAAGTCCCAGGGAAAGGACACGGTTAGAGGTAAGGCACTCATGGCCATGCGTGTGTACAGCTGTGTGGATCTTGGATTGGGGTCCCTAGGAACAAGCCTGACCCAGCAGCAGCTCCTGTTTACCCCAGAGTGGTCTTCAGAGAGGGAGGCAGGCAGGAGACAAGTGAGGGGTACCCAGGTGAGGCAGGACACTGTATGCTGTCATATGTATTTGCGATGCAAAGGTTGCTAGACCCAGTCTTTTCCTAGCAACTATCTGAAGGCAGGAGATTAAGAGCTCTTTAGGCCACTCCAAATTTATCAACTTATATGACTCAGTTCAGAATAAAATGAGGCCCTTCTCCCCAGGCCACCCCCAGCAAATTTTGTATTTCTAAACTCAGAGGATCTTGAAGAGGGGAGAGAATGTAAATCAATAAAAACAATACTGGCTGAGTACTTGGTGTGTGCCGGCCGGCCATGTGCCAAGCTCCTTGCCGACCCAGAGATGAATCAGCTCCAGAAAGAGCTCTCACTGGGGAGCCCAGGCAGCCCCAGGAGAAGGTGACAGCTGAGAGCAGACGCTCAGCTGGGAGCTGGACCATGAGTAACTTCCATGGCCGAGACTTGGCCTCACCAACCAGTCTTTGGATCCCATAGGGCTTCAGTTTCCTCATCTCTAAAGTGGGGCCCTATACTCAGGCAATGGTAATAGAACTAAATATGGCTGGGCATTGGAGTCCAGGGCTGTTTCTGCGTGTTTCTGTGCCCTCTCAGAGACCTGAATCTGCCCCGATGGACTCAGGGGAAGGGAATTCCAACAGCTTCCCTTGCCCTGGGATTTCTGAAAGCCTCTCCGGGGAGGCCCTCTGAAGTCAAACCTCTACAATGGGACTGCAACAGCCAAACGTGAATGCAAATGCTGGGGTTGGAAAGGGGCCAACAAGCATTTACACCACCTTGTCCCCTGAGCCTCACTATGGCCTCCAAGGCAACCTGGGATAATAGTAATAGTTGCAGTTAACTGAGCACTTGCCATGCTAGGCTCTCCATGCACACACGCTGCTTGGCCTCTCACAACTGTGTAGGGGTCCATTCACAGAGGACGGGACTTGTCCAAGGAGAGTTGGACTCCAGGGGAGACTGAGGCCCAGACAGGAGCAGCCCAAGGTTGCCAAGGGAAACCAAAACCCTGGCACTCTGTCCATGGTACTGACTGTCACCCCACTATGCTCTTATACCACCCCATCCCTCCAGGAGAAAGGGCAAGGCCTTGGGTCAGACCTCAAGCCAGGAAAAGGGCCATTTATACCTGGCCTCTGTTCCCAACACAACTGCCCATAGGGGCACAGGGGCAAGTTCCCTTGCCCCTTGAGGCTGACCCCTTGGCAATGACAGGCCTGGACCCAGGAGTCGATCACGTCCTCCCTCTTTATCCTCAATCCCTAAAAGACACTCAGGTAACCCTCATTAAGTTGTGGGTACATGGGGTCTGTGTTTTGGGCAGAGAGGACTTGCATTTCTTAAGCACCTACCAGGCACTGTGAAGGGATCTATAGTTCAAGTCCCAGCATTGGCACAGACACGTGTCCCGTGGGTGAGTTATTGTCCTTCTATAGTGAGGGAAATGACTGCAGCCATGTGGAGATTATGCAAGATGTGAGCGAAAGACTCTGCGCAGCTGCTGCCCGATTTCTGGTCACTGCTGTGATTATCACCCTGGCTAGCAACATGCACATCTCATGTCCATCCTGTGAACAAGGCATTCTTATCCTCACTCTACCGATGGAGACAGAGTTCTCTCAGAGAAGTCCAGGGACTCGCCCCTGGTCCCACAGGTTAGCAGTTAGTGTCATGGGTGGGACCTGTCAGTTCGTATACTTTGAGTCATAAGTATGGGGCTTCAGAGGGCATCCAAGGACATACTGTCCAGAGGGGGTTGTCTCTGCCAGAGAGACAAAACCCCAGAATGTAGAACTATGGAATCACAGATGGAGGAGACAGCACAGGGTAGTGGTTTAGAGCAAACCCCAAAGCCCAAGAGCCTGGGCTTGATTCTAAGCCTAGCACTTCCTAGCTGTGTGACCTTCAACAAGTAACTTAACCTCTCTGTCTCAGTCTTCTCACCTAAAAAATGGAAATAAATAATAATACCAATGTTATAGCCTGAATTAAATAATTTAATACGTATAAAGTATTTAGAACAGTGCCTGACACATAGGAAACCCAATGAAGTATCAGCTATTTATTATTAATAATCATGGAATCAGCATGGTAGGGGGAATCAGGACCCATTTTTCTCTCCCCAGTCTTGTCCCAACCTCCTCTATGACCCCCCATGGCCACCAGGGGGCCCTTCTCAGACTGTCGTCTGGCCTGCCACTCTGGTCAGGCTACTAGTGTTCCCCATTGCCAAACAAATGAGGCCCAGACTCTTTGGCCTGCATTCAGTACATCTGTGGCGTAGGTTCTGTCTACCCTTGTGCATCTTCCTCTGTGATTCACCTTCCTCAGTGAGTTAGTTCATCCACTAAGTCCGGCAGGAATTTTAGTCACTCAGCATGAATGGGAATACAGCTCCCATTCACATTGCCCATTTCCCACCTCTGAGCTTTTGCCCCAACTCTGCCCAACCCCAGAACACCCTTTAGTCATCCTTCAGAGCCTCCCTTAAATGCCTCTTTCTTCAGGAAGCCTCCCTGCTTCTCCCTTTATTGTAAGCTCCCAGGCTGCATTCCCTGGAGCTCTGGAGTCATGCCGAGCTGATGAGCTTGGTTTGTTTTCATTTTTGTGTTTTTCAGAGAGTTCCTTAGAATATTTTTGAATAAACAATGAATAAATGAAAGGATAAACTTCCTTGTTGGTCCTCCGTATCTTCTCTTGCCCCCACTCCCAATCATGTGTTCTCCCTAAGGGACCAGATGGATCCTTTTAACAATATAAATCAGACTGTGATGCTCTGTGCTTAAAACTCTATGCTCCTCCCCATGATTCACAGGATCCAGACTCCTTCCCATAGCCTATAAACGCTTCAGGGCCTGGCGCCTCATCCCACCCCTCTCTCCTCACTCATTCTTCTCTAGCTTACTGGCCTCCTTTCCATTCCTCAAACTCATCAACCTCTTTCCCGCCTCAGGGCCTTTGTGCATGCTGTTTCCCTATCTAGAATGCCATTTCTTTTTCTCCTTATAATAGTGGGTTTCTTCTCATCAAGCTGAATGGTATTTCCCCACTTAGTCTGTTTAAAGGAGGTTTTTCTGTCACAGCACTTGTCTTTTAATAGAATTTATCACAATTGACATTCTTTTCAGTATTTATTGCCTTATTTGTTCTCCAGACAGCCAGCTCCTTGAGGACAGGAAGCTTAGCTTACTGTCTCTTTTACTCTTGTATCCAAGGGCCTAGGATGCGGGGGGGAGGGGAGCGCGATGATGGGTACTGTTTTGTCCCACTGTGAAAAAGAAAGCAGTGTCCACCCTCAAAATTACACTTAACCTGGTATCTGCAAGATGGGGGAGGAATGATTGTAGGAGGTTGCCCAGGAACCTCATGCTCATCCACCTCCCTGTGGGGAGCGGGAGGATTGGAGGGAGAGAAGGAGAGAGTGGGCAAGGGGTGCAGCCTAGATGAGACAAATGCAGTTTCTAGTGCCCTGCCATTCACAGTCTAGCTGGGGAGAAGGCAGTAGACAGCCGGGTCTACAAATTGTCTAACACAAGGTTGCAGCACCGATGGTGCAAGGCAGAAGAAAGCAGAGGAAGATGTGGGAGGAAGAGCTCTTTGATGTCCCATTCTCTGGGAAAATTGGCTTCGTTGTATTGTTTGTAGTGCTTCTTTGTGTTTCCGATCTTACGGACACCTCAATGATGGGCTTGGGGAGCAGACCTCAGTAAAGGGAAATTTCTGCTGATTGAACCTACACAGGGCTGAGCTCTGGAAAGAGCACACCTGACATTTACCTGCCCACCAGCCTGCAAGTCCTCAGCCTTCTCTCCCAGCAGGCCACCCAGGAGCTACCAGTTACTGTATCCCCAACCCATGATGTGGCCAGAAAAACAACCAGGCAGCAACTGTTTGGAAAACCCTGTTTTCTGTTTTCAAACTGCAAATTTTTGTCATTTGAATTATAAAAATAATATATGCTTGTTGAAACAAATGGAGTGATACAGAAGGGTCTATAGTAAAATAATTTCATTCTCCCCATGCTTACCTCACGTAACCCCTGTTGATATCCTGTTCTGTCAATTCTGGAATGCACATGTCTGCCACTTTCCACACCCCTGAGGTCAGGACAAAAAATCATGATGTAATTTAACAATTCAACTCGAAGGCAACGAAATCTGGCCATTTGCTGTTTCCTTCTCTTGCTTGTTCTTTCACTTGCTGACAGATACAAATTCAGAAGAGTTCTGATTTTTTTCTGTGGAATCATTTTATTCACACCTATGACTTTATCTGTCCCTTAGTGTCCTGTGGCCATCCTGGTGGCTTGGCAGGCTTTTGATGAGAGGCAGCAGAGGTTAGCTCACACGACACTGGCTTGGGAGCTGCACTTCTACTGTTTCCCAGCTGTGGTGTACCCCTCTGTGCCCCCATTCTCACATTAAGGCACTGGTATACGTGCAGTGCCCAGCATAGGCTGCCTGCCACCAAGTGTGAACCTGGGGCTGGCTCTTCCCTCCTTCCCCCACAACATGGATGACACGGTGTAACAGGACATGTCATTGCCCCCTCCCCAACCAGGGAGCCCTGAGACCCAGAGGAGGGCAAGGAGTCTGAGCTCAAATAAAGGTTGGATACAAAAAGTTGGCTTTAAAAAGCCACATGCAGCCCTGGCTGGTGTGGCTCAGTGGATTGAGCTCCGGACTGTGAAGCCAAGCGTCGCTGGTTCCATTCCCAGTCAGGGTGCATGCCTGGGTTACAGGCAGGGTCCCCGGTAGGGGGTGTGTGAGGGGCAGCCAGACATTGATGTTTCTCTCCCTCTCTTCCTCTCTCCCTTTCCCTCTCTCTAAAAATAAATAAATAAAAATCTTTTTTTTAAAGCCACATGCAACCAAGGGCAAGAGGTAAAGTCAGAAAAGAGGCTCAAAGGTCGGAAGAGAGAACAGAAGGGCAGAAAACATGAACCTGAAAAGATACTTCCCTCAGCCACAAAGCAAATAAGGCATATTTTTAAATATCAACGGGAGCAAATAGAGATTTCTTAGTAAGGAGAAAGGCACAGAAAGTCCAGGGTGATCTGCCAGCCCTGCTAGCTCAGCACGCACCAGATGCAGGTCCAGTACCTGCCAGGAGGCCTAGGCAGACAGATGTACCTGCTGGCCTCAGACCCTTGAGTTCCTTCCCAGTGTTAGCTTCTGAATCACGTTGCTGCTGACTGAGTACAATATCGTTGATTAAGAGACTATTTTCAGTGCTCTGTATGACTTATTTAATACAACATCCCTCTGGCATCTATCACCCCCATTTCACATGTGAGGAAACTGAGACTCTGCAACATACCATGGCCTTCCCAAGGGCACCCAGCCAGCAGGCTGACTTCAGAGCACCCAGCTTAACTGTGACAACAGTGGCCTCACAGTCCCAGAATGCTCAGTCTAGCAGTGAGACCAGTAATCCCATACCAATATCAGGCCAGGGGAAGGTCCTAGCAGGCAATTCATTGGGTTATCAGTGAACAACCTGGGGAGGGCCTCACACTGTAGCCAGCCAAGTGAAAGGATAAATAAGAGCTAGCCAGCTGGAAGGAAGGTAGGAGGTAGAGAGGCTGCTCCAGGCAGAGGCACAACTTGAGCAGTGTGGAGGCCATCACCAGCAGCCCAGAGGCTCCAGGCAGGAGTAGTGAGTGCTCAGCTAGAAAGGTGGCTGGGCCAAGCCAAGGGCTGAACAGTTTTAGCTGGGAAGTGATGTGAACAAAATTGGCCATTTGGAAGATCCTGTGGCACTAGTGATGATAATGGCTTGTAAAGAAGAGACCAGAGGCCCACAATGAGGAAGCCATACAAGCATCCTATGAACAAGGGCAAAATGAAGGGCAGGTTCCCAAGAGAGGGGAGATGGGCCAGCTGACGAGGCTTTAGAACTCATAGGAGGCATCCACGGGGAGACTGGTGTGAGTCCCAGTTGATGTTGGAACTGTTGAGGCCCTTTAGAAAGGGGTGAAGATCGTGAGAGGGGAACCCATGGAGAAAACCCACAAAATCTGTTTAAGGAAAGGCCAGAGAGTGATTATGAGCAGACATATTTGAGAACCACTGACAAAAAAATTGTGAAAGGCCTTCATAAAATAAAAATAACCAGCCATACCTAAGGGCAGTGGAGGCGGGAGGAGCATTCATTCATTCCACAAATGTCGTTGGAGGGCCTACTACGCACCAGACATTCAGATATTACAATGAATACAACAGGCCAGTTCACTGCCTCATAGCTTTCATTCAAGACGGAGAAGATAGGCAATAAACAAAGGTGCAAGTGGGTGGTATGTCAAGGAGCAGTTGATATATGGAGAAAAATAACAGGAAGGAAGATTGAGGATTATTTCAAATAGGGGGTCAGGGAGGCTTCCCTTAGAAGGTGGCATTTGAGCAGAGACCTGAGGGAGCCATGTGGCTGTCTGGGGAAGAAAGTTCCAGGCAGAAGGAGCAGCCAGTGCAAAGGTTCTGGGGTGGGTGTGTGCTTAGTGGAGTAGAGGGGAGTGAATGAGGGGAAGAGCAGGAGATAAGTTCAGCCAGGGTACAGGTGGAGGGGTGCAGATCCTGTAGGGCCCCGTGGGCCATTTTAGGGACTTTGGCTCTTCCTTGTTTCTGGTTCTGATCAGAATAAGGACTCGATTTGTCTCTGGCTGTGTGTGGAGAATAGACCAGGAGTAGGGATGGGGGAAGTGAAAGGCAGGAAGACCAGGAAGGAGGCTATTGCAGTGAGCATGGTGAGAGAAGACGGTGACCGGACCAAGGTAGAGACTGTAGGTGGAGAGAAGTGATCATACTTTGGATATGTTTAAAAGGAAAAACAGACAGAATTTGCAGATAGACATTTGGTGAGATCATTTTATTATAGAATTACAGAGTTGGGTTGACTCTAGCACTTAGCACATTATCTATAATCTGGTAAGCACTCAGTAAATACAGATGAAGGGATGGGTGGGTAGATGGATGGATGGGTGGGTGGATGGATGGATGGGTGGATGGGTGGGTGGATAGGTGGGTTGATGGGTGGTAGATAGTTGTGGGGGGGATGGATGGATGAGAGGGTGGGTGGGTGGAGGAACAGAGTGGTAGAGGGATAGATGGGTAGGCAGATGGGTAGATGGGTGGGTAGAGAATAGAGGTGAATGGATGATGGCAGAGAGGCAGGAAGAGGGGAAAGCAGGCAGGCCTTGAGTGCCAGACTAAGAAATCCATACTATCTCAGAGACAATGGGAACCATTGCAGGTTCTTGAGCAGGTGCATGACAGGATGTGAGTACCATTAGAGGCACTCTAAGATGATGACACTGGGCATTACCCAGCACCAGGTCCCAAGCTGGTAAATTCTATGGACACTGATGGCCAATTCTTTCTATTTCTTGCTGTCCAATCCCTCATCATCATTTATTTATTCATTAACAAGTATTTGTGGGGCACTTACTCTGAGCTGAGGGTACTGGCCACATGGTATAAATGAACCAGACTGGTTTCTGCCCACAGAACACATTTTTCACCCTCCACGGGGCCATAGAACTAGAGACAGGATGCAGGTTACTCCTGGGGCTCATTGACCCACCAGCTTCATGCTGAGAAGTGATGGATTGCCCTATGCCCTTGCCAGCAACCTTGACTTCCTGCAGCCTAAGTGAGGACCCTCAAGTAAGCCAGGCAAGGTCTTACAACTGTTCTTGGAACCCTAGCATTCCCTGACATCCTCCTCCTAGCACCTTCCTCCTAAGACAGGGTTTTCCCTTTTGGGGTTTTTGTTTCTTAGTTTTGTTTGGGATTTATTTTGGTCACATGTGTATGCATATGAACTCTTTGAGAGGAAAGGCTGTGCTGGGAGTAAGTAAAGGAAAAGGGACCAGTATGCACTTAACGTCCACTGTGTTGCAGACTCATTTTATACTTACTTGTTCAATTTAACAAATATTTCATTAACTCTCACTATGTGCCAGGCACTGTTTGAGGAACTGGGGTTATACAGTTGACCCTTAAATAACATGAGCATTAGGGGTGTCAGCCCCCTCCCATGCAATCAAAAATCCATGTGTAACTTTTGCCTCCCTAATAACTTAGCTAGTAATAGCCTACTGTTGATTAGATGCCTTATTAATAATATAAAACATCCATTAATACAAATTTTGTGTTATATGTACCATATGCTGTATTCTTACAATAAAGCTAGAGAAAAGAAAATGTTATTAAGAAAATCATAAGGAAGAGGAAATACATTTACAGCGCTCTACCTATTTATTGAAAAAAAAACACATATACATAGAGCTTTGCAGTTCAGATATGTATTGTTCAAGGGTCAACTGTAATGGTGAGCAAGACAAAGGAGATCCCACTAATAAATAAAATAAATCATTCTAGGCAAGGCTACAAAGAAAATTAACAGGGAAATCAAAAGGGCCAACTGGGATAGCTTGAGTAGGATAGTCAAGGGGAGGTGACATTTGAGATAATAAGAACCTGGCCATGCCACGATCTGAGGTAAGAGCAGTTCCAGCAAAGGAGCCAGCACATGCAAAGGCCCTGAGGTGGAACTAGCAGGGTGTGTTCAAAGATCAGGGCCATTCTGGCTACGGTAAAGTACACAAAGGGGAGAGAGGTTGACCAGGCAGAAGAAGCAGTGAGAGGCCAGATCATGTGTGGCTATGTAGGTCGTGGTGTGGAATGTGGGTTTGATCCTGACATTGAAGGGCCTTAAGCAGGCATGAGACACATATACAGCCCCGCATCTAACTGCTATGTGAAAATGGGGTTGTCTTCTCATTCAATCCTCGTAGCAATTCTGGGCGGTTGGTGATGAAACTCCCATTTTACAGATAGAGAAACTGAGTTACATAGGTAGTGAGTGGCAGAGGAAGGTTTGAACCCACATCTGCATAACCATATCCTGCATACTTGATCAGTGGGCACCCATGGAAGGTTCCTTGACCAGGAAATGATGTAATGCAAGTAAGGCTGAAGGGTGCTAACCAGGGGAAGGTGCCTGAGGTTTGGCTCCTGCACATGCACCTCTGTGCCCCTAGGAGCAGAGTCCTGGCTGAAGGGCCAGCCTGGGGTAGCAGGCCTAAAGGCCAGATAGGGAGGCCCTGTGCTCCAGCCACCCAGTGGGCCACGTCAGCTGGTGCTCAGCCTGTCTTTGCCATTCTCTGTAGAATGAGTAGGGAGGATGGGGCAAGGCTCTGCCCACCCCCACCTGTGCATCTGGAGGAAATATGGAGATAGGCAGAGCAAATTTGTTTCTTTGCTGTGATTTACAAAGGCCTACTTTATAAAGCCTTCATGAGGAGACAATTGAGAAGCAGAGGGAGTAGGAACCACTGGCCAGAGGTAGGAGAGGAACCTGTCGCAGGTCTGCCAGGCTAGGGGGAGGTTGTGCCAGGTGTGAACCCCACTTATACCAAGCAACCACCCACAGGAAGGGGCACAAAACCGTCACCTTCCTCCTCTTCTAACCTCTTTCATCACCGCACTGACCCCCTCCTGTGCCTTTACCCAGCACAAAGCTCAGGGATAAAGATACTACCTCTGAGACGACAGGGATGACAATGGCTATGCAGCCTCCTAAAGTCTCCTGGCCTCTTGGCCTATGGCTCTGCCTCCCTCCCCTCACAACCCCCTCCTCATCTGAAGCTACACAGGACTAAAACTGAGCCCTCACTCAGCCAGCACCTTCCACAGAGCAGGTCCGAGTCAGCTCTGCCCAGGCTCTGCTCCAGGCCAGGCTCTGTGCCCAGACCTTCTATCTCATTTCTTATCTTATTCTCATGACAACAGTACAAGAGACATGTCCTCATCCCCATTTCATGGCTGAGGAAGCTGAGGCTCAGAGCTGTGAAGGAGTCTGTACAGAAAGTGAGGAGCTGGGCTCAAACCCAAGTCTGCACAAGAAATGGTATCTTTTCCCAGCCTGCAGGGGATATTCTTGGGCTATCAGTGGAAGCTGCATTCTGTTGAGGGCCTCTGAAGTGTAAGGGGATTTTACTGCATTTGGAGGCGAGCTTTAACAAGAAGAGAGAGGTGATGCAATGGGTCATTGCCCTGATTCTGCTGTAGCCAGATAGTTAGGGCTGTGAGGGTCGTGCAGTGGGGTTGGCAGGACAGGGTCAGAGCTCAGATGCGCCAAGACCAACCTGGTTGGTGAGTGATAACAGAGCCCAGAGTGGGGCAGCCTGGGGACAGGCGGTGAGAAATTAATTGAAGCGGGAGGGGGTAGTTCCTGTATCTGGTAGGTGTCCAGAGCTCAGAATACCAGAGCAAACCGCTTCCCCCCCCCACCCCCACCCCAGAGCCAGCAGCCTTGGAGTGGCTGTGAGAATGAAGGCAGGGAAGGTACTGAGGGCAGCCTGAGGATCCTCACTTTATGCAGATCCCCAGCCTGTCCCTTTCTCTCATGGAAAGGCAGCTGGGGAAGCTATGTGCCCATGGGAGAGGCAGATGGTGGCCAGGCAATGAGGAAGCTGCCTGCTTACCAGCTTGTACCCTCCAGGACCTGCAGAGTGTTCAGGTCTTTCTCTCCCTTCTAGGAAGCCTCTGGTCCCTTTAGATGCCACCCAAGTTTCTCTGCACCCTTCCCGTCCTCAGTCTGTAGAACAGGCCCAAAGTCAGAACCAGCACACATCGCTAATGCTTCAGAACTTACACGGAATTCCTCCAACTGCCTCTTTTCACAGGGGGGAGTTGGGTTCAGACAAGTCTAGTAACTGCTCAAGGTCACACAGTGAACAGGTGTCAGAGAAAATAGACTCTGGGCTTGTCACTTAATCCTAAATGAAGATAAGGGAGCATCTTCGTTTCCATCCAGGAAAGAAAGGGGTCCCCATTTTCCTTGATCCCTGCACCTCTGGGTGCTCAGCTCTGTGCTGGGGACTGATGGTGATGCGCTGGTCCCTGGCTCTTTTGTGGGCAACTCCCACACTGGCCTGGGCTGCAGTGGGCCAGTCCAGTAGTTTCTTTTTGGAAGTTTTTTCAGGGAGGTGTTTGGAGGCCAACACCAGGGCTTTTCCACCACCGTGAAAATTTCCAACAATGGAATTAATGAAGACTCCCAGGGCCCTTCTCCCACCCCACTTTGTTATGAGAAGTAGCTCCTTGGTGGCCAGGCAGAGGACAGAGCAGCTGAGATCCCAGAGAATTCCCCATTGAGAGACTCCCAAGTAGTGGCTAATCAGACCCAGGGGATCCCAGTTTGGAATCCAGGCAGCCTCTCAGGAAGGGATTTCCAGTGCCCTGGGCCTGGAGCCAGAGTGTCTCCTGAGCTCAGGACTTCCTCCTGCTGTCAGAACCTGGGCGATGTTGGCAGGTGGACAGGGCCTTGCACATCACTGATACTCAGTAAATGTTGGCTGTTAAATAGGTACGACAGTTAGGTAGGGTGATAAGAAGGAAGGGCAGAGGGATGGAGTGAGGGTAAGATAAGTTCCATTAGGAATCATTTGTGCTGTGTGACTTTGGTCAGTCACTTCACCCCTCTGCTGTGCAACTTCCTATAAAATGGAGACAGTTATACCTACCATTCTAGATGGGTCGAAATGAGAAATGATGCCTGTGAAGTGCCTGGCTCAATAAATAGCAGTGGCTTGTTCAACTCCATCATCACCCTCAAGATGAGGTAGAGCAGATAACATGTGAGCTTGGGTGACCACCCTGAATCTGTCTCTGAGAATCCCTCTTATGAGCTTTGTCAGCTTTGGCAAGCAACTTCACCTCTCTGACCTTCACTTTCTGGATCCACAAAACAGGGATTAAAGAAAGGAGCACCTGTTGTAAGTAAGGTTGATTGTAGGAATCACGAGCAAGTCAACTTGACCTAGGGAAGCACTGCTCCTCCCTGCAATGCTGTTCCTCTTGTTCCGACTGGGTCTGGAGTGGCAGAGAGAGGCCTCTCCCTGAACTAAGGGTATTTTAGTTTTAGATCCCTGTGAATGAGTGGAATACAGGATTCCTCAAGCTCAGTCTAGGAGTTAGATTCAGCCTAGAAGGCCACAGTGATTGACAAGCTTTCAAGGAGACCTGGAGCCATTGGAGCCTAGACAAGAGGTAGTCCGTGGATACCCAGCTCAGGGACAAGAAACACCACTCTGAGGTTCCAGCCTTAGTGCAACTCTAGTCCAGCCCCTGAACTTCTCATTCTCTCTCTCCTCTCACCACCTACCTGGTCAGAAATGATCTGCTTTTGGCCAGTTCCCACCCACTCGGTTGGGGCAAGGGTCAGTTGGTATAAGCAGAGCAGACAATAACTGGGAGGTATGCACTGTAGAACAATTAAGGGTTTGCGTTCTGGAGGCTGGTAGACCTGCATTCCAGTCCTGCCTTCCCAGCAAGCTGCCTGAGTCTCAGGCTCCTCATCTATAAAGTGGACATAACAGCAAAACCCACCTCCCACTCTGGCTGTGAGGATGAAATGAAGCAGTGTACAGAAACACTGCAGGTACCACCTGGCAAGGGCTTGCACTCATTTACCCACTTGCCTGTGTAGTGGGGTTTTATGGTAAGCAAATAACGCAGTCTATGTTGATCCTAGGGGGATCAACACACCCTAGCTTGCCCAGGACATTCCTGGTTTTAGCACCAGAAGTCCTGCATCCCAGAACACCCCTCAATCTTAGGCAAACAAGGATAGCTGTTACCCTAAAAAGATCTCTGCCTTCATGGAGTTTAAAGTTTAGTGGAGAGAGACAGAAAAGTAAATATATAGCATGCATAGTGGATAAAAGTGCTATTTAGATAATAACACAGAGTAAAGGGGTAGGCTTGTTATGTTTGACAGGGTGATCAGGACAGGCCTCTCCAAGGAAGTGACATTTGAGCAAGGACCTCAAGAGGTTAGTGAATGAGACATGTAGACATCTGAGGAAAGAGCACTCCAGGCAGAGGGAACAGCATAGGCAAAAGCCCTACAGTGGGATTGTGCTGGCATGTTGGAGGAACAGAAAAGGATCAGGTGGGTTGACAAGGGTTGGCCGGTTGAATTAATTGGACTCCCTTTAGAAGTAAGTAATTTAAATGCCAAATCAAGTTAGCCTAAGAAAAACTTATGCTTTGGCTAACCTAACAGGAAAAGAAAAAGCAGGAGTGTTGCCTCCAGGTGTGGCTGTATCCTGGTGCTCAGATGAGGTCTTTTCATTACTCTGCTTGCATCTGTATTGTCTTCATTTTCAGGAAGGTCTCAGTAGCCCTAGGCAGACCTCCTACCCATCTGTAACCACAGCAAAAAGAGATACTCTGTTCTGGGGTTCAGGCATGGCAGGTGAGAGAAGACTGAGGTCTGGTGTGGCTGGAGCAGAGAGTTGGGAAATAAAGATGTGGGAGAGGAGGCAGGAGGGTCAGCAGAGCCAGAGAACTTGGGCCTGGCCTTGTAGGTCCCAGTTACTTTGGACTTATTTCTCAATGTGCTAGAAGCCAGTGGGAGGTTTTAACAGGGAAATGATGTAGTATAATTTATGTTTTAGGGATTTCAATCCTGTTATTGTGTGGAAAATGGGTTTTTGGAGCCAGGGCATAGCAGGGAGACAGATGAGGAGACTAATGCACCCACCCACATCAGCATTGATAGTAGAAGCAGAGATGAATAGAAGGGGATGGACTTGAGAGGGCTTAGAAGAGCCTGGATAAAGCTTGGGATCTAAGTGGAGACAGGCACACAGGAAAGAACTTGGCAGGGTGTCAGCCCCGAAGAAACTGGGGTATGGGAAGGAGCTGTCTGCCAGAGACAAGAGCCGGTGCCTAGAGTTAGGGCCTGTTTGCCTAGATGACACAAACTCTCTGAGCCAGAGGCCTGGGATCTTTGAATCCCCTTCCCATCAGGCACCAGCTGGGCCCAGAGCCGGATGCCTGCAGGTGAATCCAAATGACCTTAGCTGTAAGGAAAGAAGGGCGAAGAAGGCAGAGAGCCCACCCAGCAGACCATGGGAGGCCTAGAATTAAGGGAGCTTCCTATTATAGCTATGGTCATTCCTCACTCATTCTGTCCTAGGTTCCGGGCAGGTCATAGTCCCTTTAGAGGAACATCACTGTCCAGCTTGGGTCCCAGAGCTTCTAATGTTCTGGCTTTCATTTGATACCTAAAGGTAGCTTAGGTGTCTCCCCTGCCCACCAGGGAGACTGGCTGGAGTCATATGTAAGGGAAGAATTACCCAGAGTCTAGGCTTATAGGAAGCAGTGGGCCCACATTGGGGTCACTTGCCTCCTGACCCACTAGACTGGACTACGTCCTGGGCCACTTCTAGGATGGGTCTAGTTTTGGATGTCCAAGCAGATGAGCCATAAGCATTTTTGTAAGGTTCTTCTGATCAGTCACGTATGGCCAGATCCAGGTGTAGCTAAGTTAAGCCTCCCAGGGCATGTACCTGGGGGCAGTTCTCAAAGACCACATGGTTCAGAGTGTGCTCCATGTACCATCCTAGAGATGTGTCTATGCCCAGATCTGGCAGCTAATGAAGAGAAAACGAAGGCACAGAGAACCTAAGAGAGTTGAGCTGTCTTTGGGAGCATGGCTGAGCTCAAGGTCATCTATGGAACACCCCTTTGGGGCTCAGCAATTTCGTACAGTGACATCATCTCTTCTGATATGACAATCCTGTGGGGAGTGTTTATTTTCTCACTTTCCAGATGAAGAAACTGAGACTGAGAAAGGGTCTGCATGGTGTTTGTCACATCATAGGTTCCCAGAAAATTTGAAACTGACAAAAAGTGAGTGTCACCTCCTGCCCATTGGAGATTATGCACTGAGCATCATGGTTCCCCACTTTGGGAAGGACATTCATAACAAAGGAAATTACTCTTTTCATTCCCTGTGTCTGTCCTCCCTTCCTCTCCCTTCCTTTCTTTCTGCTTTCCTTCCTTCCCAAACTACTTACAGATGACCTACTGTTTGCTACACACTATGCTAGGCCCTTGGAATACAATAGTAATTTAAAAACACAGGCCCCGCCCTCAGTGTATAGTCTTGAACATTAATCCAACAGTCCCACAAATACATATAAAATATTTACAATATAGTAACCTAATCAGGGAAGGCCTCCCTGAGGAGGTGGGATTAAGCCTCAAGTAGGAGGATGAGTAGGAATTTTCTAGGTAAGGATGAGGAGGTAACATGAGCTTTCCAGGCAGAAGGAACAGAACAAACAAAAGCCTGATGGGGAGAATGGGTAGTGTGGCTGCAGCAGAGAGTCAGTAAAATGGGGTGTTGGAGCCCAGGCAGGCCACCCAGGGCTTTGAAGATCACATTAGAGAGTTCCGTCTTTATCCTTGGAGCTGTGTGGGTGACAGGAGGTTGTGATGTGGTCAGAACTGCTTTTCCAAGTGTCAGCAGAGAGACCAGTTAGGAGGCTAATGGAGCCATCCAGGCCAGAGATGAGGAAAACTGGAACAGGGGTAGAGGCTGAGGAGATGCAGGGAAGCGAATGGTTTAAGGAAGTGTAGGAAGGAGCAACGTCAGTAGGACTTGGATGATGGAAAGGAAAGTGACAGGGGTGACTCTTGTTTTCTGACATACTGGCAGTGAATCTCAGAGAAGAGTGAGGTGGGGGTAAGAAAGCTTAAGGGTTGGATTTCAGAAATGTTGAGTTTGAACATCTACCTCATACCACACACAAATCAAATTGAGAAGGAACAAGCTTCAAGACATTGGATTTGGCACTGATTTCTGAGATATGACAACAGAGCATGGGTAATAAAAGAAAAACTAGATAAATTGGACTTAATCAAACTTAAAAATTTCTGTGCATCCACCAAGTGAAAAGACAACCCATGGAAGGGGAGAAAATACTTGAAAATCATATATTTGATAAGGGTTTAATATTCAAAATATATAGAGAACTCCTACAACTCAACAAACAAAAGACAACCCAATTCAAAAATGGCCAAAGGATCGAATAAACATTTCTCCAAAGAAGATATACAAATAACCAATAAACACACGAAAAAATGCTCAACCTTGCTAATTATTAGGGAAATACAAACTAAAACCACAATGAGACTCCACTTCACGTCCATTGGGATGTCTATTGTAAAACACAAAACAAAACAGAAAATAACAAGTGTTGGTGAGGGTATAGAGAAATTGGGACAGTGGGAAATTGGTGGAAATGTCAAATGGGGCACTTGCTGTGGGAAATTGTATGGTGATTCTTCAAAAAATAAAACATAGGATTATTATATGATCCAGCAATTCCACTTGTGGCTATTTACCCCAAAGAACTGAAGGCAGGGACTCAGGCAGATAGTTTTACACCCCTGTTCATAGCAGCATTATTCCCAATAGTGAGGATGGGGAAGCAACTCAAGTGTCCATCAACAGATAAGGAAAGTGTGATCCAAACATGCAAGGGAATATTATTCAGCCTTAAAAAGGGAAGAAGTTTTGGCACATGCTGCGGCATGGTTGAGTCTTAAAGACATTGTGCTAATTGTCACAAAATGACAAGTATTATATGATTCTATTTATATGAGCTCCCTAGAGTGGTCAGAATCACAGAGACAGAAAATAGAGTGGTGGTGCTGGGGGTGCGGAGAGGAGGGAGTGGGAAGAGGAAAGCCCTGGGGATGGGTGTCGGCGGTGACTGCACAGCAGTGTGAGTGTGCTGAATGCCGCCAAGTTATGCTCTTAAATGATCACAGTGGCGAGTGTTGCTACAGAGACTTAACTACAATAAAAAGTAGATGAAAAATTAAAATGACTCAGAGATCTGAACATAAAAGCTACAACTATAAAGCTTGTAGAAGAAAACAGAAGAATATCTTACCACCTAGAAGTAAGAAATAATTTTTCAGATAAGACACACACAAAAAAACACAAAATAAAAGAAAAAAACTGACAAGCTGGACTTGAGATTTGCTGAGTGTGGGGTGTGAGGACTTCCAGGTAGAAAGGCCAGGTAGGAATGGTCTGGTATGTATGTCTGGTATGTACTGTATGAATGGTAGGTATGTCTGTTGCTCATGGTGAGGCCTGGAGTAGAGGGACCCCATGTTGAGACTCCCGAAATTAATGTTTCAAGCTACGACCCGCTTTTTGGGCCCACAGTGAGGTCACCTAACTTACGGCACATTAAACTAGACTAAGTGACTTTGTCCACTTCTGGAATGAATCTAGTAGCAGTTGTCCAAGCAGATGAGCCCCTGAGCATTTTCCCAAGGTATCTGCTCTGAGCAGCATCTTACTGGGGGTGGCTTAAACCATCTACTTCTCTGGCCAAACTGGGGGTACATCTGTGTTAACAGCTCTCTGTCCAGTTCTGTTGCCTTCATTCTTGTCCCCAGGTCAGATGAAATCTAATTTCCTCTAAACTAGAGGCTGATCAGTTATGGTTACAGGAACTTGCTGTCTGGAAAAATTAGCTTTGCGTTTTCCTTGTATGGAAAGAACAGCATCTGACTTCTTTCTCCTCCATCATGTTGGCATGGAGGGAAGTTGGTTATTGTAGGATCTGAATCATGGGACAATAGAAAAGCTGTGGAGCAAGAGGTGATTATCAGGTGGTCTTGACTTGCTGAGGGTCTCCAAGCATGGGGGTCTCAGCCTCAAACTTTGCTCTCTCTAATGATCCTTAGGCACCTGGGTTCCCTGGCTTCACTGTATTGGTGCTATTTCTACCCAGCATTCATCGGAAAGCAGGGAATTGAGTTGGTCCCACTAGACAGTGAGTTTGGGCCTTTGTGGGACAAAAGGAACAGGGACTCCTTTGAGAAACTGATGAAAGCCAAGGGCTTCCTCCTCAGAAAAATGTAACTTTATACAAACCTTTACAAAGCACCCTCACATGGACCTCAGCTAAAGACAGCCTGCTATGGGGCTCCCTAAAATGGCTCCAAGGTCACCCACAGCTTTTCTGCTTAGTCTTCTGGTTATCTCCTGAGGAAGGTATGATTATACCAGTTTTTCAGATGAAAAACCTGAAGCTCAGAGGAGTAACCCAAGCTACCAGTCTGGTCCCAAAAGGAGTAACAGGCCCTGTGAGCAAGGAATTCCCAAACTCACTCTCCTCCTGTGCAGTTGGGAGCTTCTCCCAGTGGGAATATAAAGTATCAGTGAGAGGCCCTGACCCCCGGAGGGCAGAGCTTCTGTCTGAATCACCTTTGAGTCCCCAGTATCCAACCCAAGGTCCCAGAATCAACCAACTGAATGACGAGATGGGAGGGGCCTTTGACTTTGGAAGCAGAAGTGCTCTTACACATCAGCTCTGTCCTTCCTAGCTTATGACCTGGGTCTCTCTGAGTCTCAGCTGCCCAGTCCAAAAAAATGGGAACATCAGTACTCTACGAAGGTTGTTAGAAAGATCAAAGGAGACAGCTGTGTGACAGGCACTGTACTCAGTGTTTCACAAGCATTATTACAGCTCACCTCCCCCAAAGCCTAAGTGGGGGTATATAAATAGCCCCATCTCACAGATGAAGAAACTAAGGCCCAGAGCAAGGCAGTGGCCTGGCCAAGGCCATGTAACAAGCAACAGAGCTGGAAGTATAGCCCAGGTCTACCTAGTCCACCTGTGCTCTTGACCAAATAAATACATGGAACCTGACACCAAGTAGATGCTCAATAAAGGAACAAGTTGCCCCCCACCCCACCTCCCTCCAGAGAGCTTTCTTCAGGAGCCTATAGCTGCTAACATTAAACATAAGACAGATTAAAATCGACCCAGGAAGGGTGCAGGAGCTTTGCCTGACCCCTCCAGGCCAAGTCCTCTTTCATTTCCTGCATAGTAAAGTCTCCTGCCATGAGCTTAGAGCAATAGTAAGGGAAATAAACTTTACGGTTCTTTTTTACCTGCCTTTCCATTTCCCCACCCCCTCCTGCTGCGGTAGCAGGTGGGAGGCCCAGCAAATGACCAGTGTGACTACCCTTCATTCTCGCACCCACTCACCTCCTCCCTGTGTTAACCTTCCTTCCTCCAAGTGTCTTCAGAGCAGCAGCCCAGACTGGAAATAATGAAATCTGCGTGCTCAGCCCTCCCAGCTCTGATGGTACATCTCAGACTTGTGGGCATCAGGGCTCACCACGAGCCTTGGACATGCTGGGCCCAAGGTGCAGAGGTGGACCAGCCACTTCCTCACGGAGCTCCAAGAAAGACAGTAATAGTGTGGTATGTCCAGAAGGCCATAGAAACATG
This sequence comes from Tonatia bakeri, assembly GCA_004024845.1. NCBI lineage: Eukaryota > Metazoa > Chordata > Mammalia > Chiroptera > Phyllostomidae > Tonatia > Tonatia bakeri. Next base: position 173,552 of record PVIA01001867.1, read on the forward strand.
GAGGAGGGGTTGTAAAGTCTGCCCTGGAGATTAGAGAAGGCTTTAGTAGAACAAAAGTTTGCCTTGTGGGGTTGGGGGCAGGCACTTCAGGCAGGGGGAGCTGCTTGGGTAAAAATCTGGAGGTGTGGAACCTCACAAGGTGTTTATTATGATAGGAAGAAAGGATACAAGGAAGGGGTCAAAGGACATGAGATTGGAGAAGTAGGCAGGGCCTGTGTGCCAGGCTAAGGATTTTGAACCTTGTTCTGAGGGCAGTAGGGAGCCACTGGAGGCTGTTGAGCAGGGAAGTCACCTAATCAGGTTCACCAGTGTGGCTAGATGGCTGCTGTAGGCTCATCTCTGAGCTTCTCTCACTACACTCTCTCCTCTGATGATCTCACCCTGTCCCACGGCTTTAAATACATCTCTAAGTTGCTGATTCCCATATTTATATCTTCAGCCAGAACCTCTCTTCTACACTCCCAACTCGTCATCCAACTGGCCACTTGGCATCTCTCCTTGGACATCTCACAAGCTTCTCAAAGTTAACAAGTCCAAAACAGGATTCTCGATCATGCCCACACCCCCAAAACCCACTCCTTCCCATCCCAGTAAATGGCACTGCCATTTACCCTCTTGCTGAAGGCAGAGCCTTTATCAGCCATGCTTCTCCTCCTCTTCTTCCAGCTCGGCCTCTTGGCTCCACATCCTGACTTCCACCTGCCCGTGTGTCTTCTACTCCACTGCTGCCCCTGCATTCCGTCCCCCGCCCCCATTTTCCTGGATGATGCAGTAGTCACCCCTTTCTCCCTGCTCTCCTTCTCACCCCATGATGGTTCATTCTCCAATGAACGATGGATCTTTAAAACAATCAAAGCTTTGTGCTAATCTGCCACCTAAAACTCTTTACAGGTACTCTCTGTACCTGGAATAAAATCCAACTGCTTCAAAGCCTTGCACAATCTGGCCACTGCTCTTGTCTGAGCTCACTTTTTCTCACTCTCCCTCACTCACAGACCCCAGCCATGATGGCCCTCTTTGGGTTATTAAAAGCCTGCCCCCCCCTCCCCACCTCAGGGTGTTTGTCTGTGCTGTTCTCTTTATCTGGAACACACTGGCCCCAGCTCTTTGCACATCTATGCAGCAAAATATGTCCCCTGGCAGTTGGGCGTAATGCCTTATTCTCTTCAAAGCACTTTTCATCATCTGTCTTCCCCAGGAGCAAGCACAATGTGCCTGATACACAGTAGGTGCTCATTAAATAACTGTTGCATGAATAAATCAGGAGATAGCAGAAGGGGGCTTACAAGCAAGAGATCAGGGGAGAGAGAATGAGAAAGGACAATGGAAGAGCAAGTAGAAGAAAGTAACTAGTACAAGATGTGATGTCTGGATTTGATTCTAGAGGCACTGGGGAGCCACAGAAGGTTCTTGAGCTTAGTCATGGAAGTGCAAACGATCAGTAGAGCAAGAGAGGCTGTATGCCTGGTGGTCATGTGATATCAGACTGCCTTAGGTCAGATTTTGGTTCAACAACTTCCCAACTGTGAGACCTTAGGCAAACCACTTAGCCTCTCTGAGCCTCGGTTTCCTCCCTTGTAAAATAGGGCCTGCTAACGAAACCTACACATAGGGCTACTGAGAAGTTCAGTAAGATGGTGCCTGTAAAGTTCTTGGGATGTCCTAAGTGCTTAATAAACATTGGCTGTTGCTGCTACCGTAGGGTTGTTAGTGCTGCTTGTTAAGGCCATGTGTGTCAGACATCACACTTGGCACTGGGGAAACAGCCCTGCTTGTTGTTAAGCTCAGTCTGATGGGGGAGATGGGCAGTAAAGCCCTGCCCATGGTTGCTCCGGATAAGCCTCCTGATGAAGCTACAAGGTAGGCCCTGTGTGAGCAGAGAATTAAGTCTGGGAGAGTCAGGGAAGCCCCTCCAGGAGGAGTGACATTGGATTTCTGAGTGACAATTTCCTTGAGAGAATATTTTGAGTCAGCAGCCAATGGCCCGTGAACAGGGAGAAGGGGGATGTGTTCTGGCTGCTCAGCTCCCAAAATAACCCAGTTCCAAGGGCGGACAGCCAGGTAAGCCCCAGGAGCCGCCACCATGCCTTTCCTGGATGGGTTCCAGAGACCTTGGAGCAGTCCTTGCCCTTGTCTGTGCCCCCAGGTGGCAAGAAGGCATGGAAGGGGGATGCCCAGGCCAGAGCTCCCACCCAGGCCAAGGCGTCTGGGCAGTCAGTGCAGGTGCCGCAACATAGCCCCTCTCTCCTCCCACTGAGGTACCCCCATGGGACCTGAGTCATATTTGCTTTTCAGCCTCTGGGCCAGCAGCTTGACCACCAGGGCCAAAGAGGACGTGCTCTGGAGCTCTGGAGCTCTGGCCCTGCCCTCTCCCTCTGCCTCCGTGTCTCGACTCCCATTCTCCAGGTAGCCATCTCTGTCTGCTCCAGCTCCTCTGGCTCTGTCTTTCTCTCCCCTCCCCCTCCTTTTCCCTTCTTCCTCTCCCTCTCTCCATCTCTCTCCTCCTCCATCTTTCTACTACCTCCCTCCTCCACTCCTTTCTTTTCCTCTCCTTCCTTTCTGTCTCACTTTCTCTTTTAAAATCTGCCTCCATTTCCCTCTTCCCACCTCTCCCTCCCACCCTTTGCCTCTCAAGTTCCTCTCTGCCTTACAGCTTCTCTTTCTCCCCTTTCTGTCCCCTCCACCCCTACCCTGTCCTCTCCCTCCAATGGGAGGCATCCTAGAACGCAGGCACACACATGCACACACATTCTCTGATCCCCCTTAAGACCCAGACCTAGGCCTTAGCCCTGCTGCCATCCCCCACCCCCCAGCTAAGCCTGGCCCAGGACACAAGGATGAAGGTAGGATGGGCAGAAGGGTGGGTGTTGAAGCTAATGGAGATAGCAGGGAGAAGGGGCATTCTGTCCTCCCCCTGGTCTTCCCTTACCCCTGCTCAGAGCTGGGGGCCAGGAAGAGGTTCCTGAGCTGTGTCCTCTCCTCTGTGCAGCTGCTGGGCATCCCAGCATCATACTGCAGGTCAGGTTATTGGGCCCATTCAGCAGAATTATAAATAGCAGCTTGTGCTCAGCCTGGCCCACAGAACAACCTCCACTGCCGCACGGTCCCCAGGGTCCCTGTCCTCTACCCCTCCATCCATCCCTCTGAGGCAAGACCTGCCTTCCCCTGTGCCGCCAGTGGGTCCTCAGGTCAGTATTCGATGTGCTATCACCATAGCAACCTGCTTGTCAAGCCCAGGCTCAGGTTGCTGGGAGGTGTGGGTGTGGGCCACTGAAGGAGCAGTCCAGTGGCCTGGAATCACAGGTCATGGCTCTGTGCTGGGGCTTTCCTCTCTTGTGGGCTGAGAAGTGGGGTCCTGTCCCACAGAAATCTCAGCCTGCTGGGGCACGGTGGGGCAGAAATGTCTGATACTGGGAGGCCTGGAATAGGGGCACCACCCCAGGCCTTTCCCACTGAACTGGGACCGTGGGTCAGCCCAGGCCTTGAAACCAGAGAGTTGTGGGTTTAAATCCTATATTGGCACCTGCTACTTAGGTCTTGTTGGGACCACCACTTAACCCTCGGAGCTCAGCATCCTCAGTGTCCGGATAGGAAGAGTAATACTCCTACTCCTTCCTCTGGGGGCTGCTGAAGAGATCAAAGATGCCAGCTCTGTGGCAGGTCCCTCAGTCCTGATTCTGTTCCTCTTGGTCCCTGTGGGCAGGGCAGGGCAGGGCAGGGGCCAGATGAAGCTTGCAGACTTCAGAGTCACACTGACATGAGTTCCAGTGTGGCTGCTGCCTTTCACCAGTTGAATGATCTCAATTTCTCTGGGCCTCAGTTTCCCCATCTATGAAATAGGTGTGAAAATGTCTACACCTCACCATTTTCGGGATCAACTGGGCCTCAGTGGGAGAAGCCATTGGTATAGTGCCCTGTACATGACAGTACACTTGCCATCACTTTCTGAACTATTCTTTCTATTCCAACCTGCTTGGCAGAGATTACCCTGCCTGCATCACTGACTCACTGGTCACTTCAGACAACACCCTCTCTCTCCCACATTTCTGTCTCCCCATCTGCAACACTATCACAGGACCACTCAGGTCCTGCCCAGGTCTGAGATTTGTATATCTCAAGCAGCCCCACTAGGCTGGGCTGTATCTAATATTATACACTGACGTCCTCTCCAGGCCCTGTCCTCAGCTCCCGAAACCTGAGCTGCACAGTTGCCTGGCAACCGAGGCGTGAGCTCAGAAGGCTTGGGTGTCAGGATGTCCAGCTGCAGCCCCTTCCCTGCAGGCCAGAGTCCCAGCAGGGGGGATCAGGCCAGGGACTCTTGCCCAGACCAGCCCTGGAGGAGCCTCCTGTTCCTCTCATACCTGCCCAGGTCCACACTCTCTGAGAGTCCACTTTCTCAGGGTAAGACAGACCATTGGCCTCAGATATTTTTATAGGTAGGGCACGTGGTCAGACTCAGAGAGAAACTGGAGCCACTCCTCACTGCTAACTGATACAGCGGCTGTCACCATCACCATCTTCCTGGAAGCTTGCAGCCCAAGTTTGTTTAAAAGTGTAGAGAATTCTCTGATCTTCTCTTACCACTGCCCTCAGGAGGCCTGATGCCACCTCCTGGAGCTCCCAGGGCACTTTTCACGGCCACACTTAACAAATCCAAAAGAAAGAAAGAAGGAAATCATATTACCCTTACATTTACCTGGTCTCCCTGCACGACCTCTCCCATGTTGCCATTCACTCACCCAACAAATACTCTACTGGCCGTCCATCCCTGCTCTGTTGTGTTCTGCCTGTGACCTTGGGCAAGTTATTTAACTTCTCTTTGCCTTAGTTTCCTTTTTTGCAAAACAGAGATAATAAGAATACATGCCTCATAGAGTGGTGATGTGAGTCAAATGAGATAACATGCATAAAGTGCTTGGCACATAGAAAATGCTCCATAAATATTAGCTTATCATGATTATTTTTATTAAATTGTTATGCCGTTCAGCCACCACGCCAAAGGGAACAAAGCACAGCTTTCTGAGAACAGGGTGGGTCCAGTTCCACTCCATCTACATTGCATCCCATGGCTCCTGACTCCCAGAGCAAAGGTTTGCCAAGTGAGTGGAGGTGAGAAATGAATTGTTTCCACTACGGTCCAGTGCTGCTCGGGGACTGATCGCTGAGAATTGGCTTTAAACATCTTTTACGATTCCAGGTGTAGGCTGTATCATCCACAAAGTCACCAAAGTGGGTTTGAAGTCCCATTGTAGATTTTCTATCTTTGCCTGTGTTTGAGGTGGGGGGAGGAATAAGTAGGCCCATGGGTGCTTGAGGTGACAGCTTGTGGAGGGAAGGGATCTGGCATTTACAGGAACCTGATAGTGAGCACCTCCTTGCATTTTACACCCTAGGTGTCTACTTGCCTCATCCTAATCCCAGCACTGTATCTGAGTGACCTGTGCCAAGCAAGCCACTTGTCCCCTTTGAGCCTCAGTCCCTTCATCTTTAAAATGAGCACCCTGCTCCCTCTGCCCCACGATCACAGGTGAGACAAAGGAGGTCGCACTAGGAAGAACTTCCAGTAACAGTCCTCATTAATAAGAAGATAGCGATGCCATCTATGGAAGAGCACTGGGCTTGTGGCCATGCCTCCCCAGAGCCTACCATTCGTCAGCAAAGCCACATTGGGTGGCTGCCAGCCCTCTGGCCGGGGGGCTGTTTCTAACAGCAGGTGATGCGGTCAGACTGACGGCTTCAGGGTTTCATCCTTGACTTCTTCCAAACACAGGAAGGGGCTGCCATCTGCTTCCTGCCCCTCACACCCAGGCTGCCAGGTCAGCCAAAGCCCCCACTTCACACCTGTCAGCAGTGCAAGATAAAGAACTCCACTGGGGGTTCCCTAGTGCATGCTAAAGCTAGAAATATCCTGGGGCCCTCCTCCTGGACCCAGGCCTCTTGGACACCAGGCACTGTTCCTCCACCTCAGGGAGCAGCAGGGTGGCCCTGGGTTTATCTTTCACACCTGAATGCCACATTTCATTCTGCTGGTGACCCCACCATGGGGCAGCTTCATTTCTGCTGACTCTGGGTCTGGAAGTCTGTTCACTCTCAAGGTCAAGAGCATAGCCTTGGGACTCAGACCCAAATGCAGACCCTAATATGACATTGGTCAGCCACCTGACTGTCTTGAATCTCAGTTTCCTCACCTGTAAAATGAAGAAAAGTGTCTAACCTTGGGGCCTGTCATGGATATGAGCAGGATCATACCTGGAAACAGCTGAATACAAGGACTGGCACTTGAGAGTAATAAAACTTAGCTGCTCTTATAATTATTTGTGTTACTGTTATTGCTATTCTGATGCCATTGTTACTGTGGCCACCTTCCTGCCAGAAATGTTACCTCCATTCCTTTCAATCATTCCTGCAGGCCAGTGCTGAGTATAGAGAAAGTGCTCATTGCATGTTCTCTTTCTTGGTATCTAAACTCAAGTGTTTGTTGAAGAAGTGGATGACCCAGTGGAAGAGTTCATGACCCAGGCAACCTTGTTCTCTCTCACTTTCTGAGGTCTAACTGTGTTCCTACAGCCACTCGGCAAGCTTCTGTTAGGTACCAACTGTGTCTGGTGTACTGGGGACCTGGAAATGGATGGGCACAGTCCCCGGCCCTCTAGGACATAAACAACAGGGGTGTCAACTCATTTTCACTGGGGCCCACATCAGCCTCCTGGTTGCCTCCAAAGGGCTGAAACAATTTTAGGACTGTATAAATATAACTACTCCTTAACTGTTAAGGAGTTGAAATCACATTCGGCCCTTTGAAGGCAATCTCCAGGCTGATGTGGGCCCCGGTGAAAATGAGTTTGACACCCCTGCTCTAGGACATGAACAGCTAAGACCCATGGAGGGATCAGTTCACTCTGCCTGGAGAGTGGGCTCAGCATAGAGTTCACTTAGGAGGGGTCTTCTGAGTTGGGCCCTGCAAGGTGAATAGGAGTCTGCCAGGCAGAGAGGCAGAAGGGAGGGAACAGCTTGTGCTAAAGAATAGCAGGTGGTGCACAAGGCAGCTCTGAGTTGATTTTTATTATTAAAACAAGAAATGCCCCCACCATAGATGTCTCAGTGTCCATAGAATAACTGGCTGATTTGAGGCACACACATGCCCTTCAGAGGGAGGGGTGCCAGGAACAAGGGAGGCCTCCTTCCCTCTCCTGCCCCGGCATCCAAGACTTGCCACAAGTCAGCATGTGAAGGTCTCTTGGAAGCCATCTAGTCCAACCTCTTTATTTTACTGATGGAGAAACTGAGGGCCAAAGAGAGAAAGCAGTGGAGCAGGGACAACTAATGGTGACCCTCCTAGCCGGGCTTGCTCCAGGCCTATCCGCCCATGGTTGGGAGTGACCGGCTCTGGAGCTGCATGCTCTGTGCAGGATCTTGAGCTCCCTGGTCACTGCCTGCAGATGTCACTCTCTGTGGGACCTGCCATAGACCTCTGAATTTCTCTAGCCCTAGTTTCTACTTACAAAATAGAAAAAGTTAGTAGGTTTTTTGTAGAGTTTGAACCAAAAAGCATTTTATGAACACTCACAAAATACCATTTTTGTCATCACTGTCATTTGGTTCAGGGTGATCCTTAATGGCAGAGTTCCCTGGGAGCTTAGCATCATCTGTTGGAGTGGTGTCTGGGTTCAGAGGTCCAGGGCCACCCTAGGGACAGCCCCAGAGATGGTGGTGAGACATCTGTGGGAAGCAGGCTATACATACCCACATAATCAGTCACACACATGCTCTGTCCTGCCCTGACATGTATGACACATACCTGTACATGCACAGCTGGTTGCACAACCATGTGCACCTTCTGCCCCACCCTGGCACATACACATACATTTATGCACTCATAGACATGAACTTGTGGTGGAAGAGAGGGAGTAGGGATATTCTGCTTGAGTCATAAATTGCCCATTAACTATGAAACAATAAAAATAGAAGAAAATTTAAGCTCAACCTAAAGAACTTTGTAACCACAAGCACTGGCACAGATTGTTATGGAAGGAGGGAGTGAACCCCTGTCAAGGGAGGCACACAAGCACAAGCAGGACTTTGCGCAGGTGCAATGAAGGGACTTCAGCATCGCAGAGATTTTCACCTCTAAGGTCCCTTCTGATGTCTGAATTCAAGTGAGTTTAGGGAAGCAGGGCCTCTTCTGGCTTTTCTGCCATGCTTTGCAAATACTGGCAGTCCTGCATGGTCACATTATCCTCCCAGCCACCCTGTGAAGTAGGAATGGTTATTGTCCCCATTTTTGAGGTCTCAGGACTGAGGCCAGAGAGTTGCCTTGATTTTCCCAAGGTTACTCAGTGATAGCAGAGTGAGGGTTCTAGCCCAGATCTCTCAGGTTCTGGGCCTCCAACAAAGGGGTTCTGACCCTACTAAGTTGTGAGTCAAATGAAAAGTGTTTTAAGAATCCAGAGAGGAGCCCTAGCTGATGTGGCTCAGTGGATTGAGTGCAGGCCTGTTAACCAGGGGGTCACTGGTTCGATTCCCTGTCAAGGTGCATGCCTGGGTTGCGGGGTGGGGGGTCCCCAGTTGGGGTCATATGGCCCCCCAGTTGGGGTCATATGGGAAGCAACCACACATTGATGTTACTCTCCGTCTCTTTCTCCCTCACTTCCCCTCTCTCTAGAAATACATTTTAAAAATCTGTTTTAAAAACGAATCCAGAGAGGAGAAGTTTTGGGAGTGGGAGGAAATTCCCAAGAGAAAGTGGCACTGGAGATGATAGATCTGGGGACCCAGACATGAAATAGAACCTATCAGGCAAAGAGAGGGCAGTCCAGGTGGAGGTGGGGTTACTGGAGCAGCCACAGTGATGGGGACAGCGGGGAGTCAGGATGTACACACCTGCCGTGGCCTTGCTTGCTTTCATTTTGGGGCTCGGAGCCTCAACAGTAGGCAATGGTTCTGCACAGCTTCAGCAAGGCTGGGGTCCCCTGGTTCTGAATCCCTCAGGAGGCTGCATTCGCATCTGTCCCTGTGCAGATGGCTGGTGAGCACAGCTAGCAGCCCTCACCCCCACCCGCACCCCCTTCTGTCGCCAGGACTCGGCTGCACTAGGGAGTGTGGTATGGTGTTATTTTTAGAAGTGGCACCATCTGCTCAAGGTGCCGGGTGGATTCTGTTGGTCTCCACAGTGGCCAGGACAGCCATGCCAAGTCAGAGGAAGACTGCAGAGCTAGCCTGCAGGGTGGTCACTAATCAGCATGCAGACCTGCTGAATGCAGGAGCCAAAGAGATTCCACAGGCCCTTAGGGTGTATGATTCTGGAATCTGAGTCTGGGGCTGCCAGTGGGTTGAGTCTGGGGCCAGGGCAGCCAATGCAGAGGACAAGCTTAGCATGGGAGGCGTCCTGTGTTCCCAGCACCCTGCCTGGTCCCTGGCCTTGAGCCTCGGTCTACCTACTGGCAGATTCTAAGTGCCCTGCCCTGACCTTATCCTTGACCTCCAGCTTTGCATGGAAAATGAGGAAAAGGCAGAAGAAAAGAACAATGGTCAGCCTTTAGGGATCCTTCTTAGGACCTAACACTGGGTGTGGCAGAAGACACAGTCCAGATCAACATGGTCCAGAGGAACTGGCACATCTCATTGGACTCCAAATGCTTCAGTGTGTCCCACTGCCTGAGCTACTACCATATTGGGCTTCTGAGTCATCATAGAGAGGACTTGGGCTGATGATTCCAAACAGGGGCTCTGATGGAAGACTGCCTGGGTTCAAATCCAAAAGTTATGTGATCCTGGGCAACCTCTTTAATCTGGCAGAGACTCCATTTGCTCATCTGTGGAATGAGATGCTGGTAGCAGCTACTTCATAGGGTCTAGGCACAGACTTACCAATTTGCTGCTTATAAGGCTGTGACACATACTTGAATGCATTCAGCATCAGCTCCTCCTGCCACCTGACTGACAGGGTCCACTTTTCAAATGCAAACTGCACCCTAAGATTTCTTGTCCTTCCATGGTATTATTGCTTTCACAGTCATGGAACCAGTACTGGTGGAGGCCTGTGCCATGCTGAGGGCTGGGAAGGCCATGCTGAGGGCTGGGGAGGCCATGCTCTCAAGAAGTTCATGATCTAGTGGGGGAGACAAGCTGGCAAGACTTACCCCAAGGCTGAGGGTGGAGGGTGTGAAATCGAGGAATAAATCACACATGATGGGCTGGCAGTGGGAAGAGGGTTGAAATTTATAGCAGGAGAATTGGAGAAGTTGGCATGCTGAGCCTTGGAGAGGAAAGTTTTGATTAATGGGGAAGCAGGTGTAGACAATCCTGGTTAGAGGGAACAGTGTGTGCAAAGGGTGGGAGGCAGGAGCATGCATTTGTTGTTCTGGAAATGCAGAGTTTAGTTAGACCAGAGCCCAGGGAGGCTGGCTCCAAGCCAATTGGGCAGGATCCTAGGTGGCACTGGGAAACCAGCAATGGTTTTTAATCCAAGGAGTGGCATGCTCCATCTGAGAAGCAACATAATGTGTTGGTTTTAGAGTCAGACATGTCCCAGTTCTGCTCCCAGTTCTGCCACTTGCTAGCTCTGTGACCCTGGGCATGATGTTATTTTACCTCTTTGAGCCATGGTTTCCCCAACATAATAATGCCTACCTTGTGGGCTTATTGTGGGATAAGGTGTGTTCAGAACCTAACACAGCTCCTGACACATGGAAGTCACTCAGTAAGTGGCAGTCACCATCAGCATCACTGTGGGAACAGTGAAAGAGGATTGAGGGGCCAGTAAGGAGGCTGTGGATGAGTAGCCTGTATTCTCAGCCCACAATGAATGACTTTCCCCCACACCTTACCTTCCTGCTTCTCTGTTCTGGACCCCAAAGGACTCACTAGCTATTTAAAAGTAATCTCCCAACTTAGATTCATCCCCTGGCACACCTGTGGGTGAATATTCCTACCCCAACACATAGAGGAAAAAATTAATAAACTGAGTCAAACTGAGATGCAACTTAACTATGGTTCCAGCAGGAACCAGAAGGAAAGAACCATGCATAGTACAAAAAAAAAAAAATGGATCACTAATGGTGGGATTTCTGGCATCAATAACAGATGGCACATAGGCCAAGGTGAGTCCTCTGTGCATGCACTTAAGTGACCCTGAGTGGCCTTTTGCAGTGTCATTTTGTTGGCTCACAACTGCTCACTAGGATACCCTATTGCCTGAGAACCCAGCTTTGAGTATCAGCACCAAATATCTGGGGACAGCTCCCTGTGTGCCTATTCACAGAGCTCATGGAAAAGGCTCTGTGACCTCCCCAGTCAACCCCTACTCTATTGGTCAGTACTGCTATCCTAGAAGGCTCCTAGGGGCACTTATAACCCTCTGCTCTGTGTCAGCACTATAGCATGTGGACAGCTCCATGCCACGCCATTCTTAAAGTCCACCCCATACCCCTAGTCAGCACCATGGCCTTGGGAACAGCTCCCAGTGGAGACAGTTCCCCAGTGCCTGCTTCTTTGTCCTCCTCAGAGGGCTGTCAGTCAGCACCAGGACCACATGGGCAGTGCTCACGCCCAGCCTTGGCTGGTCAGCCTGCAGGGAGTGGGGGCCTGCAGTTATCAGGTTCCCTGACCTCAACCACCCAATCCCTCCCCAGCACCCACCTCTATCCATCCATCAATACTTTATCCCCAGAGACAGCTCCCTGGCCCCAGCCCTCCACGGTCAGAGGTGAATCCTGAAGACTCACCAGCCAGCAAGTAACCGCACAGCAGAACCCCGTGCTTCACTATAGAAACCAGAGGAAGGAGCAGGAGCCTGGTCTGTTGGAGAGAATATGTGAGTGAGCCTAAGGGGCCCTATGAGTATCTGTGTGTGTGTTTGAGATCTGACTCTACTACCCCCAACCAAGGACCTTTACACCAGTCACTGCACTCTTTTTTCCCTCAGTAAAACAGGGTGCCAACAGTTACTGTATCATTAGGTGGTTGTGAAGGATTAAATGAGACAACAAACGTAAAGTCATAGAACAGTGCTTGGCACGTAGTAGGTGTAGTCTAAGCATTGCTGTTGTCATCATTGTTTGTCCTTCCTTCAGGCCTCTGCTTGTAACCACAGGAGAGAAGGAAGAAGATGAAGGTAGGATAGGACGGTTTCATTGTAGCCATTTAGGATCTGGAGGCTAGGGGCAGCCAGGGCAGCAAAGGGGGCTTCAGGGCGGCAGCTATAGGGAGAGTAGGGCAGGAGAGAGCTCAGGCCAGAGAGACACCCAAGGCTTTTTGCTGAAACCAGAGAACAAGGTCCAGAGCAGCTGGTCCATCCCAGGCAGAGCCACAGTTCACAGCCTTCTTAATGTGTGTCCCCTTTCTGCAGCCCAAAGTGGAGTCTCCCAGCCCTTTCCTGCCTCAGCTAGGCTTTCTTGCCTCCATCTGCTGGTGACTTTACTGTTTTAGCTTCATCAGAAAACTCTCAAAGATTTTTTTTAAGGAAATATTTCTTATGAAGATGCATATCAAGGGTGCAAATCTTGGAAAGCAGACACTGCCCTGCCAAGGCCCAAGGATGGCAGTGCAAGTCAAAGGCAGCAGGTAAATTTTGATCAGCTCATGACTACTGGGCTCTAGGGCATTTCTCCTTCCTACAGCCTCCAGCCAAGTAGGACTTGGCCTGCATTGGTGATGAAGTCTCTGGCTGGGAATGACACAGCAGCAAGGAAGTATGTATACCCTGAGAAGCAAGTCTCAGATGATGGGAAAATCTTTGAGGATATCGCTGCAGTGGCCCTTCAAGACCAAGTATCTGTCCAAATCCATCTCTTGCTTTACAGAAAATGAAACTGAGGTACAGGAGAGAAGGCTGTGGTTCAAGGCCATACTGCAAGATGGTGAAGGGCAGTAGGGAACAGGAAAGATAGAGGCTTTGGACTAGAACAAGTGTATTTAAGCTATACCAAGTCCTATTTGTATGGCCTTGGCCATCTGTAACCTCTCGGAGTCCCAGCTTCCTCATCTGTAAGGTAGGGACAGTGAAACTGCCCAGCCCATGGAGGCATGCACTAAGTAAGTTCTGTTAATAGTAGTGGTCAAGCCAAGATTGGGACCCAGCAGATCTGGTTCCCAGGCAAGTGCTGTTTGGATTACATCCTCCCAAAATTTGAGGCAAATGTTGTGTAGTAATCACTGAATTCAGCTTGCAGATCCCACCCGACCTTGGAGTTATCACAGGGGGCTCTTTATGACAGAGGGTCTGAGACCTTAAACAGTAAGGTCTGAACACCTCTCTTGCTGTTCTCAGAATCCCAGTAACTTGGGGCCTGAAATGTAGGTTTACCAAATGGGTAGAAGGATGGAGAGATAAACAGATGGATGGATGGACAGCTAATGAATGGGTGGGTGGACAGATGGATACATGCATGGATGGACAGATAGAAGGATGGATGGATTGGTGGGTAGATAAGTGGGAGTATGAATAGGTATGTGAGATACCTAAAGGACTAGAAATAGGGTTTTTCTACCATCTAACATTGGCAGCTCCTCTGGAGAACAGGAAACAGTGGAGGGAGTTAAGTCTGGTTGGCAGCTAAGGGCTGGACCTACCCTTCCTAGGACGGGCATGAGGCTAAGAAGATACAAAAGAAGCCCTAGGTCCCTAATAGCCCACCCTCTGGCCCTGCTCCTACCATCTGTGCTTTCAGGGCTGATGATGGCTGTTTCTGTGAAATTTTTTTATTTTTTTTAGATTTTCCTTTTCTGGTTAGCAGGATAGGAGTTTTCTAAAAATAGCACTAAATTCGCTTGTGAGGTATTCATTTTCAGTTCCCTTCCTCCTTCCCAGTTCTCTCTCCTCATCTGTGAGAATTCAAAGCTGAGATTTTCATTGTCAGCTTTGATGCATGTGCACACACACATACATGGTGGGACCTGTGTACTCAGAGGAGGATGTGGGCACAGACATCTCTGGCTCACTCACACTCACAGACACACATTCATGCTGAGATAGTCCAATAGAACTGCATGGCAAACCTTGTCCTCTAGGGTCATCCATACTAAGGACATATCTGCTGACACACCATAGTCACAAGTCCAGCTCAATGCTAATATTTTCACACTCCTGACTCAGGTGTGCCTCAGACTGTGGACTGGCCATGATGAACATCAAACATAACACATTCACACTGACCTTGCATACCCACACTCACACTAACATGCACATCCTCACTCACACTCACAGTCAGTACAGATCCATCAGGCTCTTTCCTCACACATGCACACTCACACACAGACAGGAGCTTCCCTCTCCCAGAGAGGGCCATCTCAGGCAACAGCTGCAGCCGTCTGGGTGAGGCTGAGGAAGAAGCAGTTCTCCTTTTGTCTCTGGCTAATGGCTGAGTTCACCTGTTTTCCTGGGTCATAGCCATGGTGGGGGGTTCCCATTGCTGGGTGCAGAAGACTCTACAGAAAGGCCAGAATTTGGATCTAGGAGAGGAAAGAAAGTGTCTGACCCTAAGGGAACTAATTAATCAAGACCAGAGCAAAGGGGAGACTAGCCTTGTATGCTATGCCAACAAGCAGGGACCCTCCTCAACCTTTCAAGCTGTGCTAGGGGCTTTGTGGGTATAGCCCTGTTAATCTAAGTTCCGCATAAGCACAGCAGTATGGGGGGCATTCTGGCTCAGCAGAGGATAGAGGCAGTGAATGAGCTATCATCCTAAGAACAGCCACCATTTAACAAGTTCTTCCTCTGTGCCAGGACCTGGCCTAAGCCCCATCTCAATTAGTCCTCACAAAACCCTATGAGGTAGGCTTTGAAGCTGGCTCTGTTTGGGAGGAGGAAACCAAGGCACAGGAGGGGTTAAGAGCCTTTGGTCACAAAGCTAACCAATGGCAGCACCAGTCCTCTTCATCTGAGGTTCCTAGTGGGGAGCCTATGTCCCCTACATTTGTCATGGCTGCCAGAGATGATTCAAAAAAGCAGTGACTTTAGCTCTGGCTGGTGTGGCTCAGTTGGTTGGAGCATTATTCCATAAACTGAAAGGTCACCCGTTTGGTTCCTGGTCAGGGCACATGCCTAGGTTGTGGGTTCAGTCCCTGGAGGGGAGAGGGAGTGGTGTATATGCCAGAAGCAACCAACTGATGTTTCTCTCCCTCTCTCTTTCTCTCCCTTCCCCTCTCTCTAAAATCAATAAGCATGTCCTTGGGTAAGGATTAAAAAGAATAAAAAGGTGACTTTAAAAATACATATTAAGGTGGCATTTAAATTCAGCACATCTTAAAACAGAAGGACTCAGCATTCAAAAGTTATTTTTAGTACATAATTCATTCGCAATTGTCCCAGCTACCATCCTTCAGTAGGATTTGAAAGCTGTTGGTTTGAGGTTTTGTTTTCCTTTTTAATCCTTCCTTCAAAAGATAGATTCCTTCTTTGTTAAATTAACTCCAAAAAAAACATTGCACCTTCTTCTACAGGCGTCCTTGCTGGCAAAGACTTTTTATTAAGGTTCCCCTAACCTATTCTTGAGTCATTGAAATGTAACAATACAGAGTCATTTAAATGCTAATAAGATGAAATTGAAATGCATAAATCCAATATTGTTAGAATATTCTCCTGGATTCTGCAGGTCCTGGCACTTTCAGAGTTTGAAGGGACCCCAGAGATCACTAGTCCAATCCCTTGACTTTCCACATGAGGCCCAGGGAGGAAAGAGGCTTGGTCAAGGTCACTCTGTAGGATCTTGGAAAACAGGGATCGGTTTTTTTCAATGGACTCTGGCCTCAGCTGGCTGTGTGACTCCTCGTGTGTTGCTTACCTTCTCTGGGCCCAGAACTAGTCATGTGCCCTGCCCAGGCCCCTGTCTCATTCCACTCAGCTGCTATAACAGAAAACCATAGACTGGATTAAACATCAGAAATTTATTTCTCACAGTTCTGGAGGCTGGGAAATTCAGATCATGGTGCCAGCAGATTTTGCCGGTAAGGGCCCTTTTCCTGGCTCACAGATGGCTGTTTTCTTGCTGTGTCCTCACATGGCCAAGGAGGATTATCTCTCATGTCACTTTTTATAAAAACACCAATCCCATTCATAAGGGCTCCACCTTCATGACCTAATTACTTCCCAAAGGCCCCCACCTCCTAATACCATCACATTGGAGATTAGGGCTCCAACATATTAATTTGAGGGTAAACGCATTCGGTCCATAGCAGCCTGTGCACCCATTTTTTAGGGCAAGAATGATTCCATTGTTGAGAACTGGCTGCAAATATACCTTATCGCAACCGTGAGGTGCGCACACTTGCTAATAACGGGGAAAGGGGGAGATACAGAAGCCAGAGTTGTAGAATATCTGCTTCAGGCCAGGAGCTACACTAAGACACACACACAGGGTCCCCATGGGTCCTCACAGCAGCCTGTTAGATGGGTCAACTCCAGTTTCAGATGAGGCCCACCTGATGAGGTGAGATGACTTCTGCAAGGTCACACCACTCATTAAGTATCTCAGTCATAAAGTGGTAGCTCAGGTATTTAGGCAAGGCCGCAAGAATGTCAGAGTCTGGGGACCTTTGGCTGAGGGGACAGCTGCCTGCTCCAACCTCACACCCATGCCTCATTGTGATTTAGGGAAACTGAGAAGTGGAGGGCAGGGTATGCATCTCAAAGAAAAAGTATGACTACTGATTGTGATATCTTTCCTTACCCCCAGTAAACCTATAAGACAGGCAGGGTCGGAATCACCAGCCCATTTCACGGATGAGGAAACTGAGATCCAAGGACATCCCATGGATGGATGACCCAGGGCCTAATCCAGATATTCATTCATTCATTAAGTATTTATTGAGTGCCTCTGGATGCCAGGGACGATAGTAGGTACAAAAGTGACATAACTACGGCCCACTCAGAGCTCTCAAGCTCCTGGGGAAGGGAAACAGCTAAGCAGGCCCAAGCAATAGAGTGTGAAGTGTGGTATGGTACAGGAGGCATCCAGGAGTCAGGAGAATTTACATAGCCCTGTGTGGTCGAGGAAGGCTTCCAAGTAAAGGACACTGTGCTGAGCAGAACAGGTCATTGTCAAGCCAGCGAAGGCTGGGGGAATGGAGAGTGTTCAATTCTGGAGAATTCAGGCAACTGATAGATTCTGCACTAACTAGCGGTTCTTCAGCTCTGTCCATCTGCCAGAATATCATTTGAGTGGCATCACACAAGTACATCTGTGCCAGTAGACTTCAAGCTCTCTAACCGAGGAACAGTTAGATCAAATACCAAAGTGAGCTCTGCAACTTGGAAGGAAAAAACAAGACTCCCAGCACAGCACTGGTCTCATGCAGGCACTGGTGAGATGCAGGAGAAATTGGTAACAGGGACTGGGACAAGCCATATCAGAAGAGGTAACTACAGCGGGAAATCTCAAAGAAGAAAGTTTAAGATCAAACATCTACAGGGGCAAAGTTCTGGTTTTTAACCGATTTTGCTATTCCAGCATTTCATCCCTGCAGACGTGCTCACAGGTCCCTTCCTGCACCTTTTACTATGTCCCTCCTGACCTTTTACTAATACATAGTTGTATATTTCAAATTCATCCACGTCTGTCTTTTGGCTTAAGGCCTACTTAACCCACAGGAAGTTAAATTTCCCCACTCATCTTCCCTGGTAACCTGAGCAGATCAGATCTTCCTGCTCTGGGTGTCCACAGCACCTGGGACTCCCTGTCATGGCAAACCCATCGTGTTATATATAAATCACTTATTTAATTGTGCCTCCTCTCCACTCTCAGCTCCTGGAAGGCAAGGACCATGTCTGGATTGTTTAGTGCATGGAACAGAGCAAATGTCCAAAACAGTTACTAGATGGGTGAATGGATGGATGGGTGGGTGGGTGGGTGGAAGGATGGATGGATGGATAGGTAGATGGGTGGATAGATGATTGAAGATCATTGTTCATCTTAACGCAGTAGTCATTAAAATTACCAGTAGGCCATTAGCATATACCTACCATTGTCATCACAAATATAATTACTGCTAACGATTCTCATAGCTTGTGCTGTCAGATATAATTGTCAGTGCCTGCACTCCACACCACAGGTAGTAGGGGGACAGATAGAAAACAGTGCCTTCAGTTTAGAAAGTCCCTTGTGATTTGCAAAGCACTTTTGTTCACATATGACACTTAATTTAAGCATCCTAAGAACCTCATGAGGGAGATTAACCAGGGGAGGCAGCAAACAGCTCTGATTAAGAGAATACCTCTGAATCCAGAGTGCCCAAGTTTATATCCCAACTCCACCACTCTCTAGCTGTGTGACCGTGGGCAGTTTATATTACCTCTCTTGGCCTCAGCATCCTCATATGTTCTATCAGGATAATAAGACTTTCTGTCTCATGAAGTGGTTGTGTGGATTGGTAATAATAACAATACTGAATCCTTACTCAGTAATTACCGAGCTCAGTTCTATGTGTTTTATGTGAAATAACTAATTTAAGCCTCATGACACCTATGAGGTAGATGCTGTTATTCCCCCTCCCTTTTTTAAGATAATAAAACTCAAGTTGATTTGCCTTCCATCCTGCTGGGAGGAGGAGGAGCCAGAATTTGACCAGAAACTGTGGCTTCAAGAGCCCCTACTGTTAACCTCTACAGCATCTGTACATCCAGGTATCCTTGGTCCCTGCTTCAGCTGTTAGTCCCAGTATAAAAATGAGGCTTCCTACTGCACCCCTAGGTAAAAAGGGCCCCCTGGAAGGCATGACAAGTTTCACCTGCAGCTCCAGCACCCCCAACCCTTGTACAACCCCACACCCCAATGGAAACACCAGATTTGAACATGGTTTATAATTAGCTCCCAGTAAATTAGGAGTTAGCAAGAGGAGAATGACTGTTGTCTTACAGATGAGGAAACTGAGCCTTGGCAAAGTGAAAGGGCTTGCCCAGAGTTCCACAGGATTTGAGAGAACTCAGATTTAAATCCAGATTGCTCTGATTCCATCCTGTGTTCTTCACTTAACTCAGGCAACAGTCCACTGACCAAGCCTCAGCTTTCAGAGAGAAAGGAGAGAGTGCCCCCTAGGGGAAGGGGAAAGAGCACTGTGCTGGGAGTCAGAAAACTGGACACCTTTGGGCCCCTCTGCTTTTGATCTTTGGCTCCGGACAAGTCCCTTTCCCTTGTTGAGCTTCAGGCTTCTCACAGAATGAAATGAAATTAACTCTAAAAGGCCGCCAGCTCTAAAATTCTGTGCAAGAGGAAAGGATTATAGAAGGGGAGAGAAGGGGCAGGGCACAGGGGACAAGAGAGAGAAGCTGGGGCAGAGGCTCAGTCCTGTCTTCCCCCTCTACCCCTCACTGTCCTGAGCCTATGATGGCCAGCTGTCGGAGGCTGCTGGGCGGAGCCGGTCTCCGTGCCAGGCCCAGCCGAGCTCAGCAGGGGCCCTTTGTCACCCAACGCTTGCCGGGGCCTTGGCCACTGGTGTTGGGTGTCCAGGCAGATTGGATTCTCTCCTGGCAGCCCTGCAGATGCCTCACTCTTGCAAGGGTGGCCGGGCAGGCAGAGAGAAGCCAGCATTCCCTCCTCCTCCTGGCCTCCCAGAGGAACGTGGAGGCCGCTGTCTATGGTGCTGGACTGTGGGGGCCCCCAGGTGAGGGCTCCCTAGACCCCAGCGCATGCTGGGAGCCAAGCTTTGGACTCACGATGTCCTGGTGAATATGCATGAGCTGGCTCCTCTGGCGCTGCAGAGGGCCTTAATTAATGTGGTTGGGGGCTGAGGGTGGAGGTGGGTGGCTTTCTCCCATCCCTGTGCCTGTAAGTCCCAAGTGGCAAGAACAGTGTATATCAGTGGCATGGACAGGGGTAGCATCTGTACTTGAGGGTTATGCCCCAAATTGTGTGGGCATAGAATGTGTGTGGGGAAGTGAGAGAAACCAGGGTCTATGTGTGCACAGAGGGGCCATGAGTACAGATATTTTTGAGGGAGGAGGTGGGGATATTAGATGTATGCCTAGAAGTGTGACTGCATGTGATGCTGTACATGGCAGGGAGTGGGTTGTTCCCAGTGTGTGGGGGAAGTGGGGCTTGTGCATTGCTCTGTGTGTATGGCAGTGAGGTGGGCCCTACAAGTAGGGGAGTCGGGTATTGCAGGGTACCCTGACCTCTGTGTGTCTGAGGGTGTGAGTACATCAGGGTGTATGTTGTGAAGTCAGTGTGTTATACAGCACAGTGGGCAATTAGGAAATCAGGATGTATTATGAAGGTCCATCAGTCTGTGCTGTGGGGGTGATATATCATGGGGTGTCCAGGAGAGTGCCGGTATGTTTGGATTTACAGTGTGTGCTGGTGTGCTATGGGTGTTGTGCAAAACACCCATATTAGGGTATGTAGGTGTTATTTTGAGTGGGCATGCATGCACATGTACATGGGACTTTCATGAGTACCCATCCCATGAGGTCTCCAGTTCCTGACCTTTGTCACGACTCTATGCTTGCCCCCACAGGAGCCACCACCCCTGACCATGTAGATGCCAGCTCCAGGGAGCAGCATGGGCCCTGCTGAATGGAGACTACTGGGTCTACAGCCCTGAGCCCCTCTGGCCCCTGGACTTCACCCTGCACCCAGGGACACCCCTTGGAGTTCACCACTGCTGTTATCAGCCCACCTCAACCTCCTCCTCCCCCTGGGACCCGGAGTCGGCCACCAGGAGCCACAGACATCCAGTGAGGTTGTGCTGAGGACAGCCACACAGAGCCATCATCTGGCAACCTCTTGTCCAGCTCTGACCCTCGGGCCCACCCTGAGCAGGAACTGTGGCAAACATGGGTGACATGACCAACAGCGACTTTTACTCCAAAAACCAAAGAAATGAGTCGGGCCATGGGGGCGAATTTGGGTGCACAATGGAGGAGCTCCGCTCCCTCATGGAGCTGCGGGGCACTGAGGCTGTGGTCAAGATCAAGGAGACTTATGGGGACACTGAAGCCATCTGCCGGCGCCTCAAAACCTCACCTGTTGAAGGTAGGTGTGGGAGATTCAAACCCGGGGCTGCAGCCCTGGCAACTGCTATCTGTCTTGGCTCCATGGTATTTAACCACAGGGATGTCTTGGAGCTGGACTGAAATGCCAATATGGCCACTCTGGTGTATTCTAGCTGAGGGTCAGCCCCTTTGGATAGGCCAGGGAATGAGGCTTCCATTTTCTCCCCATTGTGGATTGGGGTATGACTCAAGTCACCTGCAGAGAGAACCATGGGAACAGGTTCACATTCACCTCAGAGGTGGGCTCATCGGCCTGGAAATGTGGGAGACACCCAGTCTCCAAGGTGGGGCCAGAGAGAGACCAGTGGGGCAGAAGAGGAACCATGCCTTGCTTGCCTTTGTAAAAGCTCAGGCGGGGCTCCTGCTTTCCCCACCCCATCTACAGAGGTTGAATTCCAGGATCCAGTCACCTAGTCCCTGCCCTCCCTTCCCCAGGCCCCAGAAATCCCTTTGTCTGGCTCTAGCATAGAACCACAGCATTTGATACCATGCAGCCAATTCCAGCTTCCCAACCCCTGTCACTGGGCTAGGTCATGTCTGACTGTCCCAAATCCAGGCTCTGACTCAGGAACACCTAGGTCTCTGGGGCAGCCATCGGCCTTGGAACTGCTAGACAGATATGGCAGGCAGGAAGATGGGCCATCACAAGAAGGGTGACAGATGCCCATGTGTGTCTTGCCCTGGACATGGGTGTGGAACTTTCTCGCAACTGCCAAAATAAGTAGGCCTTGGATCTCCAGAGAGAGAGAGGATTTCAACCTCCTGGGGCTTCTCTGGAGGGGACCAAAGCCCAGTCATCTGCCATGAGGCACAGAGGAGAGAAACCAGCCCAGCTTAGGTACAGAGCTCAGTTTAACTGAGTCTCCATCTCCACAGTTACCTTCTCTCCCCATGAGGAAAAGAGTTCCCTACATGAACCACAAAACAGCATAGGTGTGAGGCTCTGCTCAGGCACTCCCCAATCCTGTAATTTTATGCAAAGAGGCTATACCATGCCTCAGTTTCTTCCTCTGAAAAATGGGGCCAATGCTTACCTCACAGTGCCTAGTGAAGGCCTAAGCATGCAGTAAGCACTCAATAATTAGCAGCCATATTATTCTAAAAGGATTGGATGACAATTCCTTCCCTGGATATAGACCACAACCTGGAGGTAAGCAGCCTCTGAATCCTTATCCCCATATGACAGAGGACAAATTTGAGGTCCAAGGTCCCTCTCACTCCATCTCCTAACTCTGGTCCTCATACCCTGGGCATTAACCCTGAATGCATTTCCTGTAGAGGCAGCTTATGGGTCTAGCTGCTCACAGGATCCTGCCACTCTGTCTAGTGGTTGCCTGTGCCTGCACCCCACTGCACCCAGTGGTCAAAGTGTCTGTCCCTTTTCATCTGGGGCCCTCTTGGACCAGGAAGAAGAGCTAAGCCTGGTTCTTCTTTCCAGATTGACTGCCATTTCTGATGTTATGCCTATGTGATGAAATTTAGAAATCATTTCTTTCTTAGTGCTTCGTTGTTTTGGCAGGGAGAGTGGGAATACGGGAAACATTCTCTCTTCACTTTGTGATTCTGACTCAGGTCTTGAGAATGACCTCAAGTGGCCCTGCAATGGGAGTGGTGTCTGACTTGGGGCTTCTGAGCCTCAGCCTTGTGGGAACACCCATCCATGGCAAAATGACCCACGTGCACCTCTGCCATCAGGGTGGCATACCCGGCGTACTAGGAGGCAGGGTTTCCCAGTAGTCTTTGCTTTGTGAATAGAACCAGGAGATTCTCTTGAGTCGGGAATTCTTAACTGTCTCTGGGCTCCAGGCCTGGATGGAAGCCATGGCCTTTCTCCCCAGGAAAACAGCCAACCCCATGCAACAGATATGGCTCCCACTATCAGTACCTTCACAGAGCCCCTTGAAGCCAGGCTATGGACCCTGAGTTAGGAAAACTGCCCTCCCCCCCCACCTGACAGGCTCTCTGGCCCTGGGAAATTGAGTGGCCCATTGCCAAGCTCCAGCACTGTGCAGGGTCATTACCAGCTAGCTCATTGTGTCCTGCACCTGAGGGCAGGAATTTTGTCCTGCTCTTCTCTGTACATCCAGCACTCAGTCTGGTGTGTGGCACAGAGGAAGGTATATAACTTAATGGTGATGGAAAAAGACTTGGCTTGGGGTGGTAAACACAATATAACGTACAGATGATGTGTTATAAAATTATACCTCTGAAACCTATAAAATTTTATTAACTAATGCCACCTCAATAAACTCAATAAAAATTAAATTAAATTTGAAAAAAAAACCAACCCTGAGACATGGCCATTGAGTCTTGAGACCACAGAGAGCAGCTCAGATGTCTGAGCAGCCAAAACAGCAAATAATCCATGCCAAGTGCAGCAAGGGCCCCAGAGCTCATAGGGTAGGTGAGATGGGTGGGCACTGAAGGTCAGAGAAGGCTTCCTGGAGGAGGAGGTATTTGACTATGGAGGAAAGAAAAGGGAAGCATATAGATGGAATAAAGCAGCATTTCTTGGACAGAATTCCATAGAATACCAATGCACTACAAAAATTAGGCATTAGGTGAAAAATAAAGGGGACTCAGTTTTCTCATCTGTAAAGTGGAAAGAATGGTAACAGCTCTGACTGGTGCTCTGCCCCCTGCCAGCTGTGTGTGTGTGCCTTCAGGCCTTTTGTCTGGCCTCTCTGAGCTTTGGTTACCTGATGTTTCATGATGACCAAATGAGATCTCTGATGGGGAAGATCTCTTGGGAGGAGGAAAGACTGGTAGGATTAACCAGGGCCCCTGCCACATTGGTCCCTAGAAGGATCTCCCAGGGTGCAGGTGGAGCTGAAAGAGGCTTGGGGAGGAGCAGAACATAAGGCCACAGACCCCAGACTTGGGTGACGTGGGTTCAAATCTCAGCCCTGCCATTTATCAGCTGTGGGACTGTGGACAAGCTACTCAACCTCTCTATGCCTCAGTTTCCTCATTATCCCCTATAAAATGGGGGTAATGATAGTGGTTACCTCATTGGGTTGTGGTGAGGATGCAGTGAAATAGCTTAGAACAGCACCTGGCATGTGGGTAGTGCTGTGTTAGGATTCAGCCCCAGAGACCAAACACCTCCTTTCCCCATCAGTAAAATGGGTTGTGAACATTGTTATTCGTTGAGATCAGGCCAAGTGCCCAGTATCTAAGTGCTTAATAAATGTCAACTCTTGTTTTTATTCTGTGTATCACTACTCTGGAAGAAGCAGTCACATTCTCCAGAAAGGGTAGAATCTGTCTGTTCCGGAACACTGGTCAGTGTCCGCACATGGTGCCACACTTTGCAGTAGGCTATTCTGCATCCTTATTAAACATGAGCCTGGAAGCAGGAGGTATTATCCCATTTTACAGATGAGGAGCATGAGGACTCAAGGTCATCACCACAGTTCATGTCAAAGCAGACCTTGAACACAGCTCTGAAGGACACCACGCCCAGGTGTGCCATCAGCCCCAACCCAGGCATGTGCACCTGGGCAGTCTTCTAAAGGTGCTCTCAGTCTGAGGAGGGCCCGAGTAGGGTGAGGCCACCACCAGAGAACTTTTCTTTATTCTTTCTCATGTTCAGCATTTGTCTTGCCCTGTTTGCCTTCTTCTGATTTACAGGAATGTTTGACCCCAACTTAGAACCATGTGGCCTGGCACTATGCCATCTTCAGACAGGGACTCCAGTTGGTCATTCCAGACATCCCCTGCCCCCAGTCTGCTGAGGTGAGCAAGGAGCCGGCCTCTGAGTCACATTAGAGGAAACTGCTTCAGGCCACACATAAATTAGCCTTCCCATTTACATCCAGCTAATTTTAGACAAAAAGATCTCTATAAGTGATAGAGGAGGCTTAAAGCCATAGAAATCTATTCCCACCCACCCAGGGCACCACCTGCTGCTAGGCCACAGGCTCAGTTCCAACAGCCTGGCAATTTGGATTTTCTACCTAACTCTGGGGGTAACTGCTGTATAAGCCTGGCCTCTGTGAGACCAGGGGTGGCCTCTGCCTCAATCTTCATTTCTTTCCTTTTCCACTGTTGATTCTGTTCCCTTCTGGTAATGCCTTTTCCCTCTGCCCTCCACTGCCCCATTTCTTCCACAACCTTCCAGCCTAGAAGAGTGGGGCCCCAGAGACCCAGGTTCAAATCCTGACTGGCTTGCTCTTTCTTAAGGGACACTAGGAGAATTCAGTGTAACCTCTCTAAGCTTTAGTTGCCTTATCTGTGAAGTGGGAATAATAACACTACCTACCTCACCAATGTTGTCCACATGAAGGGCTTGTGCGGTGTATGGCAGACCCTGGACACTTACAAAATGATGTTATCATTGTTTTTAGTATACCTAATATTTATTTTCAAAAACATGCATGGGCCCCATCCTTGTGAAAAAAACCAGGCAATTAATAAAACAGTGCCCAATGAAAAGTGAGGCTTCCCAGAGTAGGTGGACTCCTGATGAGTCTGGAAAGCTGGGGACTGGTTCTTGGGGTGGCCAGGGAGGTCCTGGAGGCAGGAGCTGTTTGTCATTCTCCACCAGGTCCCTAGCACCTGGTACAATGCCCAGGGGCTCACAATTATTCACAGAAGGAAGGATGAGAGGGAGAGAAAAGAGATGGGGGTAGCCCTGATGCCCCTCCCTGTGTATGATGGAAGGCTACAACCCGGGGACAGGACACAGGACACCCTGTGTCACCCATGGAACAATTGCCTTCGATTCCCCAAGCCTAGAGTGGCACCTTCCTGCGCCACTCCACACACACAGCCCTCGTCCTTCACTCCCGTCACCCACACCTTGGGCTGCCAGAGGGGCAGCTCAGGCACGGCCCACTGGGCGCTCCCTGCATTGTGTGTTTCTCAGTGGGGGAAAGAGGGACAAAGAAGATGGGGCAGCAGCAGGTGGGGTGGGAACCAGATACTTCAGAGTGTTGTGAAACGGAACCTCCGGTTAATTTTGTATGAATCCTACAGCCTGCCCGAGTGGAGGAGAGAGAGGGGCTGAGGGAGGACAGGAGGGCAGGTCGTGGGGGATGGTGCTTCGCATGGCATAAATACAATATTAGCTGAGAACGCCACTCTGCCCTGGCAGGGCTCAGGTCAGCCACAGAGCTACCACCAGCTGGGCACGGGGAAGAATGTGGAGGCAGCAGGTGGGGTCTTCAGTTCATCATTGTGATGTTGTCTATTTCCCCAAGGTCACTGGGGCCCCGACAGGTTGACAGAGAAACTGAGGCAGCAACATATTCAGCTATGTCCCAGACAGGGTGAAGCTGGGGACCACTCAGACACAGGGTCCACTTGGAAAATTCCCTGCCTGGCCAGAGATAAATGAGAACCACTCCCCAGCGTCTTCATGTGAAGTGGCCCATGCTCCATTTTAAGGCCCAGGACTCTGTCAGGTGCAAGGCCTGGAGGAGTAAAACTTATCAAAGTATTTAAGAGACTGAGAAAGCTTGCCACCTTCTCAAGTACATCAGGGGTGGAGGAGGGGAAAGCATGAAGACTGGGGAGGTGTTCAGACTCACCTGTCATGACCTCACTTTTCTCAACTGTAAAATGGGGATCATGCTACTTCACTCTTTGCCATTTGGAGATAATGAGTTGAAAGTGCTTTAAAAGTTTTCCACAAAAAGAATTATTATGTTCCAATATTTATTGAGTATTTTTATCTATCAGGATTCTGCTTGATAGAATTGGTTGATAGGAATCTGGTTCTATCTGGTTGATAGAACCCTCTCAAATTGGCTTATACAAAAAGGGGATTTTCTGGCTTATATAACCGAAAAGTCCAGTGACTATGCTGGTCTCAGGCATGGCTGGACCCAGGGCCTCCAATGCTGCAGGAGGGCTTTGTCCATCCCTCTCCTATTATCTTTCCCCTCCACTGTCCTCAGGCAGGCCCTCATCCCATGAGGGTCCCAGCAGCTTCAGGCTAACACCCTCCCACTCCAGCCACCCCAGTGCCAACAGCACCTCTTTCTCAGGGTTTCCCCTTAAGTATCCAAACAGACTCACTGGGCCACCAGGAATCACATGGCCAATCTTGAACCAATCCCTTTGGCCAGAGGTTAGAATAGGTTGATAGGTCAGACCTGGGTCATATGCTTACTGCTGATGGGGGCCAGTCAGTCCACATAGGCCACATGGAGATGAGGGGAGGGGAGGAGAATGGAGGCACAAAACACACATGTTTGTGGGCCTCGTATGTGGAAGGCCCCTACTGTGTGCTAGAGAGTGTATGGAGTAAGAGCAGGTATGTCCTGTGCCCTTAAAAAGTGCTTGGCCTGATGGGGAGGAAGGATAGAATTAAGAACGCAAATGAGCCCTGACTGGGTGGCTCAGTTGGTTAGAGCATTGTCCCGTACTCAAAACAAACAAACAAACAAAGGTGTGGGTTCAGTCCTTGTTCAGGGCACATGCATTGTGGTACGTTGTAGGTTTGGTCCCAAGTCAGGGCACTTACAGGAGGCAACTGATTGATGTCTCTCTCAGATCAATAAAAAATTTAAATTTAAATTTAAAAAAGGGAGTTGAGGAGTGAAGGTAGGATTCAGGAGCTAAATATGGAGTGATCACAGCCAAACCATAGCACTGTTATTAACTACACTAGGATAATAGGCATAAGCTGGGTCCAGACAAAGTAGGGCTACCACTAATGTTCTAGCAGTGAAGTGACCAGCTCATGTCATGGTCAAATTCTGGCTCCACTTGCTAGCCAGCTGCAGAGCATTGGGCCAGTTCTCTAACCTCTCTGTGCCTCAGTTTTTTCATCTATGACATGGGACAATAACAGTGCCTCTTTCGTAGAGTGGCTGTGAGGGTCCGAGTCGGATGTGTGAAGTGCTTAGGGCCTGGCACGTGGCAGGTGCTCTATCAATGTCAGCTGTTTTATTATTCTGTACCAGGAACTCTCTGTGTGACTTGAAGGGACTTCTTGGGTTTAAATTAGTGGAGATAAGAAAGACAGCTTGTCTGGGTAGATCAATGGGCTTGAGCAACATGTGTGAATCTATGATTTTTTTGAATGTCAGTACCATGTTTGATTTGCAGGGCTTATACACCCCACCCCCCACCACCACCACTACCACCAGGGGAAAAAATCCTTTAAAAGCACAGCTTTCTGTGAAAGTCTGATGAGTCATATGTGGACGCTTTCCAGAATGCCACCCACACATCTTTCTGAATCATCAATAAAATAAAGCCACATGTTGATTAATACATGCTATCCACTTTCTCAGGCAAGGGCAGGAGAATGTGTACTAGGCAAACAGTTCTGCAGGCCTGGAGGTGGCCAGCAGAGCACAGAACAGTTAGGCAAAGGGCCTGACCTGCCACTGACCAAGGGTTTCTGGATGAATACCAGCAGGGCTGGAGGGACTTCATGTCCCAGAGGTGACGCTGCTGAGCTGGTAGGTGCTTTGCGCAGTCAGGCACCCAGAGGAGGGTGAAGGATATGGGCAGGTGGGAGGAGCATTTACAGGTGGACCTCTCACTAGGCAGACCAACCATGCAAAAGCTTGAGTCTCAAAGCCATCCAGTGTCTGTAATTTACTGTGTGCACACCTATCAGAGCCAGGGTCTCTGTCTCATGTAGTCCTCAGGGCAGCCCCTTGAGCGGAAGCAAAGGTTTGGAGAGGAAGCCATCTCCATGAAGGTGTCTTTGCTTTGAAGAATGAATATGCACTAAACACTAAGTACCTAGTACATGCTCAGAAAAGAGAAAGAATGAGAAGAGCATTGACTCAGAGTCCCAGCTGCACTACTGAGACCCTTGAGCAAGTCACTCCATCCATCTGAGCCTCAATTTCCCCATCTATAATTGGCATAATAATAATGCCCACCTCCCACAGCCAGAAGATACAGGTGTTCAGAGACTTCCCTTGTTTCCCCTGCTTCTATTATGCCAAATGGACATGTAAGCTGACACATATTTATTTGTTTAAACAGATATGTGCAAGCTTGGGCCACATTCCTCTTCTGGGAAGAGATGTTCCAAATGCTTCTCAGCAGTAATTTTTGTGTGGTGTGGCTCTACATGAGACAAGTGGGAAGGCAAGGACAGGGAGAGCCTTCCAGGACATTCCCTCTCCATCCACAGAGTGGGAATAGAGGTCAGACAGGAGACAGTGCCAGGGGCAGAGGCCAGGCAGAGGGCAGGAGGGAGGAGCTCCTCCTGACCCCCTTCCCTTCCAGGGCCCCCAGGAAGCGGGGGTACAAAACTGGGTTGTAAACCACCTCTCCCTCAAAGATTCTCCCAGTCTAGCTGCAATGCTTGCTCTAGCTGTGATACCAGAGACACACCACCTCATTGAATCTTCACAAACTCCTGTGAAACAGGAGCTGTTTGTATCCCCAACTTACAGGTGGGGCTCAGGGCACCATCACTAACAAAAGGACCAGGCAGGATTGGTATCCAGACAGGCTGGCTGCTGAACATGCACACATGACCTTAATCTACTGCCTCCTGGTGACAAAGTAACTCTACAGCAGGAAGGAAGGGTCAGTCCCTGCCTGATAGGAGACAAAATCAGGAGAACTTCCTCTGAACCAGATCTCCAAGGAGCTGGATATCTCGAGCCATTCTTCTTCTTTCTCTTTTTTTAAGATTTCATTTTTTTTTTAGAGAGAGGGCAGGGGAGAGAAACATTAACCTGCAACCTGTGAGAGAAACATCAGTAGGCTGCCTCCCACACACCCCCAACCGGGGACCTGGACTGCAACCCAGGCAGGTGCCGTAACTGGGAATTGAACTGGCAATCTTTTGGTTTGCAGAACCATGCTCAAGCCACTGAGCCACACCAGTCAGGGCGTGGAGAACGCATTCTTAATGAGGGTAACAGTCTAAGCAAAGGCCCTGAGGTAAGAACCAGTATGTGCACAGGGAGACATGAGGAATTCACTGTGCCTAGAGCCTAGGATGTATCTCAAAGGGCAGAAGAGTCCAGCCAACAGACTATGGGTTGACTTTTGTAGACACTGTGTTTTAGTCGATTTGTTCATGCAGTGTATGCAGACTGTCAGCTTAGATAATAGTGTTTATGTTTTTCCATTCTGTCCATGTGAGTGTGAAATGAGCTGTGAGTTCTATGAGGGTAAAGCCCTGAGTAGAGCTCCTTTCTAAATGCTAGGTGAGCCGAAGAGCTCACTGAGTGCGTGGAAACTGAAGGTTTGAGAGCTGGTTCTCATACTGGGTTCCTTGGGGTTCCACAGAGGTGCCTCAGGGGACAGGGAGATTCTGAGTGGCCTTTCTTCCCTATCATTTACAGAGAGCCTCCCTTTTTTTCTTTAACCTGTTTTTCTTGGTAAAATATCTGGTAAGATTTTTTTAAAATAAATGTTTGGGTATTTTTTCCCAAAAGGAAAGAAAAACATTGAAAATCTCTAGTATACGAGAAAAGTGCTAAACTAGAGTCTCTAAAGCCTGGGTTGGAGCCCAGGCTATTTAAGTTCACAGTGCCTCAGTTTTCATATCTGTAAAATGGAACAGGTAAAATTCACCTCCCAGGACCCATACTGTTCTCTTGATTAAGTGAAAAAATACATACAGAGTGCCTGGCCCACAGAGGGCCCTCAGGGGAGGTTCATTTTGCAGCCACCCACCCCACACTAGCCATGGTCTGGCCCCGTGTGCTCTACCCACCTGTGCTAGGAGACACTCTGAGCTAGAAAGACTAAAGAGGAGACCACCCTGACTTTGGCCCTTATTGACTGAGACGCTCCCCAAACCTCACACCAAAAAAAGAGGGTGGGTCTGGTAGTCTCTGAGGCTCCTCTAGGCTCAGACACTCTAGAATTGTGAGACTCTCTGCCTCATGGCCCCCCAGGAGTGCAAACACCAGACTGGCTAAAGGGTGGCTAGCTCACAGCCAGGCCCAGATTGCCCTTGCCATGAAGCCTGACTTCAAATCCTTCAGGCATAGCCAAAGCCCCACCACAGCCCAGGCCGGGGCAGTACCCTTTTCCTCTCAGCCCAAACCCCAACCCAGCAAACCGTTCCTCCCAGGTGGCTTTGGAGCCCTACCCACACTGGCTTCCAAAGGCCCCGGGTGTTCTCTGGCAATAGGTCTCACGCTCCCAGAAGCCCAGGACCCTGGGACACCAGATGCTGTTTACTCTGCACCCCTGAGTTTCTGGTTTTTTACCTGCCAGGTGAGCTGAGGGGTGAGAGATGTTGCTCCGCAAAGCAGGCTGGACCCTCTCTAACATTAGGCAATCTCAATTGTCCACCCAGCCTGGGTCGCACAAAGGTCAAGGGAGCTGAAGCAGCTTTTCCCTCCAGGCCCGCCTGTCACACGAGAGGCTCTGACAGAGCAGGTAAGTTATTTATGCAGGCCCCCCTCTCCCCACAACGATTATCTTACTCCTCTTGGCGCAATCCAGGCCCCTGCTGTGGTTTCAGACCTGGAGTTATTTATAGTCAGTGGAAATTAGCGCCTCTGCAGATGGCTCCCTCATACCCACCTGCCAGTGTCAGCCTCCACCCCAAAGGAAGGCCCTCTGGAAATTTCCGTGATCCCAGAAAATGATTCCAGGGACCATTTCCAAACAGAAAATTCAGCTTTCTGTGGAATAGCTTTGGACAATTTGCCATGGGATTGAGAGGTAGAAGCAAGCCCTTCCAGCATTATGATCCAGGAGGGCTGTGTGGAGGAGGTGGTATTGAGCAAGATATTGAGAGATAGGCAGGGTTTGCAGTGGGGAAGGGCATTCCAGGCAGAGGAGAAAGTATGGACAAAGGCACAGAGGCAGAGAAGAAAGGTATGTAAGAGGAAGCGCTGATTATTCTGTCTGCCTGAGGCTTGGGGGAGGGAGCAACCAGAAGTAGTGATGATAATTAAAAGTAACTGAGCATTATAGCCCTGGCTGGTGTGACTCAGTGGATTGAGCTCCAGCCTGTGAACCAAAGGGCTGCTGTTTCAGTTCCCAGTCGGGGCACATGCCTGGGTTGCAGACCAGGTTCCCAGTGAGGGACGCTTGAGAGGCAACCACATACTGATGTTTCTATCCCTCCCTTCCTCTCTGTCTAAAAATAAATAAATAAAATCTTCTTTTTAAGAGTGAGCATTATAGATGTTCCAGATACCATTCTAAGAGCTTTACATAAATCATAATTCATTTAATCCTCCCAACAACCTAACAAGGTAGGTACTGCTATTATCCCCATCTTTACAAATAAAGAAATCGAGGCTTAGAGAAGTTAAATCACTTGTCCATGGTCACACAGCTAATGAGTGGAAGCACTGGGACTTAAACCCAGGAAGACAACTCCAGATTCTATACTAGGACTCTGAATGTTTAGTCAAAAAGTAAGTTTGGGCTTAAAATAAGAGACCCGAGGGAGCCCCAAGTTTCCTTGAGCAGAGTAGTAGTGTGGCTAAGACAATTGGTCTGGCAGTAATGAGTTTGGTTTGGAACAGGGAGATAGAGCCAGTGGGGAGGGAGGGACAGGCATCCGAAAGGGAGGTGACAGAGCGGGATGTGGCCAGGAAGGTGGTGATAAAGAGGAGGGAGATGAGGGAGCTTCAAGCAGGAGGACTCAGCCTGTGATAGGAGAGAGACAGAGACAGACACAGAGACAGAGAGACATGTCGGTGTAGACTCAGTTTTCGATACAGCAACAGCCGCTCATGACAGAGGTGAGCCAACAAGGCCAGGAGCAGGGTCGGGGTGAGATGAAAGGTTTGTGCTGAGACTGTGCGTTCTCAGGGCCTGGGGCGGGGGTGGGGGGTAGGTCAGTAGGCCTGGAACCCTGGAGAGAGAGTGGGCCTGGAGGTGGAACGTCAGTTGCTAGAGACGTCTGTGGAGAAGTCTTGTCTCTACTAACAAGTCCCAAACCCGAGTTGGGGGAAGTCAGCCATGGGAGGGCAGAGGTTTGGGCCCATGTTGTTCACTGCTGTAACCTGGCACCTGGAACAGTGCCCAGCACAGAGTATACTCAATAAATATGCAGGAATGAGTTCACCTGGGTTGGTCTTCAAGCAAAGGTCCTTAGGGAACGTCAGCTAATAAGGGGGCAGGCGACTCGCAAAGTAGAAGTCAGAGAAGTAGAAGGAGAATGTTGCCTGCAGACAGGGCATGATCAGGGTGTCTGGCAGTAGATAGGCAGTCAGTTAGACATAGGGGTTGCAGGAGAATCGAAGGGGTACAGTGAAGTAGTAACAACCTCAAAGGCAGACTGCTGGATGAGCTCTTAGAAAATGTCTGTTGGACAAAACAGCACAATAGAGCATTCCCTGGGGCTTCTCCGGCAAATATACACCAACTCAGTCATGTCAGGGCAGGTGGGGAAAGGGCCTGGGGGACTCATGGACCCATGGGACCGCAGGTCTGGGATGGCTCTCAGGGACCATTTCATCCAGCAATCCAGGGTGCACATGAGACCTGCCCAAGCACACAGCGGGTGAGAACCCGACCCAGGGCTGAGGTCCTAAATCGTCCCTGCACATGGTGAAAGGGGAATACATCTCTCCTCCCTGCCCCCATTGCAGCCCGTGCACCTTCCCCCGACCCTCAGCTCTCTCATCCATCTCTGCTCTGCCGCTGTGTAGTTTCCAGGGGCTTCCATAATAAAGGACCACAAACTGAGTGACTTACACAACAGAAATGCATTGTCTCACTGTTCTGGAGGCTGCAAGTCTGAGATCAAGGTATTGGGGGAAACACAACTCAACCCAGAACATTCTGACTTGAGACAGTCACTTCTGTGCTTGCAGCCAGTTTCTCTCCTGTAAGGTGGGGACATGATGGGAACAGATGAAGACTGTGGTGAGGGCGAATGGGCTCACTTCTATGTGGATGTGAGTCTCCAAGAGCCCATCATACAGTGGGTGTTAGAAGCAGCAGTGCGGCCTAAGCACTAAGCAGCAGACATCCTGGGTCTGAGTCCCATCCGTGTGCGCCACCTCTCAGAACCTGATCACTCACCTGCGGAGCAGTGCTGACTCCTGGGCCGCTGTGAGCAGTGAATGAGCTGACACAAGTAAGCACGCCCAGCACAGTGCAGGAAGCTCGCAGAGAGATGAAACTGCCGTCATTATTATTACTATTATCAGTATCATCACCCTGTACATACTATAGGTGTAAAAGCTGAGGCCCAGAGAGGGAAAGATCTTGTCAAGCTCACACAGACATCTGGCATGAAACCAAATGAAAATGCTTTTTAACCACATTCCTGTGTGATATATTTTTTAAGTAATTCCTAAATGCCCAACATTAGGAGAGCAATTAAGCCCCTTTCAGCTGTTCCATGTGCTTGATGGAACATTACAGAAAATGCATGATTCGGAGAACATGAAGCAATGTGGATGAGGCTCGTGAAATAATGTGACGTGAGCAAAGCAGGGCTAGGCATGGTTCATGCAACAACTCCATAAAAACAGACGCAAGAAAAAAAGACTTAAAGGGGTCCTCCAGATGGTGCCGGTGCCAGTATTGGGGTTGTGGGGTGAGATTAGGGACAATCATTTTTCAGCTTCTCTTTCTACACTGGTGAGACAGCCTCCTAAGGTAGGTCAGTGAGGAGGTGCTGGCTTGGCTGTAAGCAAAAGAAGCTGTCTGAGCAGCACCATAAAGACCTGTGGGCAGAGTGGGGTGAGCTCAAGCTGGAGCAAAGGCTGGAGAACCTAGCTGTAGTTTTCCAAAGGAATTAGGACAGGCAGGGATTGGTGGCAGGACTGACAGGACAGATGCCCCTTTGAGGAACGTGGTGTGGGGGAAAATCTGCTCCTCCTGCTTTGGTCCCCATGTCACTCAGGATTCCAGGCAGTGCTGTGCTGGTACATGTGTAAAACCAGCTGTCTGGGTTGGGAGGGAGTCCTTCTTTGCAGTGTGCTGATTTTGTGGTGAAAATGCTCCCACTGTGTCACCAACACCATAGCATTAAATGTGGAGTTGGGAAGAGATGCAGTGTTAGCACACTATGATGTAGATTTTCTTTTCTTTTTTAATTTATTTTATTGTTGTTTGATTACAGTTGTCCCATTTTCCCCCCATTGCTCTCCCCTGCCAATCCCCCTCCCACATTCTACCGCCTCCCCCATTGTCTTTGCCCATGGGTCCTTTGTACATGTTCCGTAACTTGACCTTTCCCCATCTTCCCCCCATTATCCCTCCTCCCTCCCCTCTGGTCACTCTCAGTTTGTTCTTTATTTCCCTGTCTCTGGTTCTATTTTGTTCACTTGTTTGTTGTGTTGATTAGGTTCTACTTATTAGCTGAGATCATATGGTGTTTGTCTTTCACCGCCTGGATTATTTCACTTAGCACAATGCTCTCCAGTTCCATCCATGCAGCATTTCTACAGTGCAGATTTAAGAGAAGAGAGCCTAGTGGCATGTAGTGTGATAATTAGGAAGGGATGAGTGTGGGGCATTTGTTACCTTTTTAAATATAATTTGTATAAATTATAAGTGTGTATCATTTAAGTCTGATAATGACTATATGTAACAACCAGCTCCCAAAAATACCTAAAAATGTAACAGTTAGCTCTCACAGGCAAGTGTGAGCTGGTACCTGCACATCACCAACTCCAAGTCCAAGGAGAGAGCATGTGAGTGGCCTGGCTTGGTTGCGTGCCCACCCTTGGGCCAGGAGGTAGGGGGAACATCTTGGTTGATAGTTAGTTACCAAGACTCCTCCCAGTAGGAAGACCTAATTTCCCAAGAGGATACAGGAATGCCACTAAACAGCCAAAACCCAATGCATGCTTTTGCTTCTCTTTTTGATAATTTCTTTAAGTTCTACTTTTTCTCTTATGATGTCTTGTTTATTTTTTTTTTAAGAATAATTCATCATTTCTTAAAGTCCCAAAGTCTTTAAAAAGAATCTAGGGCTTAATTCTGAGAACAGCAAACCAGAGGACCCAGCCAGGAGAAGTACAGGGATTCAGAGCTGCCACAGCCAGCCCACACCCCGACCTTCTCCAGGGAAGGAAGTGAATGAACTAAACCTCTTGTCATACTGCCTGAGAGCCCATCCTTAGCAATTCCCCCGACACAGATACTTCTAGTTAAAGGGTACCTTAGGGCAGAAGTAACCCCTAAGGGTGGATGAGAGTGAATGGAGACCCTCCAGGGTTGGAAGTGGCCCAGATATGAGGGAGATACCCCTGGAATCTTAGGCCTAATCTCACAACTGTAGGCAGAGATTATGGTTGTCCTAAACCTAGTGAATCCATGATTCCCCAGGGAGCCCTATTGACCCTCCAGGAAGATGCTAGATCTCTCCCGTGACCACAGGTCCCTGGCTTATGGCCACAGTTAGCCAAGGTGAAGAAGCAGCCCCTCACCCAAGAATGTGAGGGTCTCCAGCTTCCCCCTTACTGGGGATCATCTGGGAGCCAGCAGAAGGCTTGGCCTAGGACAAGGCAGGCCATCTGATTTAGAAGAGGGCCCAAGGAGAGGTGCCCTGTCCTCTAGTAATAGCAGAGTTGGTGACTACCTTGTACTGAGCAGCAAACCAAGATGCTTCTCCTATCCCTGTTTTGAGGAAATTGAGGCACACAGGGTTGACTGACTTGCCTAAGTCACACAGCTGTTGGAATAATACCTGGGCCTGGATGAGGCCATACCTTGTGGTCTTAACCATCTGTCAAAGGGGGATGAGGTGTCCCCAGTACTCCATGCTCTCCACAGACTGGTGCTTGGACTCTGGCCCAGAGGCCTGGGAGTTTTCAGTTGCTCCAAACACCATGGAGCTCAGGCCCAAGTGTGAGAAAAAGGGACAGGGCTGGGAGTAGGCAGACACCTGATCTGTTCAACAGAATGGCCGAGAACTTGATTCTGTTTCCAGGTCTCACTCACCACCTCCTTGTGGTCAGCAACGTTCTCAAGGGCCCCTGGGCCAGGGATGTGTGGTCTATAAAAAATGAGTCCATGGATAAATGGTAATGAAAGGAGGCTTGGGTGTTGAACACACAATATAATATAGAGGTGATACATTACAGAATTATATACCTGATACCTATACAATTGTATTTACCAATGTCACCCCAATAAATTCAGTATAAATAAATAAGTAAGTAAGTAAGTAAATAAATAAATAAATAAATAAATAAATAAATAAGAAAGATGAGTCCAGAACCCCAGACCCAGGGGTTAGAGGCTGTCAGCCCTGGAGCCTTTGGCAGGGCCTGGACATGGAGTATCGGCTGAAGGTTCAATGCCAGCTCCTCTACTCACTTGCTTTGTGAACTCAAGTAAATTACTTGCCCTCTCTGAGCTTCAGTTTTCACATTGGAATAGTAGATTTAGAGATGCCTACCTACAAGATTGTTATGAGAATAATGGATGTGTGAGCCCCCCTTTTTCCCATCCTCTCCCCCTCTAAATTCTTCTCCCCACAGTGGCCAGAGTAAATTTAAATATTAATCAACTTGTGCCACCACCTGTTCAAAACCCAAAGGCCCAAAAAACCCAACTGCTCTTAGAATGACACCACACTCCTCACCGTGCCTTGCAGACCTGGCGTGATCCAGCCACCACCCTGTTGCAGGGTCCTCAAGAACAGGCTGCCAGGCCCTCAGGAGATCTCAGCCCCAAAGCTTCCTTTACAACTATAGAACCTGACCCTCCATTAATATCACTCGGGGTTCCAGGATAAATTAAAGATTATAACTGAAAGTTAAGGATATAATTATAATGTTGAGACTATAGGTGCCCTGCCCTTAATAAACCCCACTGAATTTTGACACATTCTGTGGTGGGGTATGATGTTTCACCCCCTGGCTAAGAATTACTACATTCAGTTATTAATATATACATCCTTTAAAGAAGTGTTTATTGAGCACCTATTTTGCTAGTTGCTGTCCTATGTGCTGGGGATATAGCAGTGAGCAAAAAATTCCTACCCTCACAAAGCTTACAAGATTCCAACAAAAAATACAAAAACAAATAAATGAACAAGAAAATATCAGGCCTTGTCCAGGTTGCTCAGTTGGTTGGAGCATTGTCCTGTACACCAAAATGTTGCAAGTTCAATCCTCAGTCAGGACACATACCTAGGTTTTGGGTTTAATCCCCAGTTGGGAACATATGGGAAGCAACCAGTTGGTCTTTCTCTCTCACATTGATGTCTGTCTGTCTGTCTGTCTCTCCCTCCCTCCATCCTTCCCTTTCTTTCTCCCCTCCCTCCCCCTTCCTCTCCCTCTAAATCAATAAAAATATATCCTTGGGTGAGGAAAAAAAGAAAATATCAGATGGGTAAGGGCCTTAAGTGTGAGTAGGGGGAGGGACAGCTTAGATGTGCAGTCAAGGGGCACTTCCCTGTGGAGGTGACATTTAACCTAATTATCAACCAACACACTGGATGCCTAAGAATTGCTTTCCACAGTTGACTGAGGGTGAGTTCTAGTGGGGCTCCTGTTTTTCAGAGGTTTAGGTCCCCTGTGTTAGTGTCTTGGGCTCTGTCAGGCACTCTGCCAGACCCTATAACTTTCATGATCTCTTTCTCTATCACAGCTGTCCTGGGAGACAAGCCTCCCATTTTATGGTAAAGAAACAGAGGTTCAGAAAGGCCTTGTCACACAATGAGTGGGTAACAGAGTCAGGACTTGTCTTTTGAGTCTCCTAACTTGCCCAGTCCTGTGCCCTTCCCACACCTCTTTTCTTGCTGAGATGTGTTTGGGGAAATCACAGCGTCAAGAGGAAAAAAAGCCTCCTACTCTGTTAGAAGCTGGTGTTGTCAGCCGGGAAAGAACTAAGTTCCAAGAGGCCAATTGGTGTTCAGTGACAAAAGGGGTCACCAAACTGGCCCAATCCCAGAGAAATAGGCATGTGGGGAAAATCCTGGGCAAGCCCCATAGCAGGAAAAACAAAACAAAATCCCTGTGGAGGCAAACTATAGAGTGGGGAGGGTAACTTTGTGAATTACCACACTTTGACTCAGCTTCTAAAGGGCTAACATGGTTTCCTTTCACTCGAGAGAAACAGCTGTACATATCTGGTGGGTAGGCAGGCGCTGTCTTAGACTTTCGAATTTATGCTTCCCGAGGACAAGGGCAGTTTCACCTTCGTCTGAGACCCCAGCACCCAGCAAGAACTCTATATAAATGAAAACCTGACTGATGACTGCATGCATGTATGTGTGTATGCATGCTAGACTGCCCATTCCAGCTCCCCAGGTCACCTCCCCCAACCAGAATTCTTGGCCCAGCTCAGTGTGGGGACCACAGAGATATCAGAAAACCTAATCCTGACCAAAGACGCCAGCAGTGTCTTCACCTCCTTTTTGTGCATGTCCCTGCCCAGCTTCCCTGCATCCTCTCTGTCTGGAGAGGTATGTCCCTTTTATCCCACCTAGAGGTTGGGTCCTCGGGGAGGGTACCAGCCCAGGAGGGGCTGTGACCTGACTAGCAGAGATGTACCTCCTGCCACCCCCTTGCCAGCCTCAAGGACATACGAGCTGGTACAAAGCCACTAGCATCCTCTTGAAGTCCTGGGAGATCTAATTACCCAGAAGGGAGAAAGTGTTGAGCGAATGAGCACCAGGGTTTAGAATAATCAGGTTTTTGACTGCTGTGGTTAATGGGAGCCCAGGCTGCAAAACTGTCCCTCTGATGTCCTGACGACAGGCTCCCTCTACGGCTGACTTTTGATTTGGAACTGCCAGCTTTTCTGTCACCCCCAAAAGCTTTCCTAAATTGCCCTAACAATTACCATCTCGGGGAGCCAGCCACACGTCAGGCCCTAGCCCAGGAGTGAAGAAAGTATAGCCAAGAGGTGGGAGGCGGATGGAGATTTCCCTTAGGGCTGGGGCGAGTTCCAGTCCTGAACATTAGTTCTGAACATTGGGGTGGGCTGGGAGGACTTGAATCTTGTTTCAGTATCACCACCATTTTACAGATGAGGAAACTGAGGCACAGTGTACCCAAGGTCACTTGCCAACAGGTTGCAGAGGTCACGTTCCTGCCTGGCCCAAGCCCCTGCTCCTTCAGTGTATTCCAGATCTTAGATATTTTTCCCTCTCCCTATTTCACGTATTTGAATTTCAGAGCCCCTTGGGACCTGTCGTGCGAGCTCTGTGCTGATGTTTTGTCTCTGAAAAGTGCCAAGGATGATGATTTTCTTCTGCTAACGTGTTTCTCAGTTAATCGGTATTTTCATTTTTTGCTATAAATAGCCAAAAAATTACTTTCAATAGATTTGGTACCAAGCAGCACAGGGTTTAAGCATGTCAGTCCACCCCCCTTTACAGAAAAGCCTAAAGTAAAACTAACAGCGAGAGACTCATGAGCACCTACTAAGCGCTGAGCATTGGGAAAACCTTCATTAGTTTCATCACTCTTTCAATAGATGTTTCCTGAGCACTTACTGTGTGCTAGATATAGTTCTATGCCCTGGGGATAGATACAGCCATAAACAAAATCAACGTCACTGCCCTTGTAGGGCTTGCATTCAGGTGTGGGTAGCAAGCACACACACACAAACAATGGAAAAATAACTGAGATTGTCCATTGTTGTAAGGGCTCTGGCAGAAATAAGCAAGAGCCTAGAGTTGGGAAAAATAGAGCAGATCTTCTAGATCCTGGAATCAGGAGGCAAAGAAGACCTGGAGAATGAAAGGGAGGCTGCCATGTGGAACGAGGTGGGAGCATGGGCAAAGGCTCAGAGGTAGGACCTGAGGGGATGTTCAACAAGAGGTGAAGCCAGGGTGCTGAGCAGGGCTGGACAGCGGGAGCCTGGAGGAGGAGTGTGGGTTTCTCCTCCAAAGTGAGGCAGCTGCAGGAAAGCCAAGAACAGAAGAGTGACGTGATACGTTATCTTGTTAATTTTCACCAAGGCCCCGCAAAGCAAGTACTACATCTTCATTCCAGCAGGTGAGCAGCGATGGAGGCTGAGAAGAGAGATGGCTCAGCCAGTGAGGAGGTGACAAAGCTACTTATTGAACCCAGACCTGGTGAGGGTTTCTGCATTGCCCAGCTAGCTAGGGGTGGACATGGCCAGAACCCCAGCTCCAGTCTCCTACCCCAGTGCCCTTCCCCCACATGTCTTGGCACTTTGTTCTGTTCCTTTTGGTTTTGTTGCTGGGCCTCAGGCTGAACAGAACTTAATGGGATATGATTTGAGGGTTTGTTGGGAACATTTTGTTTCCCCATAAAATTGTAAGCCTCAGCCAAGATGTGCATTCCTGGTTGCTGGGCAACCAGGTATACCCAGTGAGTAGTGAGGGTGATGATTCTTCTTAGAAAGTAGTAGTTAGTCTACCCACCTTTCCTCTTCACAACCCCCTCGAAGCCCAGACCC
Organism: Tonatia bakeri; assembly: GCA_004024845.1. Taxonomy (NCBI): domain Eukaryota; kingdom Metazoa; phylum Chordata; class Mammalia; order Chiroptera; family Phyllostomidae; genus Tonatia; species Tonatia bakeri. The sequence goes on from PVIA01001867.1 coordinate 214,782, forward strand.
TCCCATCCAGTCAGAACTCACAATGAGGGGGGCCAAATACAAAGTAGATGCAAGCAAGAGAGAGTGATAATTCTAAACAGACATTAAATGGGCTCAGCCCCCCACAGGAAAAGTAAAGAGAAGGGCCTATGCCAATATGTAGGGAAAACCCTTTATGACCACAGTGGTGGCTTGTATTTTCACCATGTGCCACATGCTGTTTTAAGCATGTAAACATATATTAACTCATCATATCTTCACAAGAACCTTATCAAGTAGGTACTATCATCACCCCCATTTTAAAGGTGGAAAAACTGAGGCACCTGGAGGTTAACATGCCCAACCGGTAAGTGGCAAGGCCAGGCAGTCTGCCCTAGATCTGAACTGGAGCAAATAGAGGGTCTGATTGGGAGTCAGCAAGGAGAAACAGAATACATGAAAGATTTACTCAAAAGCTGGAGCTGACTTAACTCAACTCTTACTGGGGCCCTATGGTATGCTAGACAATTTACCTTCTACAGAAATTAGGTAAAAAGCTCAAGATGCTGGAAAAGGAGTATTGGCAAATAGGCCATCGTATCTACCAGGGCATGCTAGGTTCTGTGGGAGAGGATGACATTGAGGCAGATCCCCAAGGAAAGGTGACAGACCTAGGCCTGGAAAAGGAACCAAAGATGGAAGGAAAAGCATTTCAGGTGGCATTTTATCACCTTGGATGGGAATTAATTTTTTAGGCTTCCATCTCCACTCTGCCATCACCACCCCAGACTGTGAGCAACTCAAAGCAGGGGTCATGTGTAATTTATCTTTGTGTCCTTAGGAGACAACACATATCTGATATTTCAGATGCAGCAATCACAAAATGTTTTAACAATGTGTAAACACAGAAGGAAGGAAAGGGGAATGAATGAGATTGGTCTTAACTGTAGAAGAAGGAATATTAAACACTATTTGTTGAGCATTTAGAGCCTTTGCAAGTTCAAGAGTGGAGACGTAAAAGTCCATAATGGGCACTTACGGGAGATCAAAGCAGCATAAACTGTCAGGCAGAAGGTGGTGGGACTGGAAGGGAGACCCACTGAGCCATTTCAGGAAGAGCCAGTTGAGAGACGCTGAGAGCCCAGATTCAGGTGATGATCTCAAGAGTGAAGAAGAAAGGTCAAATCCAAGAACTACCAAGAAGGCTGGTTAATCAGCCTGAAAGAGGAATAGGTTTGAAGGAAACCAAGAGGTTGGTCTTAGACTTGCTGAGTTGGAGATGTGGACAAAACAATCAAGTGGGGCTACCTCGTGGGCCCCAGGAAACCCTGGCCCAGGGACTGAAGGAGAAAAGAACAAGATGAGAGACACAACAAATACCTGGAAGGCAAGTCCCACTTCCTGACCCCACATCTGTGGCAGATATCACTAATGAGTCCCAATGCTCGGACTCCTCTAGCTCAGCTCCAGGTAGCCTCTACTTACCCATCAGTTGCCTTGCAAGATGAAATGTATTTATTGTCCCTGTCCTAGGGGCAGCAGGGCAAGCCTTCAGACTGGGCTTCCCTCTTTTCTTCTGACTGTCTGCCAGTCAGAAAAAAAGAGGGAAAGGGGCAATGAAGGAGCAGAGGTGGGAGCAGTGAGTCCTCAAAGCTAATTGTCAAGTGCAAACTGCTTGAGGTCCAGGTCAGAACCACGAACTTTTCCCTTGGTAAGCCTTTAAACTCTTCTTTTAAGAAAGTCTTTAAAGGCTTACAGAGTTTAAAAACAAAAAACTTTTTTAAGAACAATCACCCAGCTGTTATTATTCATTTATTCATTCCAATTGCTGAAAAACATTTATTTTTATGAATAATAATATTCCGGGGGCACAGTTTGATAACTTTCTTGATAAGCCTGACCATCTCAAATGATTGCAGTTTTATTGTTTGTCGAAGACTTTAAAAAGCATGCTTTTCTTCCACTGTGGGATCTGTGGCCCGCCAGCCATTCATTCCACGCCTGTTTGTTGAGCACCTGCTGTGTGCTGGGCTCTGTTCTAGGTAAAGGACTGTCTCCACCAACCTCCTCATGGAGCTCACAGTCTGGCAAACTAGGACAACAGCCAGCCTCAGAGTCATCTATGTTTTTATAGGACAGTCAGCTTAACAACTGAAGAAAGAGAGAGAATGTTCTCAATCTCCTCCCAATTATCAAGGAGGCACCACAGCCAGCTTTTGAGCGTCCCTGCTTTCAACCTGGTAAGAGCAGGGGAATGGATGTTCCTTCTCTGCAGAGTACAGACTCACCTCCCAGCAGGAATGGCACCCAGGAGTTGACTAGGACCTGTAGGTCCTCAGGAATCCTAGAAACCAGATTTCTAAACCAGACACACACAACTTCTCTAGTGTTTAGAATTAGCAAAACTTCAGAAACAGATTGCTAAAGAAAGCATATATTCTCCCAAAACAGTGCACTTCTAAATAACACTTGAGAGAGAATGTGGCAGGTTTCTAGACAAAGACTTTAGTGTGCTTTGCTATAAATCAGTAGATGGATATAGTGATGACAATGGGTGCTCCAATTCGATTTACTGAGTATGTTTTCTCAGTGGTCACCATGGCTCTAGTATCAGCATGAGCCTCGGTCAGCCCTTTATCAAGCACCACCACCCCAGGCCCCCTGAGGAAGGAGAGTAGTACCTGGCACATGAAAGAAGTGGTAACCCTTCTCTGTTGCATAGGCAGCAACAGAGGTGGCCTTTGTCAAGTTATTGGAGAGACACACAAACCATTTAAGTTACAGAAGAATCCCCAACAGTGTGCAGTTAAACATCAACATGATGGTAGGAATAGCGTGCAATTGCTTAGCCACTTCCAAAAGAGATACCCACAAGCACCAGTGTCATAGGGCAACAAGAGCATAGGGTCCTGGTGTCTCAAGACCTGGGTTCTTGTCCTGGTTGTGCCACTGATAGCTGCATGACCTCAAACAAGTCACTTCATCTCCCGGAGCCTCAGTGTCCTCTTCCATAGAGTGGAGACAAGGCTATTGGTCTCATGCAGTTGAAGTGCTTTAACCAGTAAATTTAGGGCATAATTATTAATGCCTACTCTAGCTAAGCACTGTGTGACATGCGTTATCTCACATAACCCTGTTATCAGCCTTCTGAGGTCTACAAAATATCCCCACTTTATAGCCCAAAAGGCCCAGAGAAGTTGGCTTGCCTCAAGTTACCCAGCTGGAAAGTGGTACAGCTGAAGCCATTGTCAGTCATCGGATGCTGTGGCCACACACTTCAAAGCGTATGGTAACGGCATTAGAGTTAGCCCCCAGTGGGTGCAGAAAATTCAGGGAAGGGGGAACTGACATTTCTGCTCACCAGTGTATGTCAGGCTACTAGTATGCTGGTGCAGTGAGATGCACAGTCACAGTTTATTGAATGAGTGAATGAATGAATGAATGAATGAAGGTAAAGGTACAGTATTTCAGAACAGCACTCAAGCTGGCTTCCCCAGGTTCAGTTCCAGCTCTGCCACTTACTATTCTTGTATAACATGGGATAATGATAGTCCCTCCCACAAGGGGTCACTTCAAGAATTAACAAGTTTACATGTGAGAGCAGATTAGTGCAGAAGCTGGCACAGAGTAGACATGTATCATCTGTGGTGATAAGGCTGAGGGATTTAACCAGAGGGTGTCATATATATGCTGGGATTGAGCATTATAGCCATTGCCCCAAATGTTGTCACAGCCAACAATCCATCCTCCCTCCTGCCCTCCCTGCCTCCCCTTCCCTTCTCCCTCCCCCTTCCCACTCCCCTATCACTTTCTCCCTTCCTCTTCTCCACCCTTCCCCCTCCCTCCCTGCCTTTTCTTCATCCATAAGCACACAGTATTTACTGTGCACAACCTATAACCAAGGGCATAAAATGAAATCAACAGGCTATGCCTTCCAGGAGCTGAAAGTTAAGTAATCACAAGAGTCAGTTAAAATACCACTTAATAACTTCTATGTGGGGACAAGGCAGCAGAGAGGAGCCATTAGATCAGAGTAGGCAGTCAGAGGTGGCTTCCCAAAAAAGGTGCTGTGAGCCATCCCAGAAGGATAAGGGCCAGAAGGACAGCCCTGCAGGTGAACGGCCAGGCCGAGGGAGAACAAGCTGCTGGAGAGGCAGAGGGAGAAGAGATGAGAGGTTTGCCACCAAACTGATAGGATCAGCAGGGCTCCCTGCAATCCCTGCACTGCATGCCCAGCACAGGTTCATCCCCTCACTCTGTGGTGGGGCAGCACCCGCCACTTGTGGAGAGCCACAGCTCTGACTCAACAGCCTTAGAAGGAAGGCACCGCATGAAAGGTTAATTGGTTCATGAATGAATGATGCAGTTAGAAGTGTGCAGAAGGATCTTAGAATTCTCAAGCAAGAAGGACCCTTTGAGAGCTAGCCTAAGCCCCTCAATCAAGAGAAAGTGGAACCCAGTAGGCCTTGTGGCCAGTAATGGGAGAAGGTCAACATGTCTTTATTTGAATTCCCCCAAAAGCAGGTTGAATTGAAGATGGGATACAGGTTGTCTATTTGGGAGTGGTCTCAGGAATCAGAGAATGAGGAGGGGATAACAGAGAAGAGAGAAATGCCCATGTGAGGTATACTACTGAACCGGTTACTGCCGTGGGCAGCAAGGCTCAGTCCTGCCAGGAAGCTTGCAACGAGCATACGGGCTGCACCTCAGGATTGCCACCCCAAGGGTGCAAAGCTAGAGCGTTTGTCCTGATGCCCAGCTCCCACTGGGTACAGTTTGGGGAGCTCCTGGCACTTCTAGCTCCCCTGCTTGGGGGCACCTAGTGACTCCCAGCTGCAGGAAAAGCCCTGAAGCTGAAAACAGATTCGGTGGGCACATAAGGGGGTATGGCCAGCGTGCTCAGGATTTACCCACCACCCTGCAGCTTGTAGTCACAGAGGACTGAGAAGCTGTGGCCCTGGGCAGAAAAATAAATGTCACAGCTCCTTAGGAGATAATAGTACCAGTAATGGCTCCCATTAGTCGAAGTATTTCCCCACACCAAATGCCATGCTGAGTGCGTTATGTGCATTGCCTTATGTAATGCACATACCCATCTTAGGAGGTCAGTACGAGGGGCCCGCATCATACAGATGCGGGCCTTGGGGAACCAAGGCCCAAAGCTACTTAAATAACTTGTTTAAGGTCAGAAAGCTAGAAATTTATAGAGCTAGGATTCAAACTCAGGTCTGTCTGACTCCACAGACCTCCCCAAGCCTCCAGCCTCCCAGGTGATTAGAACTTTCCAGGTGGCCCAGGTACAAAGAGCATGTCAGAGTTCAAGGCTCTGAAACATTCCTCTTCAAAGAACAGAGCATGTTGGCCTGCACAGTCTAGAGAGCAAATCCAGGTACCATCAGTGATTCACCTTAGGAAGAGGCACTTTCTCCCCTCCCCATGCCTCAGTTTCCTCATCCATAAAACTGAGCTATTATAATGCCTTTCCAACCTCCTTGATGAGGATCATCCTGGTGGGAAGAGCTTGCACAGGTTCTCTGCAGTGAGGAAGAGCCAGGTTCATGTTCTTGGGGGTATTATGCAGTGGTTAAGACTTAGACTTTGGATTCAGACGAGTCTGGAGTTGAAACCCAGAGGACAGGTTTCTTTGCATCCTCATACCTCCGTTTCCCCATCTGTAAAACAGGGAAACTGAGACATAAATGTAATAATGCCCATATGGGGCCTAGCACAGTTAAGTGCTAGGTGCCATCATTACTTCAGCCTTTAGGTATGAGATCTCAAGTAGTCCCTTAACCTCAGTGAACCAAGGTTTCCTCATCTATAACACAGACCTCTTAATACCTGCCTTATAGAGCCACAAGGTCCAAACATGGTGATGGACATGGATGTGGATCCTAAAACAGCTTTCACAAGGGAGTTCCTCTCAGCTTTCTAGGGTCTCCAAGTATTTTCCAATTTGCTTCACAACTGTCACACCACCACCTTCCGCCCTGCCCCCAGTCTCCCATTCTCTCCAAAATTATTTCTTCCTGTGAAAGAACCTATTTCTAAGAGACACCTTCTGGCCCTAAGAGAAGCTGCCTTTTTAAAGACCTGAAGAAGCTAGTGTTACAGAAATGAAGGCTTCTACTTTCCTGACTTTCATTTCTGATATTGGAACTCCCTGACAATTGCCCCCCAGAATAACTTCAGGCACTTAAGTGGAAAGTGGAAGGGATGCCCCGGGGTGAGGCTGAGGCTGGACGTGTGTGCTTCCCCAAGTCCTTTTGTGGGACATTTAACTGGAGTCTCCCTCATCCCTCCCATGAGCAACAAGGACAGTAGAGTGCACTGAGGCAGCTGGACACAGAAAAGAAGTGGCTCAAGAAGACATTAAGTATCTGCCCTGCTCCCCAGTCCTTAGTCTGAAAATGCCTTAGAGTAGACATCAGAGTTAAGCATTGCCCACCTCTTACCTCTTTTCTTCCTTTGCAAGTGTGTCTAGCATATTGACTGAACATTTACTATGTATCAGACCAAGACAGCTGCAGTCCCTGCACTGTGGAGCCTGGAGTGAGCAGGGGAGCCAAATGTGGAGAAAAACCAATTACATTATTAATTATTAAAATAATGATAAAATGAAAAGGATTTTCCAGGAGCTATGAGAGCATTTGGAAATGGGCTCAATACTAGGTGCGTGGCAGGTTCACCTAAAGGAAGGGCTGAATTAGGCACAAAGGGGAGAGAAGCATTCCAAGCAGAGGGAGCAGCACACGCAAAAGCCCTGAGACAGGAAAGCACTTGATATGAACCCCCAGGAAAGAGGCTGGTGTTGCTGGAGCATAGTGGTGGAGAAGGGATGAGACATCACAAGAAAGCAGGGGCCACACTGTATAGGGCCTTCAAGATCTTGGCAAGGAAAGTGGATTTTCTCTGTGTGTAGAGAAAGCCACTTCAGCATTTTAAGCAAGGCCCTGACATTAACATTGCACTTTACACTTTTAAAACATCCCCCTGGCCTCTGGGTGAAGAATGGATTGAGGGTAAGAGTAGGGAGACCAGTGATTGGCTACTGAAGCCATCCTAGACTAACGTGGGGTGGTCATATCCGAAATAAGTGTTTGGGTGCATATACACATAGGTAGTAAGTGATGAAGCCAAGATTCTAGCCCAGGAATGTTTGTCCCCATGATCACTCCATCCAAAGGTTATACTGAAAACAAACCTATACTTTCTTACAATACAGGTTGATTCCCCCCTTTAAATTAAACTTACAATTATTCAAATAAAACATGGACACCTTTTCCTGGTTAAAATTAAAATATTTCAGTCAAAGCTAAAGTTCATTTGACCACTGCAGTTAATTGTAGTACCCTTTCCTCTCCTCAGAGGTCCCACCTTCATGGGTTTGGAGTAGATCCTTACAGACATTTTGCTACGGATTTTATATATATATATATATATTTTCCATAGAAAATATAAACTATTGTTTTGCTTTCTGTTTTACATAAATGGAATCAAACTATGCATGTTGCTGTGCAACTTGCTTTTTTTTTCACTCAACAGTTTGTCTTGGAAAACTTTCCTTCTATGCTAGTACACATATATGGGTCTTTTTTTTTTTTTAAACTGTTGCATAGTATTTTATGGACTGGATGTACCACAGTTTATTTAGCCCACTCACTTTCCAAAGACAGAAATGCATTTTTCTATAAATGTTGTAGCTTTTGAAGGACTTCTGGATTTTCTTTCTTTCAAAATACAGGACTTTTATTTATGCTAATGGAGGAACCCACACCACAGTGACAACACAAATATTTAGCAACACCCAGCCTGATGACTAAGTTTTCCCGTTTTCTTTCAGGTGCTTGGCATCCCTGGGAGCTAGCTGTTGTCCATTGCCAAGTTTCTGTTTATAGCAAAAGACTGCCTCGAGAGTGACAAGGAGAATGGTGGAATTGTTGGCTTTGATTTCAGTTCTAGGTCCTGAAGCAGGCAGCCTGACATGGTGTGAAAAGAGTATAGCTGTGGAGCCTCAGAGGCTTGGGTTCAAATCTTGACTTTAGTTGTGTGACCCTGAGTGAGTCACTTTTTCTCTCTGAACCTCAGTTTACCTGCCCATAAAATGGAGTTTATAATCCTAAACCTGTAAAATGGCTGGGAGGATTAAATGCAAATCACATGTGTAAAGTGATGGTCACATAAGAGCACATACATGTGCATTTAGCACCCTCTCCCACAGCCCCAGTCTAGGGGGCAGTGAGTGGGGGTCCTACATCTCTGAAGGGATCACTCAAGGTCACAGAACAATGAGTAGACAGGAATATTCTACCACTGCTGCCAATACAATGTGGGGGTGGCATTTGAGTTCAAAAGGGAGTAAAGGGATTTTCTGCCCACATTCTGAACACCAGCTGTGTGCCAGGCACTGCCCACATCACACCTCCTTTCATCTTCACCCCAGTAGGCAGAACTAGGTTGCCCTCTGTTCCAATATGAGGATGGGGAAACTGAGAGGGGACACCACTTACCCAGAGTATCATAAGTGGTAGAGTGAAGCCTGGTGCTCCATCCCCTCTGCCTTTGCAAGCAGTCCTGGGAGGCTGCAGGTAGAAACTCTGCAGAGCGCCCCCTCCTGGAGAGATAGGAAAGCTCCTCTCGTGATGACATGTCTGTGTTCAACCATTAAGACCGGTGCACAGGAGAGAAAAATAGCTTTTCTAACCTCCATTTTTCCAAAGAGATGAGATAAAGGCTTCTCAGAGGTCTCCTCAGGACATTCTGAATGAAACCTCTTAAATGACAGAGATAATATGAAATAGACATAATTTTTGTGCAATAGTACAGTTCTTTTAAGTTCACTTGAGCAAGATAAGTGTCCTCTCCCTCGGTGAGTCAGGAATCAGTAGTCCAGCACTGACTCTGCAGCTGGATCACCCTGTACCTGGGCCAAGTCATTTCCTTATCTCTCAACTTCCCCACCCATCAAATAGGAGGGTGACACTGGCTGGCCATAGACTTGCCTTGCTATAACAGTCAGGGAACCAAGAGGAAAAGACTAGAAGGACTTTAAGGATAGGGTTGTCAGATTTAACAAAGAAAAATACAGGATATCCAGTTAAATTTGAATTTCAGATAAACAAAAAATAATTAACATTTTTATTAATATGTCCCCAATATTACATGGAGTACAACTTACACTAAAAATTATTTGCTGTTTATCTGAAATTCAAATTTAACTGGACGTCCTATATTTTATATAGCAACCCTATTCAGGGCCTCCAGCTCCACTGGACACCCCCCCCCCATTCTTTGGTACAGATAACTGATATTTTTACAGTTTCAAGATGAGTACCTGGCCACCATCTTCACACCACCCACTCCCACACTCCCCTGCCCACAGAATTCCTGCAGTGGAAACTGAGGTGGAAATTCATCCTGACTTGGGGGAAAGACAAGTGGTGGATTTAAATCAGTGGAGAAATCTGTGTCCATACATGTGTCAAAATGTTTAGAGGGCGCTGGCTGATGTGGCTCAGTGGTTTGAGTACCGGTCTACAAACCAAAGTCTAGGGCACATGCCTCAGTTGCAGATCAGGTCTCTGGAAGGGGGCGTGCAAGAGGCAGCCACATATTGATGTTTCTCTCCCTCTTTCCTTCCCTTGCTCTCTCTATAAATAAATGGATAATATTTTTTTTAAGTTAAAAAAAATGTTGGTTAGAGGGATGGTGGCTGGGGTGCTTACAAGCAATTGGTCCCATTCTGTGCCATGTCCTTGTGCACATAAACTAGTGGACATCACATCCACATGTTTTACAGAGAAACTAGTCAATGCTGTGGCCATGCATTCACACCAGTGGTTAAATGTTGCATCAACAGCTGTGTGCTACATCTGCATTCACTTGTGCGTGGCTAGATGCTGGTTCTATGTGTGAACATGTGAACTGATAAACACTGCCTACATGTCATCACCTATAAAGGATCCATAGAAAAGCCCACCTGGGACCATGACATATCAGAGAGACACCCTCATCCTGCACCCGCCCATCAGGAGCCATCACACCATGATGCGGTCGTAAACTCCAGGCACTGTACTCATGCCCACCATGCCTGCTAGACCATAGCCATTAGATTTGTTCTGAACTTAGAGCAACTGTCCAAACAGACACAGACCAAGTGGGAGTCTACACTGGGCTCTTTCCCCACAGTGGCATATTGAACCCATGTTTATTAAATGGCTCTTACAGGTGGCAATGGCCACCCAAGTATACAGGCACCTCTGGGTGGCCTCAGCACCCACACCTCCATGTCTGGTCCCCAGTGAAGCAGGAAAGAGAGGGAGGTTTCCTGAGGGCCTCCTCTAGGGAATAGCAAAATCAGCATCCAGAAGATAGTGGCAGCAAAAGTGAATCTCAGTTGGCATTTGACCCCAGGGCCAAAACCTGGCACAAGAGAGATTTCCAATAAATGTGTTAATGAGTGAATGACCTGGGCGACAAATGCTATCCAGGAAGTCAAGAAGGATGGGTTGTTCTTGCTGGGAAAATCAAGGAAAGCTTTCAGGATGTGGTGGCAAATTTTCATCTAGGTCTCAGAAGACTAAATAGCTTGACAGAGGGAGGGGTTGGGTATCCTGGTTTAGGAGTAAATGAACCAACACAGAAGCAGACAAATGCCAGGTATGTTATGAGGCCAGTCACTTGGCAGGAAAGTGGGATAAACACAGTAGGACTGAGAGTGAGGCAGGAGAGTTCTTTGGCACAACCTCAAAGAGGCTACTGTGAGCCCAGGAGTTGAATAAGGCTGTGAATGGGGAGTCATAGAAGGTTGTAGAGCAGGGCAGGAATGCTGTCAGAGCAACCTTGAGTGTGAGCTCTTAACCCCACACTGCCAGATCTCTTCTGGTTTCCTTTCTCTCACACCTTATTGCTAGTATCTCTCTCTCCAGACCTTTTCAGCCACCAGCAAAAGACAGACTGTCGGAGTATAGTAGCCATTAGACTCAAGTCTGATTGTCAGCTTTTCAAACTGCAGCCCTTGTTCCCCCTTCTGCTGCCCCAATGCAAGTAGTGAGCCTGATCATGGGAAACTTTCAGGAAGGGAAACTAACCATTTGGGAAATGGCAAGTCTGCAGAAGGAAAGGAAAGGTGGTCGGTCGCAGGCTAAGCCCAGGCTCTGTCCCCCACCCACTGTGTACACTAGTCAAGCTGCTACCCTCTCAGGGCCGCAGCAGTAACCTCCATGTACCAGGGTTGTTGGTGTGGCTCAAAGCACCTGGCAGGTCAGCTCCCTCTCTTCTTCTCCCCCAGGGCAGTGGTTCTTCAGCCAGAGCCTGCATTCCAGTCCCCTGGCAGGGCTACCACAATGCACATGCCTGGGCCCCACCTCCAGCAGATCCAACGCAGTAGGTCTGGGTGTGACTGATAATTTGCATTCTAACATGTGTCCAAGTTTTGCTGAAGCTGCTGGTCTGGGAACCACAAAGTATTTGACCTGGCTCTGCATGCCTGGGGAACTCTTAAGACTCTCGTGGCCCAGGCTTCACCCGAGCCCAATTTACATCAGAATCTCTAGATTTGGAGCCCAGACATTAATATTTTTAAAATTCCCTGGTGATCCTATGTACACTCAAGTCAGGAGCTAGTCAGGGGGAGGGGTATCAGAGTAGCAGCAATACTTACCAAGTTCCTACCATGTGCCAGGTGCCAGCTTGTGCACAGTAGATGTGCTTCCTCCTCCCACTGACACTGTGGGGTACATGTTATCAGTGTTCCCAAGTTGCATGAGAGGAAGCTAAGGCTCAGAGAGAGGAAGTTACCTGCCCAAGGTCACACAGCTGGGAAGTGGTAACGCTCAGACTTACATCTGTCCTCCCATTCGCTGTTTTGTCTTCAACACTGTGAATTCCTGAACATCCCAGCAGTGATGCCTTTATAAACCGCCCACTCTCCTTAGCCTCTAACAGGGCACGTGCACATGGATTCCCCTCGCACATGCGGCCCCATGCCACATGTCTGTGTGTGCCCAGGCCCGTGCACGGACACACAGCCACATCCTGAGTGTGTGCATACCTGCACAGACAGCCTTTCACACACACTTCGTCACACATCTGCCTTCTCAGGGGCCTCACAGGCACCACATGATTTGAATCTTGTTTCTGTTTGTTAAATGCGTGCAGCAGGACCATGAAGCCACCTTTAGTTTTCCTGGGAAAGCACTCGCAATTCATTTCATCTGAAATGTTCTAAGTACCCCAGAATGACAGGATCAGACTAGTGTGAATCAATGACTCATATCGCCTTAATCAGGGAAGGTCACTGTAGGGCATTTGTTCCAAGCAGGCCCAGCCCACCCTGACTAGATCAGGCTGGAGTAGGGCAGGTGTGAGCCCTGAGCTCTGTGGAAAGAGGCCTGACTCAGTTGCCCTCCCAACAGAAGGACCCTGTGCCTCAGTGTACACACCTGCTTAATGGAAGATCACAATAGAAGAGGAGAGCTTTACAGTTCACAAAGCACAGTCAGAGCTTTGGTTCCGTTCAAACCTCAAGAGAGATAGCCCAAGGGCCTCCTGCCCCATAGCAGGTAAGTAATGTACTCGAGGTCACCCAGCAAGTAAAGACACATCTAAACCTGGTCTCAGGACCAAGTTAGGGGTGTGTCGTGGCTGCAGTGGTGGGGTCTGATCCATCTAAGACAGTGGCAATGCCAACAGAAATTTCTGGGAGGCACATTCCAGACCCAGAGTATCAGTAGTGATAGTGTGGTAGTTAGTGGTAGTGTGGTAGCTAGTAGTAGTGGTGGTAGGTAGTAGTAACAACTGCATCTATCATTTACGAGGGCCACTTCTGCTAGGCACTTTTTATACACAGCATATTCCTGATCTTCCACCAACCCCATAAGACACTTTTACTTTTAGCCCATTTCACAGAGGGGGAAACTGAGGCTTAGAGTAGGAAATGATTTGTGCAAGGCACCAACTCCGAACCAAAGAGCAGCTGGGATTTGAACCCAGCTCTGAAGTTCCTGGAAACAAGGGGCCAGTTGCACCCCTGGAAACAGCCTGCCCTCAGCTTACTTCTGCCTTCCCCTCACCACTGCCTCTGCAGTCGTGGCCTCCTGCCCCCAGCATCTGGGGGAGCAGCTGGTTTTCACAGTAGCATGGAGCAGCATATGGAAAGTCTAAGGAACACAGCTACTATGCTTACTTTTTACTTTAAATCATTTGCTCAGACAGCAGACAGGTCCACTCAGCCTTACAATGGCCCCCAAATATCAAACAGCTTCAGTGGGCAAAGTTCACTCTGGCTCCCACAAGGGTTGAAAAAATTCCCTGGGTCCCTTTACTGAAAACAAGGATGCTCAGCCTCGGGGGGTCTCAGAGCAGGGGTGGTCAGAAGTCGTCTTGATGGCCTGGAAAACTCACTCTGAGGCCCTCCCAGTGGCCAGAGTCCCCTACTTTTAATTGATCCCAGCCTGTCAGCATGAGGTAGCTTGTTTTGGTGCCCCATACACAGAAAAAGCAAAGTTCTGTTCCCAGTTGCCAGGGCAGAAAGTAAGTCATATTTTATATCCCATTGTCTCATCTCAACCCTTTATTCTGACCCCTAACCTGGTCCCTGTGCCTTTACTTACCTCTGTAGCCCCTATTTATTCTAACTAATTATTCATGTCCTACCTCTAAAGCAGCTTATAAAAGTTTGTCTCATACAGAAAGATTTTTAACACCTCAAGTGAGGAATTCAAGCAGAGGGAAGAAAGGATAAATAAGATGATGGTTCACAGGCATAATACATGCCACTGCAGTGCAGCTCCAGGAGGGGAACTGCAAGTTCAGTGCTGGGCTACCAGGCAGGCAAGGAGAAGAGAGCAACAAGTTGAGTTCCATGAGCCAAAGACTCTGTTAGATCACCCCTCATCCTCACCACAAGGCTTGCATAATGATGGCCCTTTGTGGCACATGAGAGATGTGTCCTCTTCTGTGGAGATCATCTGTTCCCTCTCCTGAGGGGCAAACCAAGGATGCTTCAGTCACATTGGCTTTTTCCAAGCCCTTTGGGGTTTCTTATGCCTTTGAAGACTTCTGCCCCACTCCCACAACCTATACCTGATTAATCTCTGCTCTTTCTTCCAAGTTCACCTAATTATACTTCCTCTAGAAAACCCATCCTGGCAGCCCAGTCTTCCCCACTGCAATGTCCCCAATATATAGAACAATGTTTGGCTCCTAGTCGGTTCTCAATAAATACTTGTTGATTGTTTAAATGAGTAAGTGGGTGATCGGATGCATAACATCTAATAGAGCCCTAACTACTTACTCCACCTTGACAGGGCTGAATACAAGAGGAGGAACTCAGGCTTCTTTAAGTAAGAGGCCCCTGAGTACCAGGACCCTGGCGTCTGTGACCAGACACCCACAGCCAGTAGTCCAGCTGCTGCATGCACTCCCCTTTTCCCTCCTGCCTACGTCATCCACCCACCTTTAGCTCTCCTGTAAGGAAGTCCTTCTCTCTGCCCCCAAATACCCTAAGCTGGCACCCACTGTGCCCCTGAGCTTTCCTCAACAGGAACTGTGTCCCCAGAGCCAAGGTGGAATAGTGTTGGGTCAGAGAATTTCAATCACAATGTTCAGCTCCCAGAGGTCCATGCACATGCCCTTCAGCCAGACATCAGGATGTTTATTTGGAATAGCCTGAGTTTTTAATGTTTGTGACAATTTTCCATTTGTTTAAAATACAGTGCCAACCAAACAAAACCCCTCTGATAGCCTGAGGCTACCATTTGTAGCACTCAAGGCTGGATCCAAAATAGCTGAGAGAGAGGAAGTCATTCTAAGCAAAGGAATTAGGGAACTGGCAGAGGCAAAGGCTTAATGGCTGGGGACAAAAATAGTGTGTGTCCAGGATGGCTGGATAGAGATGAAGTTTGGGGCAAGGATTCCTCAAATATCCAATGACAGCCGGAAGCCATTACAACAAATAATTTCTTTGCAACTAAGTCCCCCAGTCTGCACTTGGCTCTCTCCTTTTACATAATAAGTAGAACACACAAACTCTAACTCCTGGTGCTGGAGTATTTTTTACTGTGAAGGCACACTTACTGCACCTTTGCAGTTTAGACAGCATTCACACACATTTCTCTCTGGATGGCTCACCACAGTCTAGGGGTTATTTTGCTCCCATTTGATTGATGACAAAACTGAGCCTCTGAAGGATGAAACAACTGGCCCAAGTTCATCCACAAACCTGACTCCTTGCTTAGCGCTCTGCCCTCTGCCTCTTGCACAAAAAGAAACTAATGTCTGGAACCCCATTACCCCATACCACACACATCCCACACCAATTCCTGGGCATTTATATTTCTGAATTTTCAGGGCCTGGCTGGCCTTGTCCAGCAATATTTGACCCAGTGCATTAATTTTTAATATGCTAAACGGTGAGATGCTCTTTAATCTAACTTGAATCACCAACATCATTTGTCTCTCACACCGCCCCAGTTTTTTCCACTCCCCAAACTAGGCCTGTTCATTTTCAGCCAGAAGCCAGAGGGGCTACCCGAGTCCACTCCTGGGAAGGGGGCGATGGGTGGTCTTGATGGGCTGTTCCGCCTGTAGATCCTCAAAACACTGTCTTTGGATACAAGGTATCAGAACTACCAGCTCCCAGCCTTCAGCCAAGCAAATCCTTGATGTCACACGTGAGGAAACTGAGGCCCAAAGAGGAGAAACGGCTTGTCTGCAGTCACACAGCCCTTCCGCAGTGCCTATCCTCACTCGGCGGTCCTCCTCCCTGTCTTAGTGAAACCTCACCTGTCCAGTCTTCCTCCTCGAGGCAGTAGTGATGAATTACCCACACCACCTCAAACTGGACAACAATAGTACAATATTCTCACCTGGTGCCAGACAAGCCAGATCTTACAGGAGACATCCTACTGTGCCCCACCGCACTCCTGTGCAGAAAGCCCTGCTCTTGCCCACATTTTACAGATGGGGAAACTGAGGCACCAAGAGTCACTTAGCCAGAGTCACTCGGAACTGGATTTGACATCTGAGTCCAAACCCCACCCAAGTCTTAGGGCTTGGTATGCCCAACTCCAGCTCAGCTCCCCTTCCTCTGAGAGAAGGAGGTGAGTGAGCCCTCTGACTACCACCTGCCACCTCAGCGTTCCAGTACGAGTCTCGACACTTAAGGTTCCCATCCTGGATTTATCTACTGGGGTGTTTGTTGTTGTGGGAGCTGCCTAATAATTTTTATCATAGAAACAGCCCTAGAAGAAAACACAAATGTTTTTATTTTGTGAGCTGTTATTTCCGAAAAACAGAAGGGCTCACAGAAGCCTGTGGTGGGACAGGGCAGGACACAACCGAGGAGAGGAGAGGAAATGAGAGAGAGGCTATTCTGCTCTGTCCCAGGAGCCACGATCTCAGTGTCGACCTGTGAATCCCCAGTGTGACCGAACCCTGATCCACAGCCAGATTCCCAGAACTAGAGAACCATCACATTTTCAACTGATCACACTGTGGACTCCAAAACGTTTGAATCACAGACCCTCAGGAGATTCAGCAACTCACCTCTCTCTGAGTCAGTCAGAAGGGGCCCAGAAGATGGACATAGGCTATCCCCACCCCCACCCAACTTCCTAGTGAAGCTCTTTATTTACACCGAACTTTATGAGGAGCCCCTAAGTATGAACAGACCCTAGCAGGGCCGCTTCAGGGTTTGCAGACCTTGGAGCCCTGGATCCTTAGGACCCATTCATCCTATTGAACTCCCCTATTGTCAAGATGGGAAAACTGAGTCTCAGAGAAAGGAATTGGGTGGCCAAAGGCACAGCAAACTGCTACAACAGGCCAATGTTGATTGGCCATAGCCCCCGTCCTCCAAGGCCCACCAGCCTCTTCACTTCTCCTTTCTTCCCTTTGTTAAAACCCACTCCCAGGAAAAAGCCTGAAACTCACTCACACCCATGTATCCAGAACTGATGATAACTTTCCCTCTCAGGGAATCCAAAGGAACTGGCACTTTTAGTTAAAGAAATGAAGCCCAAGTAGAAGAATTTCAGACATTTGCCATGGATAGAAATGGACAAAAGAGGAAAGACAAAGAATCTTCCTGCAGTTCCTAGGATCACACTACATCATGTGTGATTGGAACAGGGCTGACCTGGGTTCTCAGGGCCAAGGAGCTCCCCCAAGGCAGCAGCTTGATTTTGTGAATGCCTCAGTCTACCCACCTGTAAAATGGTCATAACCCAGCTCTGGAATCCCTCATTCTCAGTGCATAGGCAGGACGTTGGATCTGCAGAGCTTACCTGCACTAATAGGCAAGGTGTGTGCAGGAGCTATCCCTGGGCTATCCTGTAGGGTCCCAGCCACTCTGGCACTTGGATGCTCCAAATGGAGGTCTCATTATCAGCATTCAAGGAGCCTCAGCACCCAAGCCCCAGGTGGGGACATGACTGTCTCCCTGCACCCCTGAACCATAGACTGCTGGACTCCCAGAACCACTGAGCTTTTATATCCATGCGCCACTGGACTCGCCCCTTCACATCACTGTACCTAGCACCCAGCACAGACTGGGCCCACAGTGGAGGTTCAAGAAGTGTGCATTGAATGGATGGATGGGTGAATGAGCCAACAAATGACAGACTGCTAGCATCCCATAACTATGTGACATTAGACCACATGTTCCCATAACTGTAACAGTAGAAAGTGTCATCACTCTGCCCCCAGCATGCTAATAATGGTGTCATTCTAGGGATCCCTCTGGATTCTCCCTTCTCATAGGTGGACTGAGGCAGAGGTCTGATGAAGTGTGTCCCTGCTTCTCCCCTCCCAGCCCACCCCTCAGCTTTCTTCATTAAACCACAGGTGATCTGGGGTTAGGCTGGCCTCAAGGACAAGACAGACATTGCCCAGCTTCAGGGGACTATTTGTTCTGTGTTTTCCACAATTGACACCCCAGGCCAGGCTCATAACACTTGAGCATGTCACCTTCATCCAGTAGGTGGGAGAATTCTAAGGTGGTTGGTGGCTTCAAGTGCCAGGCCCTGAGGAAAATAATTGGTCTTTTCCCCAAGGCACAGGTGGGACACAAACCCCAAAACAGGTAAGCCCTGCTGTGATCAAGGCCATGCTAGAGGTGACAGCTGGGAGATGCAGTCTGCCTGGGGTGGAAAGGAAGGCCTCGCAGTAGAGGGGCCCTGAGGATGGCCTCACCAGCATAGTTGGAAGGAAAGGCTTTTCCTAGCTCACTAAACAGCATGAGCAAGACAGGAAGTGGACCAGGTCACTGGTTAGGAAAAAATTAAATGACATGCCAGGGATTTGGGGTGACACAGTGTAGCATCAAAAGAAAGAGAGAAGCAAGGAGAACCACTTGCCTTTGAAGGGGCCCAGTACTCAGTGAAGCTGGCCCCTTCCACTGGATCTGGCCTCTGTCTGTCACACACCTGAATTTCCACCATGAGAGGTTTCTGTTTCAGGCTCCTCTTTCACAGCACAAATGCACCCAAGGGAAGGTGGAACCATAACCACTAGCATCAGTTGAGCATCCACCACCCGACAGGCACCACTCGAACGTTATGTGTGTCTACTGGGTGGTCAGCTCCTCAGGGCAGGCACTTTGTCTGTTTGCTGCTGTATCCCAGTGTCCAGAATGGTGCCAGGCACATAGTAGGCACTCAACATATACTCATTGACTGCATGAATTATCTCATGAGATGCTCACAAGCACCTGTGGGTTACATACGCTCACCATCCCCATTGCAAAGGAAGGCACTAAGGCTCAGAGAGCTAAGGGCAGAGTCTGGGATTCACACCCAGGCAGAAGCTTCTGAGTCTGTGCTCAACGGGCTGGACAGGTGCAAAGCAGGAACAAGGATGCAGGTGGCAAGGTCAGCATGATGGCAGCTGCTGTAACAAATGACCACAAACCAGGTGGCTTGGAACAGGAGAAGTTTATCCTCTAACAGTTCTGGAAGCCAGAAGTCTGAAATCAAGGTGTTGGCAGGGCCATGCTCCCTCCAAAGGTTCTAGGGAACATTCCAGTTCTTCACTCTTCCAGCTTCTGTTGGCTCTGGGATTTCCTTGACTGGTGGCTGCATCACTCCAGTCTCTACTTCCATCTCCACACAGTCTTCTTTCCCTCTGTGTCTGTGTCTTCTCCTTTTCCATCTCTTACAAGGACACTGGTCACTGGGTTTGGGGCTCTTCTAAATAATCCAGGGTGACCTCATCTCAAGATCCTTAATCATATCTGCAAAGACCATTTTCCCAAATGAGGTCACATTCACAGGTTCTGGGGAGCACTGGGCACTGGGCTTCTCTCCCTGTCCTTTGCCATGTGGCCAGACCCACTTGGGACAATTCCAGGAACGTGTGTCTCTCTCCTGAGCCCTCCAGGCTAACCTCTCTGCACTCCGTCCCCAGGTTTGCCAGGCACTGCTCCAGACCTGGAAAAGAGAAAGCAGATTTTTGGACAAAACTTTATACCTCCAAAGAAGCCAAAAACCTTCCTGCAGCTCGTGTGGGAAGCACTGCAAGATGTGACACTGATCATCCTGGAAATTGCGGCCATCATCTCCCTGGGGCTGTCCTTCTACCACCCACCTGGCGAGAGCAATGAAGGTAAGTCAGGGGGCCCTCCTGCAACACGTGTGCCTGGCCACACCAGAGGGCACTCGGGCTCACACCCACTGCTCCTTCCAGGTGAGGAAACCAGACCCAAAGGTACACACAACCAAGCAGTGGCTGAGCCAGATCCTGGGATCAGGGCCCCACCTCCAGTGTTCCCATGTGTGAAATGCAAGGGCTGGGCCAACAACAGTAGTAATTATAGTGATCATTTATTGAGCACTTACAGCATACCAAGCTCTGGGCTGAGATGTTGTCCTCCTAACAGCCCCATGAGGGAAGGTCCATAATGATGCCCATTTTATAGACAAGGGAACCAAGACACAGAGAAGTACATTATCTTGCTTATGGTCACCCAAGTAGTAAAGAGTCATTAGGTTTTAATGAGTGGAGATTGTAAGAAAAACTGCTGCCCAGGCCTGTCCCTGAGAGAGTCTGGTTCTGTTGGAAGGAGTCCAACTGAGGGTGACTCCAGATGTCTGTCCAGAGTGCTCTCTGAGGGCTCCCCATTCTCACATCTGAGGACAGAGTCCCCAAATTGCTTGCCTAGTGTGCTGCATTCACACTCTTACTCGACAGTGCTTCGTCCCCATTCACAGAGGCCCCTCTCAGGTTCTCGGCCCACTGGGTGCTCCAGCTTCTGAAGGACCCTCCTTCAGTTTTAAAGCTGGGCTTCTCCTCAGAACCCCAAGTCACTCAGTCATTGAGGCATCCAACTGTGAAAAAATATATGCACCAAATATTCTAGAACTAGGAATGCAAATTACAGCCCACAGACCAAGTCGGGCTCACTTTCCTGCTTCTGTATGACCCATAAGCTAAGATTGGTTTTTACATTTTTAATGGTTGAAAAAAGTAAAAATAATACTACTTTGTGACATGTAACTTTTATATGAAATTCATATTTCATTGTGTAAAAATAAAGTTTTATTGGAACACCCCCATTTCTTTTTCATATTGTCTATGGCTGCTTTCCCACTACAATGGCAGAGTTCAGTAGCTGCAACAAAGACTAAATGACCCACAAAGCCTAAAATACTTGCTATCTGGCCTTTTTTTTTTTAAGATTTTATTTATTTATTTCTAGAGAGGGGAAGGGAAGGAGAAAGAGAGGGAGAGAAACATCAATGTGTGGTTGCTTCTCTAGTGCCCCCTACTGGGGACCTGTCCCGCAACTCAGGCATGTGCCCTGACTGGGAATCAAAACATGACCTTTTGGTTTGCAGTCCAGTGCTCAATCCACTGAGCCACTCCAGCCAGGGCACTATCTGGCCTTTTAGAGAGAAAGTTTGCCAACCTCTGTCCTAGAAGATGAGGATGGCAAGTTTTGCCTCAAGCAAACTATTCTCCTTCTCCCTAAACCCCTCCCCTCCAAGTGTGGAAGGAGGAAAAAATGGTTGAAGACACTTTCTGAAGAAGCCCCGGGGGTTAGAATCCTGTGTCCGTCACTTCTCAACTGTGTGACCTTAAGCAAATCACTTTCCTTCTCTCATCCTATTTCTTCATTTACAAAACAGGGCAAGTGATCCCACCTGGAACGGTTATTATGAGGAGGTGACGAAGGGACGTGTGACCAGTGTCTGACAGCCTGGTGCATGCAGGTGCCCAGTGGGTGCTGGCCCTGCTGGTCGTACATATAAGTTCTTTAGCTTCTCCATTTCCTATACTATTCTCAACCTCCCTCTGTCTATTTTGTGCCTGCCAGTTGTGCTTCTATTCCCTGTACCTTTCCCCCCATTCTCCCCGCTCCCCTTCCCCACTGATAACCCTCCATGTGATCTCCATTTCTGTGGTTCTGTTCCTGTTCGAGTTGTTTGCTTAGTTTGCTTTTGTTTTTGTTTTAGGTTCACTTGTTGATAGTTACGAGTTTGTTGTCATTTTACTGTTCATAGTTCTGATCTTCTTTTTCTTAGATAAGTCCCTTTAACATTTCATATACTAAGGGCTTGGTGATGATGAACTCCTTGAACTTGACCTTATCTGGTTAACACTTTATCTGCCCTTCCAGTCTAAATGATAGCTTTGCTGGATAGAGTAATCTTGGATGTAGGTCCTTGCCTTTCATGATTTTAAATAGTTCTTTCCCACCGTTTCTTGCCTGCAAGGTCTCTTTTGAGAAATCAGCTGATAGTCTTATGGGAACTCCTTTGTAGGTAACTGCCTCCTTTTCTCTTGCTGCTTTTAAAGCTATCTCCTTATATTTAATCATGAGTGATTTAATTATAATGTGTCTTGGTGTATTTCTCCTTGGATCCAACTTCTTTGGGACTCTCTGAGCTTCCTAGATTTGTAAGTGCATTTCCTTTGCCAAATTAGGGGAGTTCTCCTTCATTATTTGTTCAAATAAGTTTTCCATTTCTTGTTCTTCCTCTTCTCCTTCTGGCTCCCCTATGATTTGGATGTTGGGACATTTAAAGTTGTCCCAGAGGTTCCTAAGCCTCTCCTCATTTTTTTTGAATTCTTGTTTCTTCATTCTGTTCCAGTTGAATGTTTATTTCTTTCTTCTGTTTCAAATCTTTGATTTGAGTCCCAGTTTACTTCCCTTCACTGTTGGTTCTCTGTATATTTTTCTTTATTTCATTTTGTATAACCTTCACTTCTTCCTCTATTTTGTGACCACACTCAACCATTTCCTTGAGCATCTTGATTACCAGTGTTTTGAACTCTGTGTCTGATAGGTTGGCTATCTCCTCATCTCTTAGTTCCTTTTCTGGGATTTTGATCTGTTCTTTCATTTGAGCCATATTTCTTTATCTTGGCGCACCTGGTACTTATTAAGGGGCTGAGCCTTAGGTTTTCACCAGTGCAGGACAACCCACTCTGCAGCATTGTGGTGCTGTGAGGGAGGGGTCAGAGAGGCAACAGTGCCACCTGCTTGACTCTCTCCCCACTTTGTCACTTCCCTTGCTTCCCACAAGTGGATTGTGCCCTTTCAGGTGCTGATTCCCAGGTGGATGAGCTTGTGTATGTTCTAGGATCCTGTGGGCCCCTCCAATAGACTCTCCTATGAGACTGGGAGTTTCTCCTGCCACTGCAGCTACCACAAATTTTTTATAGCCAGAGGTTTTGAGGTTTTAGTTTCCCACACTGGAGCCCTGGGTGCATGGTCTGTCTCACTCCCTAGTTATTCCTCCCAGCTTATCTGCATGTGAATGTGGGATATCCTGAACCTCCAGATGCTGCTTCACCCACCCCAGTCCACCAACCACTGCCTTATCATGTGTCCTTGTCTCCCCAGCTTCCCATCTCTGTCCCTCCTACCAGTTTGGATGAATGTTTCTTTAACTCCTTCATTGTGAGACTTCTAGACAGTTGGATTTTCTGGCAGTTCTGGTTGTTTTTTGTTTTTAAATTAGTTTTTATCCTTCTTTTGGTTGTGCAAGGAAGCAAAGCATATTTACCTACGCCTCCATCTAGACCAGAAGCTGTATTGATCCACTCGATGTTTTCTAATGAATATGTGGTGCTAATAAATTATCGTATGAGGTTTGCTGCTTCAGGCAAACAAATAAAAAAGGAATAACATATAAGAAATAACCGTTTTGAGCCTCATTTCCCCATATGCAGATGTCGTCTCTCAGGTTTCCTGTTCCCCCATCTCTTCCAAAAGTAGAGTTGCCCAGGAAACCAGATAACCAAGTCTTTTAGGTGAACTGCCTCAATTTTATACATAAAGTACTAAGTTGATTTCTTTTTCTGCATGACCTCTCTCTAAAAAGGGTTTAAAGACATAATATGAGGTCAAATAGGAAGCCAGACAGAAAAAGGAATAGAAACAAATAAACCAACTATGTTGGCACCGTGATTGGGATATAAATTTTTTTTTTTTGAGCTTCCTGATAGCCAAGGCAGGAAGGGAGTTAGGGTGATTTGCATATCTCAAGTTGTCAACAGAGGAAAAACAGTTCTTTAGGAAGATAGCATGTCCCTGGGCAATGAATTCTGGGATGAAATTTCACATAGGATATTATGAGAGACGAATAATGGGCAGCATTCTTTGCAGAAGTTTTACGGAAAATACAGAAAATTGCACATGGCTATTTGAATAAGCCTTGAACAGAGCTAAGGGCGCAACACAAAAACATAATAATTGTCCTTACTATTTTTATAGCCACCACTAGCTGAGAAGTTCATTTGATCCTCACAACAACCCTGTGGGTAGGTGTTGTCATTATCTAAGAAATCGAGGCCCTGCAATAGGAAATTGTGTGCTCTGTCACACTCTAGGAAGCACAGAGCCATGAGTCAGACAGAGACATTCTAGCTTCTGAGCCCTCGCTTCTATCCTACAGAAAGGGACGGGGTTGACGCAGTGCCAGCTGAGAAAGTGACCTCATGTGACCCAATTCAGTGCGAGATTAGAATTCAGAGGGCAAGTGGTAGAAGGGGTGCAGTGGGAGCACACATAGCACTCCCAGTGTGTGCCAGAGAGAGCTTCCTCAGAGCCCTCCAGGCAGATAGCTGCAATCACCTTCATCATCAGGAGGTGCGAACCAAGGCCCAGAGTGGGAAAGGCCTTGCCTGAGGTCACACAGCTTGTACGCAGTAAGGGTGGACTTGAAACCCAAGATTTCTGTTTCTTTTCATTGCCCCTCCCTGCCTCAGCTGAGACACTAGTGCAGACTGCAGTCTGGGTTGATGAGG
Source organism: Tonatia bakeri (assembly GCA_004024845.1). Classification (NCBI taxonomy): domain Eukaryota; kingdom Metazoa; phylum Chordata; class Mammalia; order Chiroptera; family Phyllostomidae; genus Tonatia; species Tonatia bakeri. Next base: position 238,995 of record PVIA01001867.1, read on the forward strand.
GTAGCAGTGCATACTCTACTCCTGCAGAGTGAATTCCTGAACTTTGCAACAATACCTACACCTCCCTGACACCCAGACCCTGGCCTGAGCTCCAAGCTCTGAGCTCTGGATCAACCTTGTTGCCAGGACCACCCCCATACCAGACACAGGCTTCACTAGTTATGTAAAAAACAGTGCTGGTGATTGGCTAACAGGCTGTAGAGTTAGCACCCACAGCCCTTCCCTGTTTTCTTGCTCAGCTCAGAGATCTCCAGACACTTGCCAAGGTCACACAGCATGTTTGTGGCAGGACTGGGATTGGCACACCCCTGCTCCCAGCTCCCTGCCCAGCTACCCAGGTGCCAAAGTGCCAGCAGAGTGACAGGCACATAGTAGGTGCTTAGAAAATTTTTGTGGCTTGACCAGTTTTGAGGGCCTTTATTCGTTGCCAGGCCCTGGTCCACCTAGGAGGTAGCTTCCCCATTGTACTGATTAAACAGAGGGAGTCCCAGAGAGGCCACATGGGTTCCCCAAGATCACACAGAGCAAAAGTCCACACCCTAGAAAACCCCAGGTCCAGGAAAAGCAGCTGTAGGTTCCCCAGGCCCTGTGGTACAAACTCTAGATCCTGTTCCTGCCCTAGTCTGAGGGTAACCCAGAGGAGATCTCAGCAAGGCCTGCCTGCTCCCTTCCTCCTTCTCCTTCCTGGTCTCTTCCCCCTAATTGTACCAGGGGCAGCAGGAGTTGTTTCCAGGGTCCAGCGGCTCCCAGTGGCTAAACACCTAACCAAGAGATCCACACCCTGCCTTTCTGATCATTCCAAGATGTCCTGTAACCATTAGACAGTTCTCAGAGGATCTAAAAGTTAATGGGCTTTTGCTGGCAGAGTGAGTGCCCAGAGGGCTCTTTGGTACCATATCTGCAAGGGCAGCATACAGGGCTGGGAGTCAAGGCAACAGGGTGCAAATCCCTCTCAACCACTGTGCCTTGGCTTCCAGAAGCCAGTCCAAGGAGAGCAGCTCATGAAAACGGGAGAGAACCAATGTTCATCGTGTACTGTGTGCCAGGCCCTGACTAGGTCCAGGGCTCACAAAGTCCCTGGGGTCATCCCACTGTTCAGCTGTCCAAACTCAGGCTCAAAGAGGCCAAGTCACTCACTTTTGGTCACACAGCAGAGCCTGAGTTTGAAACCAGGTCTTTCCATTGTCCTGAAGGTGTTTCATTGTCCTGATCTGTCTCTAAGTGTGCTAAATGCTTTGGTACCTAATGGGGGGCCCATTGACAAAGCACACAAGGGGGAAAGAACAGCCTTCCCATGTACAGAGTATGTAGCAGGGGCAGGGGATAACAAAAGTCCTGTAAAGTGAAACACTGGGCTCTGTATCTCAAATCACTCCTCTGAAGTCCAAGAGAATGTGTTTCCATATACTGGATTTCTGTTTAGCAAGGTTCAACTGTGTTTTCCAGTTTGGGTGGTTCTATTGGCATCATTCATGGTGGTAGAGGAGCACCCTAGTTCCCCTGCTCCCATCATCACATGATCTGAAATACATCTGTATCCCCTCTGTAATGTGGGACTCAAGGCTCATTCAGGCTGCTTGTGGGACTCAAAGGCAGTAGTGTGCACCAAACAAATGCTGGGCAGCAGAAAGCAACAGCTTTAACTAAGCCTTTATTGGATGCTCACTGCCACAGATGCTTTACATAAAGGCTCACCCTGAGTGCTGTCAGCCACCTAGCAGGGAGTGCCTGTCATTACCCACATTCTGCAGATGAGAAAACCAAGGCACTGTGGTTCAGTCACTAGCTCATGGGCACACAGCAGTTAAATAGTACAGCTGGGATTTGAACTCAGGGCTGGCCCAGTGTCAGTTATCATCAGCACAATTATGAATATCATTGCCATCAAAGGGTGGTCCAGTTAAATGGTTTAAAATTAATGGAAAAGTCTTGAAATTCCCAAAGGAAAAAAAAAAAGTAGCTTTGAGAACCCTATGCATTGATGTGGTTCTTAACTAGCCTGCAGGGAACAGCTGGTTCAGTGAAAACCTGTGGAATTTTCCACCACACATGCTGCTGGGCCACAGTGATTCTACACCATGCCCAGCATGGACGCACCAGCTGAGCCTGGACCCTCCCAGGATCTGGGAACTGAGAAACATTCCCTGGCAACACTTAGCCTTCTTGTCATGTTGCTTCTGACTGCTGGCTTTCCAGATGCTCCTGTGGGGTTTCTTAAAACTGCTGTTCTCTCTTCCTGGGATTGAATTGGACTTCCAGATGGTCGGCCATAGGTGTATGGCAATATTTTCTATTTTTTCACATGAGGCCAGTGTGTGGCAGAGGAGGTGGTGGGCACAGGAACAGTGGGCAGGCTAGGTCCAGTGTCAGACTTTAGTCCCAGGCCTGGATTCAGACTCCAGATTTGCTGTGTGACCCAAGGTGAGTCAATGCCCTTCTCTGAACTACTTCACTTTTTTCAGCCAGCTTGAAGATTATAGTGAATGCTTGGCATAAAGCAGGTCTTGCAAATAGCTCAGCCCCTGTGGAAGAGAACTACCCTGGAAGAGAAAACTCGTGGGAGTTTTCTAGGGATGGATGGTCAGACATGGGAAGGGCCATTCTCCACCTCCCCCATACACCCCACAGTGGAAAAAAGGGCCTGAGCTAGTCCTGGCTGCAGCAATCACATTGGCCATGTTACCTCACCTCTCCAGGACTCAGTTTTCTCATCTATTAATGGAGTAAATACCGTTTACTCTCTGGATCGTGGGAAAGCAAGAGACAGAATGTGTGGAAGGTCTTGGAAAGGCCCTAGCACTCAGCATTAAATGTGTATGGTGTTTTTCCTTTTTCTATTTCATGTGGTAGACCTGGCAGGCCTCAGGCAATGTGAGGGCCCAGACTGGGAGGTACAATGGAGCGAAGGCGTAGGGTCACTGTAGGTCACACGAGTGGTTCAGATGGAGTGTGGGTATACTCACTGTGTAGTAAGGGCTCAAATCCAACAAGAGCCAAGTAAGAGGCTCCTATGGTTGAGCACAGGCTGGAGCTTTCACCTTCTTCTCCTTGAGCCCAGGAAGTGGTCTCAGTGACCCCTATTTTACAGATGAGGATGCTGCAGTTCAGAGAAGGCCATGACTTACCCAGGATCATACAGGGACAGCAGTAGGATTAGGACCAACTCGTCAGAGGGCAGGTCCAGTGCTGTGGTCCCCACCCCCTAGCCCAGAGACCTGCCTCCTGGTCGGTAGGAGACTAGAAGGAGAAGACATCATCAAAATGCACTGTCGGGGCAGGGGGTCTTCCAGTCAAGATGGAAGCATAGGTAAACACAGCTCACCTCCTTACACAATCACATCAAAAATTACAACTAAGTGACAGAACAGCTCTCACCTAGAATTGTCAGAAAATCGAGCTGTATGAAAGCCTGACAGCCAAAGAATTAAAGAGGTCACATTCATCCAGACAGGTAGGAGGGGTGGAGACAGAGAACAGGCAGTCGCACACCCATGTGTGGTGGATAAAATTGGGAGCAAAGGATCTTAGCCCCACACCAGACCACCCTGCCCAGGGTTCCAGTGCCAGGAAGATAAGTCCCCATAACTTCTGGCTGTAAAAACCAGTGGGAGTTGGGGTGGCAGAAGAAACTGCAGTATTCTTGGGTGTCTCCTCTTAAAGGGCCCACAATGCTCTTAGAACTTACACAGACTTAACTCCCTCTGGGCCCCAGCACTGGGACAGTAACTGAAAGAGCACCAGTGGCATATGGGGAGGAATTGAAGTGTCTGGCATCAGGATAAGAACTAGTGGGCAGCTTCCTCCCAGACAGAACTGCAGACAGCAGCCATTTAACCTTTTTTGATCCCTGCCACCTACAGAACCAAAGAGTGGTGACACCATATCTGAGACTCCATCAACCTGGTTCACACAGGTTGCCTTGCCCTGACAATTACCTAAGGCTCTGCCCCATCCAACTTACAGGTGCACTTTTCTACAGCAGGCCATGCTACTAAGACATGGAGTCAAAGCAGCTCTACCTAATACATAGAAACAAACACAGGGAGGCTACCAAGATGAGGAGCAAAGAAACATGGCCCAAATGAAAGAACAGAACAAAACTCCAGAAGAAGATGGAGATAACAAAATGTAGATAAGTAATCTATCACATGCAGAGTTCAAAACATTGGTTATTAGGAAAGCTTAAGGAACTCATTGGATACTTTAATAGCACAAAAAAGAGCCAGGCAGAAATGAAGGTTATACTAAGTAAAATAATGAAAAATTTACACGGAATCAATAGTGGAGTGGATGAAGCCAAGAATCAAATCAAAGATTTGGAACATAAGGAGAAAAAAATATTCAATCAGAACAAGAAGAAAAATGAATTTTAAAAAAATACAAGGATAGTATAAGCAGCGTCTGGGACAGCTTCAAATGTACCAATGTTCGAATCATAGGGGTGTTGGAAGTAGAAGAGCGAGAGCAAGAAATTGAAAGCTTATTTGAAAAAATAATGAAAGGAAACTTCCCTAATTTGGCGAAGCAAGTAGACATACAAGTCCAGGAAGCATAAAGAGTCCCAAACAAGATGGACACAAAGAGGACCACACAAAGACGCATCATAATTAAAATACCAAAGGTTAAAGAAAAAGAGAGAATCTTAAAAGCAGCAAGAGAAAAACAGATAATTACCTACAAAAGACTTCCCATAAGACTTTCAACTGGTTTCTTAAAAGAAACTTTGCAGGCTAGAAGGGACTGGCAGGAAGTATTCAAAGTGATGAAGAACCTACAGCCTAGATTACTCAGTCCAGCAAAGCTATCATTTAGAATGGAAGGGCC
>PVIA01001868.1:0-77170 GCA_004024845.1 Tonatia bakeri
ACCTCTCACTGTTTCCATGCAGACCTGCAGCCTGGACACCTGCGCCACAGCCCTCATGGCACCCTCAGCCCCGCCAGCCATGTCAGTGGACAGATGGAGGCCTCCGTCCATCCCGCTGGGACCACTGTGCTGGCCCAAGCACCGGCATCTGCGACTTTCCTGCTGGGTCCTGTCACTGCAGCCGAGGACGCCTTCCTCCCCTTTGTCCTCTCTCCTCCGGGGTCACGGCTCTCGATGGGCGTCACCCTAAGTCCCTGTGTTTCCCGAGAACTACACTCCAGGATCACCTTTGAAGCTTATGTTCCGCAACGCTCAGAGCCAACCTGCCATTCTCAGGCCTCCTCTGGTTTTGAAATGCCCGTTAAACCAGAGCCACCTTGTTCTTCTTCATCCCCATTGTGGCTGCCCCTGGGTCCTGTCCAACGTCTTCTCTTGACCGAGCTTTCTGATCACTCGCCAGGGGTCTCTCCCGCTCCAGGTCATTGTGCATGCCCACCCCAGAGCTGCTCTTGTGAAAGAACGCCATGAGCGTGTCTGTTGCTTGCTTAAAGTATATTCGGTGATACTCACCTATTTGTTAAAGCCCAAGTTCCTGGGAATAGCCCACAGACCTTTACCTAAAATCCGATGCCAGCCTCTCTTAGCAGCCTCTGCTTGTGCCGTCCCCCAGCTGAACGTCCCTCAGTCCCTGACTGTGCATGTCACTACGCTGCCTCCACGTCCCTCTCTCTTATGTTCCCCAACGGATCCTTTCAAACAAGCTGAAACATCGTCTCCCCCAAGGAATCCCTCCTAACTCCTGAAGCAGTTAGTCTGCCCTCTTTTGGGGTCTTCTTAGCGCCTTGGCGTGGAACTGGGGCAACAGCAGTGCTGAGGCGTGTTTAGGGCAGGGTGCAGCCGCGTCTGGGTGAGGCCGGCAGCTTGTGGGGGAAGACCTGGGGATGGTCCCTGCACGAGGACCCGGGAGCCTGTCGAGTGTCAGGCCCAGATGTGGGCCAGACCCATTTTTCAGGGGTGACACTGTGCACACAGCCTTGGGCCTGTTTCTTGGATTCCCCTCAATCCACCACTACCCCAAACCGCTGTCTAAATCCTGGGGAGTGGAGGTTGCAGAAAAAAAATATGAAGAGCAATGCTGTTGCTAGTTCTGTGGGCCCCTAAAGTCATGGCCCCCAAAGTCATGGCCCCCAGATGGTCTGAGCACAGCCATCACCAGCAAAAGGCATTTTCCTTAGGGTCTCATGGACATGGCTGCCCAGATTGGCCTGGGCCCATGGTACCAGCTCCAGAAGCTAGATGCAGCTTTGGAAATGACAAGGCCAGAATGTCCCTCGCCTGCCTCTCTGTGCTGGGGATGCGGGGCAGAGGGAGAGAAGGGGTGGGCTGCAGAAACCCACCCCTCATGGCTGTCAGACCAGAAGAGGTTTCAGCTGTGAGTGTGTCTAAAGGGACTAAAGCAAGAGGACAGGAGGGATTGCCACATGATGGTTCAAAAAATTTACTGATGACTCTAAGTCAGGTCCACTGGAGGGACGTTCGTCCATCATTTCAGCGTCTATTCATGAGGGTCTGCTGTGTGCTCCCACTGTGCTGGGAACCGCAGGCACAGCAGAGAACAGGACGGCACAAGAGAGTGAAGGTGACCATGATCGAATCCATAAGAGGGGTGTCAAGGCAGGCAATGAAAGACACAAACGGGCTGACGCGATAGTGAGCAGGGTCAGGGCAGGTCTCACTGAACAGATGTCACTTGAACGGTGTCCTGACAGACATACAAGAATCAGCGGTGTGAGGACCCTGGGGTGTGAGGGGTGGGCACAGGGATATGCCACACAGTGAGTGCTAAGTGCAAAGGTCTTAAGAGAGTAACGAGCCCGTCATTTCAAAGACCCCAAAGGAGGCCACTGGGGAAAGCTCGGTGAGCCAGGGAGAGGGCAGGAGGTTGCTCGTGGCCATGAGCAGGCGTTGTTGAGTCAGGGAGGACCAATCAGAACATTCACAGGGGTTTGGACTTGACCTGTGTCCTGGGAAACTGTTGGACGCCTTAGCTGGGAACTGACATGATCTGGGTTGTGTTTCTAGAGCTTCGCTGAGTGGTTCTGTAGTGAGTGGGATGTGTGGGGCCGGGCAGGAGATGAGGAAGCAGAGAGGCCAGGGAGAGAGAGCCTATGGCGGCATGTCAGGCACCCAGGGGCGGTGCTCAGCTGGAGAGAGTAGCGGTGGAAAAGGGAAACAGACGGCTGACTTGGAATGTATCAGGTCGGCCAAAGAGCTCGTTTGGGTTTTTCCTGTAGGATGGCTCTAGTAGCACTTCGCTCTCTCTGACTTCATTCAAAACAATTTTGTTAGCTTGTATTGTGACAGCTGTCATACCAGCATGCATTTATAAAAACTTACCAAGACATGAATTGTTATGTGGCCATTTTAATATTGCAGATGGAAGAAAATACGCAACATCTTCAACATATGACACTTTATTATTTCAAGAGAGGTAAAAATGCAGCTGAAACGCAGAAAAAGATTTGTGCAGTGTTTGGAGAAGGTGCTGTGACTGGTCAAACGTGTCAAAAGTGGTTTGTGAAGTCCCATGGTAGAGATTTCTCTCTGGATGATGCTCCACAGTTGGGTGTTGCTTTGAGACCCCATGCCACAGAGCCAATAAGAAATTTAATTGTCCTGGCTGGCATAGCTCAGTGGATTGAGTGTGGGCTGTGAGCCAAAGCATTGCGGGTTCAATTCCCAGTCAGGGCACATGCCTGGGTTGCAGGCCATGGCCCCCAGCAACCGCACATTGATGTTTCTCTCTCTCTCTCTTTCTCCCCCTTTCCCTCTCTAAAAATAAATAAATAAATAAATAAATAAATAAATAAATAAGACATTTAATTGTCATGATCACTGAGGCTGCCACACAAAGACACGGGGACCCCACATGGCCACGTTCACACAGGGCCTTCCGGTTTCTCCTTCAAGAAATTCACTGTCTCGGTGTCCACGGTTCGAGCCAGCAGGGTCCTCTGAGAGCAGGGCTCCACTGTCGGTCAAGCACAAAGGGTCCAAGTACTGAGTGTGCCAGGTTGCCAGTGTCCCCAGAGATGCGACTGACCCCCAAGACTTCTAGAAATTGCAGAGACCTCACCTGGCCTCTTCCTCACCCCTGCCTGTCCAGAATAGAGCTTCCCTCACCTGCAGCTTCGCCTGCATTGCCCCGCCACTTCCAGGGAGGGTCCAGCACAGTCTTCTCATTGAGGTCAGACTTCTGAAAACAAAGTAACTTGTCTTCGTGCCCAGAACATAGAAGGTCCTCAGACGGGTGCCACAAAGCCTTGGTGGAGAGGAAGGACAATGAGCACACACTTACTGCACAGTTCGTCTTTTCACAAAGTATTCAACTACTGTTCTTATGATAGAGGAAGTGGCTTTTTTAAGGGAGGTTTGCCAAGTATTGCACAAATATAGAGAATGGGTATAACCTATTAAAACTACAAACACATAGCAAACAGCTTTTCCCAAATTTGGTCCTTTGAGCCAGGCTTGAGTTGTCAAATTGCCTACTCCCGTTCGTAAAGAATACAGCCCAAGTCAAAAATTCTTCCAAGTACAGCTGAGTTAGGATGGCTTTGTTCTCACTGCATCCCCCTGGAAACGCTGGGTGCTGGAAGAGAGTGCGGGCGCTGGCGGGAAGCTCGCCCCGCTTGCACGCCGCCCTTGGTGAGAAACAGGATGCAGCCTGCCTGGCTGCTGCTGTCTGGCAGGAGAGACAGATTTGCAGATAGCACCCTTACAATGTAGCGAGCTCTATCTGTCTGCAAATCTGTCTGTCCTACCAGACTGTGACTTCCTGTGCCTGGATCCAGCATCTGGCAGGCCTGAGGACACTCCATGAAGCACGCTGCCATGGCCGGGAACACACTTTCCCGCTTTGTTTTCTGTTTGTCACGACCCCCCTTTTGGAACCAGAGGCCCCTGCTGCTTCTTACACTTAGTGATCCACTTACTGCCTGGTCTGGTGGCCTGTCCTTTGCAGCAGTCCGTGACAAAGTGGGCTGTGCCCCAGCTCCCGGCCTCTGTCCCTGCAGGGCTGTCCCAGAAGCTACAGAGGATGCCTTTTAACTCGAGCCCCCTGCAGCTCTCGATGGACTCGGTTCAAGAATGTTTCTATAACCCCATTAGGGTCATCCTTCCTCCCTGTGTTCCTGATCGCCGACCGCTGCTTGAGGGGAGACAGGAAACCCCGTCACTTCAGCTAACCGGGTCACCAAGAACCACGTGTAGCCTTCCCAGGTTCCTTCCCTGAAAACATAATTAAAGCCCTGACTAATTAGTGTTAAAACAACCTTAATTAACTAACCTAACTTACTACTAATCAAGGGAATGGGTCTTCCGAGGGATTGGGGATCATTTTCCAGTCAGCTCACAATATGGTGATATACGTATATACCCCTTGTGGTGTGCTCATTATAAAAAAATTAAAACTTCATTGTTAGCCGTGTAACTTGGAGGTTACTTGCTTACTTGCTTATTTATTTATACTCTGCCTCTTGCCACAAAGGACGGGGCTCAGAGGACATTATCTTGCATTTGCACTGCAGAGCCCTTACTGTGATCATGAGACGAGGAGGCATTTAGCAGACTCCTCACTTGCTCTGGGTTATTAGGAAGCCCGTGGTAATGATTTCAGCAGAGTAATGCAGAGGCTGCCCTGGTTTCCACGTTACGGATTGTCACTCGTTAGCTCTGTGACGGAGCCTGTGTCACTTCAGTCCCCTGCACCCCGGCCCTTCATCTGTAAAACGAAGCTAATGCAGCAAAACTCCTTCCTGCTCTCACGCACTCTCCTCCGCGAGTCAAGTTCCTCCAGCCCGGAGTTCACTCTCCGCCGGGCGCGTTTGGTAGAGGTGAGGGCTGATCCGTGACACAGAGTCATTCTTTGTGATGCTCACCACTGCTGGCCCTTCTGGAGAGTTTTCATCGTACACTCCCCAAGACTGCCTAACGAGAAGGCAAAGTACCACACAGCTTCTCTCCGGCAGTCTCAGTAGCCCGAGAGGGGTCCACCAAAACACCGATGTTAACCTGCTCTGATTCCCGAAGTGCCACTCTTTCTGTCCACAGCGTCAGGCTCTGGGCGTCTGTCTACATTTGTCATTTGTCATTTGTCATTGACAGGAATGAGTTGCTCAGACTAATTCCTTAGCACAGATTTGGATGTAGAAGGGGTCAAAAAAGCCCCAAAATACAAATTATGACGCTGGTGGGAGATACCACTGAAAGAAACTGGAGTCCAAAGAAGAGGAACGGGGGCCATCAGCCTTTTCGTGTTTCTCCCAGGGGCACTGGAGAGCCCCCCAGGCTAGCCCTGCTTCCTCCGTGCTGAGAATGCATATCCGTGTCGACACTCGGGAACTTGCACTGGGAAAAGCAGTACTAACACCAGAACTAATATTCGAAGGAGGTCGTGGAAACTCCCGTCCTGAACAGGCTTAAGGAAAAGTAGCTTCCTTTCAGTTCCAGGTTGTGCAAGAAACCTGCAAGACACCTGCGGGGGAGAGGCCTGTGGGCATCACCTCCAGCTCAGCATGTCTCTCCTCCGAGGGCCCGGAGCATCAGCTGCAATTCTCCGGCTGACAGCCACGCGGGATTCCTGAAGCACAAACCCATCTAGGAAACTAGAGGCCACACACTGTTCAAGTTGCTCCACTGTGTTGTAGTCTCTGTCATCTTTTCACAGAAAGTAAACGAATGAATGAAAAAGTGAGTCAGCGACTGACCGGGAAAATTACGGTGTTTTCTTTCCCTCCCTTAAACAGTTACCTCTGCTTCGTTCGTCTGTGCGAGGTGCGTGTGCAAAACAGGCGGGAAAGGGCTTTGGGGGAACGTCATCGTCTAAGTGATTTTCAAACTTTAGCATCCATAGGAATCACTGGGAGAACTTATATGCATATTCTTGGGCCCATACCTAGGTATTTGGAGCCCATGGATCAGGCGTGAACAGGGAATGGGAACGGTAATAATGCATATACACCCACCAAAGCTGTTTCTCAGGCGGGTGGTCTGCAGGCCACAGCTGGAGGGGAACTGCTACTGTAAGGACCATGGGTCTTCCAACCTGTCACTCTGATGTCAGAATCTGCGAAAATCGTGAGTTGAAACCATCCTATCTTTGGGACCAGTGTCGGTCCAATGGAAGCAAGCCGTACCCAGACAAGAGAATTCCAGAGATTTGCCGAAGTACCAAGGGTGTTACAATGTTGACTTCAAGGCTCACTGTAAAGATGCAACAATCAGTACAGGATGGTGCTGGCACACAGACGGGTTCATCGATCAGTGGGAAACAGTGGTGAGTCCAGACACTGCCCGGTACCTGTGTAAGTGCACAGATGACTTTCGGCAACAGTGAGATGTGTTCACTGGGGAAAGAATAATCTTTTAAAAAAATGGTGCTTGAACAATTACACATCCATCTACAAAAAAGTGTGCTGTTATCTACCATACTCAAAAAGCAACTCCTAATGTATAATAAACCTAAATGTGAAACAGAAAGCTACAAAACTTGTAGAAGAAAAGATAGAAAATCTTTGTGACCTTGTTTTAGGCAAAGAATTTTTCGATACAATACCAAAATCATCATCTAAAAAACTAAAAGTAGGTGCTGCGGATTTTACAAAATTACGAACTTCTCTTTGAAAAACACTTAAGGAAGTGAAAGGATGAGCCGCGGGCGGAAAGATGATACTTGTAAATCACAAACAAAATGATAGTTGTAAATCACTTCTCTGACAAAGGATTTCCATCCACAACATACAGATGACTCCCAAAACTCTAAAGTGAAATAACTTATTTTAAAAATGAATTTAAATAGCTACTTCACCAGCAGACATATGTGGAGAGCAAATAAACACATGAAAAGATGCTCCATGACATTAGTCATTAAGAAAACACAAATTAATCACAGAGTTACCTTGACATACCTATTAGAATCGTTATATTTTAAAAGACTCGCTCAGTCACATACTCACAAGGATGTGACGACGGAACACTGCTCCCCAGCGAAAGGCAAGAGCTGGAATCTCTGCAATGTGGCTGAGGCACAAAACGATTCTGCTGCGTGACAAAAGCCAGACCAAAAAAATACACAAATTGTAAGATTCTATTTATAGAAATTCTAGAAAGTAGAATCTGATCTGTAGTGATAAAGAGTAGATTAGTAGTTTCCTGAGAAGGAGAAAGGTGGAGTTGGGAGGGAAGAAGGGATTAAAAGGGGGCCTCCAAGCAGTTTTGGGGGGTTGGTGAGTATGTTCATTGTCATTTCTTGTGGCCATAGTTTCACGGGTCTGTGATATGTGTGCCAAAGCTTATCAAAGTAAACACCATATGTGCAAATTATTGCAGGCTAATTATATCTTAATAAGACTGTTTAAAAATCGATGGTTATTTAGAAAGATAAGGAAAAGGAGAAATTGAGAAAATATAATCTTCAAAAATTCAAAAGTAATGAAAGAAAGATACTCTTTGACTTGCCAATGAACAATTTCTGGGAGTTGTGGACAGGTAAATACTGAATATTTATTTTACCTGAATTATAATGTGGCTTTATGCAGAAGAAAGGAGGAGGAAACACGAGGTGGGGGTGGTGATGGGGGAGCATCTCAGAGAGCTGACTGTCTCGGGCTACTGTGGCAGGAAGCCTGGAGGGGATGGATGAAACCGTTACATCAAGAGACTCGGGTGCACAGACGGCCTAAAGGTATGGTGGTAAATAGGGGAAGGGACACTGGAAGGGCTGAAAGCGCCATTTTCAGGAGTAGTGCTGGGGGCAGGGAGGGGTCAAACTGCAGACTGCTGGTCTTGCACACACATGCACACACGCACACGCACATATAACTTATGTACCACTTCCCCATTTGACTCCAACAATTGTTGGCAGGCAATGTTCCATGCATATTTTTATATTTCTGCACAGCCCAGACTTATGATTGAACGGCAAGCATGCCTTGGAAGTTAGAGAAAGTAAATTGTTCTGAATGAGATTTAGAGATTTCTCTCTCCTGGAGCCATTTGCTTATATTCTGATAGGAATAAACCCAGCGTCAACTTGCCCCTCATCTAGGGAACTTGGCTTACAGTCTAGGGGACTCCTGTCCCCTCCCCTGAGAGGCCGTGTTCACATGAGGCATCGAGTTCTGACCCTCTCACGGGGAAGCAGGAGCAGTTGTGCCAGCTGCCAGGTGTAACCCTGAAGCCTGTTGATGCAGCCGTCCCTCCCTGTGCTGCAAACACCCCACGCTTGCACCGCACACAGGGCCCTCACTGAGGTGCCTGGGGGGCATCGGGGTGTGAATGACTGTGCTGACCCTGGACCAGGTCCTTGCCACTCAGATCTCTGCACACACCGAACAGGTACCTGGCGCTCTGCTATGTTCTGCAGATGCAAAGATAATTTGATGGTGTTACGGAGTCTCAGTTAGCTTCCAGTTTAGTAAACGTGACCAAAAATTACAATATATCTGACATCCCGTTGCCACAATTTAAAGACAATGCCGCACCTCCGGGACATACAGGTACAAGTGTTCTGAGTCAGGAGCTTGGCCCCCACACCATCAGGCGCGCAGGAAGCTCACAGGAAGACCGGGTTCCCGAACCAGAAAGGGATCCAAGCCAACTACCCAGCACTGACACCCCAACTCAACTTTGGTTTTTGTCTCTTGACCTTGGACTACAGCAATGTGAGTCAGAGGGCGGCAAGTCAGCTCTCCATGAGGGCTGTGCACTGGCAGCTAATGCACCTGCAGAAGGGACCAGACCCGACACGGTAAGAAGAGGAGAACCTTGGACTTGCCGGTCAGGGAGGGACCCAGGGAAGGGGACCGACAGCTGAAACCAGGTGAGGGACAGGAGCAGGTTTCAGATCACTGGGGCGTTTTCAGTGGGCTGGCAGGAGGGGAAGCGCCCACAGGAGGGCTTAGTTAGTGGAGCCAAGTCCCATGGGAGTTAAGAGAGATGGAATATGAGAATGCTGAATGAACCTGAAGAGAAAGAAGACCTTCCCCTCTGACGAAAAGGAGGGAAGAACAGCGGGAGTGGATGCAGTAATGGTGGAGGTGGAGGAAGGATTGTTACCAGTTGGGTTGGTTGTGTTCCCCAAAAATACATGTTGAAGTCTTTATCCCATGACCCAAGCGTGTGACTTTGTTGAGAAACAGGGCCACTGCTGATGTCATTGGTTAAGATGACATCTTACTGGAGCAGGATGGGCCCCTGAACCCATGTGACTGGAGTCCTTATGAAAAGAGGGGAATTTGCAGTCAGTAAACAGGAGGAAAATGAGGTGAAGACACACACGGGTGACAGTCACGTGACAACTCAGACAGAGGCTGCAGTCACGTACCTGTACACCGAAGACCCCCAGGGACTGCCAAGAACACCCAAGATCCAGGAAGAGGCAACGGAGAGTCTCTTCTACGGGGTCCAGAAGGAGCACGGCCCCGCCGATGCCTCGGTTTCAGACTGTGGTCTCCAGGGCCGGGTGTCCAATTTCTGTGGTCACAGGTTAGCCCGCATGGCACCTGATCACAGCGGCCCTGGGAAACCAATTCAGGCGTGTTGGGGGAACTCGCACCTGGGGTCTGAGTGATGAAGGAGGGGTTCAGGGAGCCTTGGGGGTGTTTAGAGGGGGGCCTTGAGCCGTGCTGAAGTCCAAACTAATGCCCGAAGGGAATGGAAATGGAAGCCGAGCACGGAGATAGAAAAATGAGTGACACGGGCCTGGCTGCAGCCTGTGACTGTGAATTTATGGCCGCACTAAGGTGATTAAAAACCACAGACACAAATGGGAATTTGGTACATGGTCAAGGTGGCATTGCAGGTCAGCAGATAAATGATGGGCACAATTAGTGAGCTGGAGGAAAAATTCAGATTAAATATCTGCAGAGAGAACTGCCTGTCCTCTTGAATCTAAAAATATCTTAAAGGGCTGTTTATACTAATAGCAAAACAAGGAGAAGACAAAGGCAGCCCAAGTACAACTGGGGATGGCACATAAATGACGTTCGGTATTGTAACAGAGTTACCATAGTGAGAATGCACTATTTTTAATTAAAATTGTCAATACATCTTGTTTTCAATAATTATTATAGTCTAATAAATATATTTATATACACATTATTGCTATAGAAACAAAATAAAGTGGTGTATTCTGTCAAAAATAAGTGGTGGGACCAGAACACAGTGTTATTGACTATTATCTCTGAATGATCAAATTGCAGGCTGGCTTTCTATATATTTTTCTCATTTTCCATACTGTACCTTTAATATGTGCCTTTAGTCATTTGTAACTTTACTTAGAATACAAAGTACTGTAACAATTGTGATTCCAGGATTTTAGGGTCTTAGACATGGTTGTACACACAGGGTGTTGCATACAGTTTGTATGTGTGAGACCTAATAGCTGCCTCAGAAAATAGCGGCTTCCGTTTCCTCATGCGGAACCCCTGAAGAAAAGTAACATGAAAAATAATGACCCCAAAGGACTGTACATGTATTTTGTGTCTCTCCGAATATGTACCTATGTCTGCACATGAAGTGCAACACCGTAAGATATTCTTTACATCTATATAAGTTACCTTCATATCACCAGATTAAAAATCTTGAAAATAGAGGTTCTGCTGAAAAGCAGGTGTTCTCACAAAGAAGGTGCAGGTCAGCTAAAAAACAGTTGGGCAAAAACCAAAGTTTTGAGTATCATCTTGCTGGTGGGCTCCACTGGGTGACGCGGTGGAGAAAAAGCACAAGTTTGTAGGCTGTTCTCAGAGATGAGTTTCTGGGATGTTTTATTTTAGCGCTTTCATTTTCTCTAATGGTATGAGATAATAAATTCCTATTTGTGTCAGAGTATTCCAAAATAGCTTGTAAGAATAGAAAAATCTGACAGTTGCTGAGAAAAAAGAAAAAAAAAACCCACAAAACTAGCTGAATCTGTCCAATCTTGTATTTATCCATTCAGGCTAAAAATGGTGTTATTGTTGAAAGGAAGTTAAGAAATTTTCTTCAGAGGAAAAAACTTTGTGGGTAGAAAAATGGCATTTGTCGCTCACTAAATACAAATGTACAAAATTGATTTGACTCTCTTTTATGGGTAACTAATAGAAAAACATCGTGGTGGATTGTCATTCCTTCCTTCTGCAAACAGAAGTTCCAGCCTGCACCTAGACCCAAGGGTGGAAATGAACTCCAGCAGGGATCAAACACCATCTCCGCCCTCAAAGACCCTTATAATCTTCACAGATTAAAGTCATGACCAGTGCTATGAGCAGGCAATTCACAAAAGAAGAAAAATTGATTGTCTACAAATGTTTTAAAATATTCACCTCCCCTAATAACCAAGAAATGCAGTTTGGAAATAACAGTGAGACACTGGTTTCCATCAGCCAACTGAGGAAGACCTTCTAACAATAACCCACGAGATCAGTGTATAAAAATAGGCCCAGCTGTTAACTTTTAGTTGACTGGGAATTGGAAAATCTTCTGGAATACACTCTGGTGGCATCTATCGAAAGAGTTAAAAGTATGCATGTCCTGTAACACAAATTCGCCTCCTGGAACTCCAGCTGAAGAGGTAGATCAGTGAGGTCCTCACCAATGAGATGGTGAGAACGTTCACATGGTCTTTCATACTTTTCAGCAGCGAAAAAGACGTTAGCTGATGTACTATGAAATGGAAGATTTGTCAAAAATATGGCACATTCTTATAATACTACTTTGCTGTTAAAAAGTAAGTAGTCAAATAATGTTGAATAATGTCAGGAATTTTATGATATAATTAGTGGAAAAATAAAACCACAAAAGTCGGGTGTGGCCTGTTATCAGTGTGAATAATGCAGGCACATAGACCTCAAGAGACAGACCCACAAGCAGCCAGGCAGGCACCAAAGAGTTACATTGTTATGAGAGGAAATAAGATGATAGGTAACTTGTATTTTATTTTTGGGTTTTTGGACATACTAAGTGTTTTATACTGAACGTATAACACTTCCGTTAAAGTTAACTTTTCATTAAGCAACTTCGGTCTGTCTGTGGTGTGGGGACACGGGTCTCGGCTGCTTCCTCAGACCCCACAGAGGTCGGACTGTCTCTTCTCCACTGCCCACCCGCGTCGCCTTTCCCTCCGCTCTCAGACCTGAACGCAACACCGCACACGAACTATGAGTTACATGAGTGTGAACTACTGTTCCCCCGAAAAGGCTGCAGAGCCAGATGAAACGTCCGTGATTTCCTCCAGGACAAACCCTGCTTGCTAAAGAAACAAATTGAGATGAGAGGTGGGACGAAGGAACCCTCCCTTCTCCCTCTCTCGCACCCGTTTCCCTGGGGAACAATTTCTCTGTGGCACCTGTCAGTGGAGTTTCAAGTGCTAAGTCCAAGTGCGAGCCGAGGAGCCAGCTGTCTGGCGTGGGGAAGCAGCAGATTCATCCTGACACGCTGCCTAGGTTCCTTTCTCTTTTTCTCCATTTTCACCACCTCAGGCTCGCACAACTCAGACTAAACGTCAACACCTTGAAGTTTTCCCAGATCCGCTCTTCCTGGGAGCCCAGGCGACTCACGACGGTCAAAGCAGAAAAGCAGATGTGCCTGAAGATTCATATTATGGATATGTTAGGAATCTCGGCAGGGGCGGGGATACAAATTGGGTGTTGGAGCAGATATGGAAAGAAGAGGTCACTCCGAATCTGGATTTTGAGAAATTCTCTAAAAGAGTGAGATCACCTGAGCTGGACCTTACACTGTGAGTATGGTTTTTGACTTTGGACGTGCATATAGGGGCAATGGACAGGGTTCTGATTTACCCAAAGCAGTGATTTCTATTCAGCTGCAAATAAAAGAAAACCCAAATAGCACTTACTTAACAATTGGGGATGTATGATACCTGTTATATATAAGTTTGTAAGCAGGAAGTTTCTGGCAACGGTCGAATGGTTGAAGATGCGCAATTCTCTTGGAATGTCCTTCACGGTAAAAAGACGGTCGCTGCGGGCGCAGCCATCACCATCACAGTCAGCAGGGCGGGTGGAGTGCAAGGTGGCTGTTCCCACTCGGACGCCCACACTTCAGGAAACTGGACTCAGAGCTTCCCTTGACTACCTCCCGCTGGGGTTTGTTTCTCAGTGCCCAGGAGTGTGACTCGCAGCCACCCAGGCCACCTGGGCAGGTGGAAGCCCACATCCAAATCAGGTGCCTGGTGCAAAGGAAGACGGAGGCCGTGCCCACTGGGGCAGCCGCAGCACTGCCCGCCACACTCTCCAAGGGCCCTGGGGGTGGGGGCTGCGGCCCGGCAGACCTGCAGGACCTGGAGGCTTACTTTCTGTGAACAATGTGGAGGAAGAGAGCCGTCAAAGTGACTGCCACTTCCAGGCGGCCTGGCCTGTGTTTGTTGAGTGGACAAGAACTCCCCGGTGCCCCGAGGCCGGACCAGAGAAGCACAGGCCCCCCCAGAGCTGGCTGGATGAACCGGAGCCATTGGACACACAAGGGGCATTTCCTGCAGAACAGCACATGCCCGGAGCTGAGCCAGGGGCACAGCGTCTGATGCTAAGGGAGGCAGGTGGGGCTGACTCAGAGGAGGACACTCTCCAGCTGAGCGCTCCACACGGCCCAGATCTCTGTAACCCAGCAAGGGGGCCAGGTGTCCTCGCAGCACGCTCTGAAGGAGCCACTTCACGGTGACAAGTGGGTCCATCCACACCCACGGCCCTGACGCCGCCCACAGCTGAGGCCTGACAGTGTCCAGTGTGTGCTCGGACCGACTCTTCTTCTCAACGGGAGAGGGGAGCGTGCGGAGAAAGCCTGGCACGCAAGAGGAAAGTATCAAAAGTGCCCAGCGTGTCTTCCGCCCGAGTCACGCAGCCTTACCGAGTGCCCAGCTGAATTCTAGCACGTAAACATCCAGGCCATCTCAAACCTTTCTCCAGCTCCACAAGGACTGAGCATTCACTTAGCATTCCCAATGTTCCTTTCATTGCAAAAATGCTTGAAACTGTGTACAAGCCAATTCTTAAAGGTGCACTATAAAAAATTCAGCGCTGGGAGTTATATCAGAAATGGGGTTTCTGGATCTGAATCTCCCCTAATTTGATTCAGTCAATGCTAACCTGGTCCTGAAGCGTGTTACAAAGAATACCTTACAGACCTCAAAGGACTGTGATAGTAAGGGTCATTTTAATGGTGTCGACAATCACGAACAGCGCTGTTGCGTCACGCTGCCTTTAGGGGACTGACTGCAATGTCTGTCTGGGGTCACAAAGCCCCTGAGTTCTGGATAAAGAGAATCACTTGAGTTTCACAGCTCATACGCCTGCACACACGCCCCCACCATCCCAGACCCCCACCTGTCAGCGCTCCTTGTTCCACCCCCTACCCCCCCTTTGCAGAAGGAAGCCTGCTGCACATTGGGCCAGGCACTGGGGAGGCATGGAGACACTGGGCACACGACGCCAGCCATCGAGGGCTGCAACTTCATCATTTACAAGAAGAGTGCTGACCTCCCTGTTCTGCAGCCCAAGGTGAGTGCCGGCACTGGAAGCACGAGGCCTAGGGCACGAGGCAGGCTGAGTGCGGGAAGGGGCCCACGGAGAGTGTGCGGGTGTGGGGCACCCCCTCAGCCCTGCCGCAGTGAAAATGACCACAAGCTGGCAGGGAGAACCAGTGCCGCTTGGACGCAGGTCTCCATGCACCCTCGGAGATGTCACAGCACCGTTCTGGGACTCTCACCTGTAAACTGCAGGAAGTGAACGTGAAGGTGCCAAGGGCCCTTCAAAGCCTAACATGCACCCACTGACAGGGATGCATGCAGTTGTGCGCCCAATAGGAAAAGACTATTAAAAAAGGTATTCAAAGCTCTCACCAGTGTGGCAGGTTGGAGAACCCCGTGTTTGTGGGTGGGGTGGGGTACCTCTGTTAAAACTCGCTAGCCCCAGGGAGTTATATCAGAAATGGGGTTTCTGGATCTGAATCTCAGTGCCCAGGGTGGAGCAGAGCAGGGGGTGGGGGTCTGTGTGGATGGGAACCGAGCAAGGACATTTTCCTGAGATGGTCAGTTTTGCGGTGTGTAGCACTAGCTGGAATATGAGAGGCCATGTCCAGGGAGGGGCCAACAGTGACGCCAGGCTAATGTGTCTACCACTGAGTTGTTGATCCAAGTGACAAGACAGTGAGGGCAAGCAGGAGTTCAGGCAGAGCAGAGTGTCCCGGGAAATCCAAGGAGTGACAGCTGCCGGGGAAGGGCTCGAGGTGACTTCCCTGGGTCCCTGAGCCAGCCTGGCTGGCATGTGGAGTTCACCTAAAGGGCCTCTAGGAGAGGAGACAACAGTGAAGGACTTTAAACAGAAAAATGACAGGATCGACTTTGGGGCAAAGATGGCATTTTCAGCATTATAGAAGGGGGTCGGCAGGGGCAGGACTCAGTGAGGACACTGGTTAAGAGGCGTGTGAGAGAACCAGTGAGGGCCGACGTGCTGGGCCAGGCAGTGAGGACGGGAGAAGGGGGCCGATTGCGGCACCCACGATCAAGCACGCATGTGGACACACTCAAAATATAATTGAGGTTTCGTTTGCAGAGAAAATGATGGACATCACCTTTAGAAAGACAAAGCAGCTCCAAGAAAGTACAGGGTAATCATGCCCGCTGTGAATTTTGAGTTTGGATTTGAAACAAGAAGTGAACTGTCACCTCTTCTGCCTTATTGAACTAGAAGGCATATATATATACACACACACACATATACATACATATTTGTGTATATATACACACACACATATACATACATATATGTATATATATATATTTATATTTTATGTATATATAAAGTAATAAAAAGTGGCTCTTGATGAAGTCACAAACCAGGTTTCCCTAGACCTGGACTAGACTGATGACACTGGATACGTGCATTTATTCTGAGACTTTCTGCCCCAGGCTTTCCACCAGTTCCTTCTGACAGTCCGGTCCTGATGGTTACAGGTTCTGACGGTTACGGGTCCTGTCTGAAGCAGAACAGCTCTCAGCCGCGCAGAACGTCAGCCAGGACAGACCGAGAAAGCCGCGGCCCGGGGCTCACGGAAATCGGCACGCCTTTCGTGCCTGCTGACAGCGGTGTGGAGAGACACCAGCCCTGGAAAGTGATCGGTACAAGAAAAATGTGTCTCTAAAAAGCAAGGAGCCAGTTCAGCTGGCTTTTATGGACCCTTCCTTTTGTAATTTTTAAACAGATGGCTTTTGACGGAAACACCAGTCGAGGTTTCACGGTTAAAATTCTTCCCCGATTTATCTAATGTCGGTCGGGAAAATTCTCTCAGAAGGCTACACAGTGAGGCTTGAGCACAGAATGTCAGATGACCACTCACAACCCCCGTCCTCTCCTTCATCCTCTGTCCGACTGCCCTCTGCTTTTCAACAGTGCCTTGAAGGGAAACAGCGGGTCGTCCGGGTTTCCGAGCTGAGGAGAGAAGGATGCTGTGGAGGGGGCAGGCGCGGCGGGGGGTGGGGGGGGGCTAGCTGCGCGGCTCACGGGACTTCTGCCAGAGGAGAAGCTGAACCCGGAGAGCATGTGCTAACCGGCCTGACAGCCAAGGTCTCACCCCTTCCCCGGCAGTCTCCCCCGAGCACCCCGAGACAGGCTGGCTCAGGTGGGCGCACTCCGATTTAATGGATGACTTGATGGTGGAAAACTGAGGGACGTGGGAAATGATGCAGCTCAGACACCAGCCCTGGCGAGGCTGGAGGCTGTGACCGGGCTGCCGTGCACCGGTGGGAAGTGTCCGAATGAGTACCTGCTCCGGGCAGGGGCCCATTCTAGCGGAGTCTCTGGGGAGGAGGAATGTCCGTCTATACTCTAATTCTGCTGTGTAGTATCCAGACTGGGGGGCATCCCTCAGCAATTCCTGAGAGCCCATCTCTGCCCGCTGGGGCACACTGCTTTCAGGACGTGCCTCCTGCCGGGCTGGTGTGCGCGAACTTCCTTTCCTGGGCGCAGCTCTCACCCATGCCTGCAGCCCACAGCTCTGTGGCTCATCCCCTTCCTCCTCCCTCCTCCACCTCCACTCTCAACGATCACCCCAGCTCTGCTCCCAGTCCGAAGTCCCCAGCTTCTCCTGGAAACGAAGCATTTCTAGCTTGGCTGACCTGAAACCTCTGCTCTCCTAGGCATCCCTCCTGGGCCCAGCCCGCCACGGGACTGTGGCCAGTCCCTCGTGAAAACACGTTCCCTCCCATCCACACGCCAGCTGAAGGGCACACACGTGATGGAGAAGGAACGTGTGAGGTTGTTGGAGTTTTTCCTGCTCTCACGGCTTCCGTGGGGTTGCCGCCTGCCGTCTGCAAGGGGAGCTCAGGTGTGGTGTCAGCTCAGGAACTGGGCCTCCTGGAGGAGGTCGCAGAGTGCTCTGGGAGCCTCGGGCCTGGTCAGAGGTCCAGACAATGCCTTCCCGGGGCGCTCCCCGCCGCGCGTCCTGGACCTGTCCTGAGGTACCCTCAGCCCCTCTTCATCTTTTCGGCTGCGCTTCAGTGGGATCGACGGGAGGAGGAGCCAGTTTTACTTCGGAAAGGCAGTCATTCATTTTTCTCTGCCCCGAGGGCTATACTCCAGTGACTGCCTTCCCCGTGCACACTGGTCAGAAAAGGACTGCTCCCCGGTCTGGGTGAGAATACCCTTAGGGGACAGCCCACCCCCCTGTAAAGGGGGTGCCTGGGGAGGTGAGTGAGAACTATGTCTAACATTAATGAGCACCTGCTATGGGCTGGAACAGATAGACGGTTTACATGGATAATCTCATCTGATCCTCACGGTTAAATGAACAAGTACATGCTATAATGATCCCCGATTTTTGCTCAGAGACCTTGAGCAGCTCACTAATTTCCCCAAGACCAGACAGCATGTCCGGGAATGCTGACTCAGACGTGCCAAGGCCTCCCTACACTTCCCTAAAGGGTGCTCTCTCTCCGCGTGGGTCTCCATGTGCCCTGGCAACCTGGCCACTGCCCCAGGTTCTGTGTCCCTGGTGCCCCCTCGACAGTCTTCCTCTGTCCTCCAAGGGCTGGAGCCGCCTCAGGTGCGAGGTTTCCTGTCGCCCGAGGAGCTGCTGGCGGGCTGGGAGGACGCCATGTCCACAAAGGAGGTGAGTCCTGTAGAAAGGTTGGGTGTCCCTTGTACTCACTCGGTGATGACTATTCTCTATTTTTGGACGTCTCACTCAGTTCCTGTCACTATCATGGATGATGACCCCAAAGCAAGACACTTCTGAGAATAGTTCTTCATTTGTTGTTATGACCTAGAAGCCAGGAGGAGGAGATGAGTAAGATCGATTTTTTAATGTCTAATTTAGCATGCTTGCAACCAGCCACTATCTTTACTCTGAGCAAGACATGGTGCCCGCTGCCGGGCTGAACCCACTCAGGACGAGACCACACACGGCTTTGCCCCTCGGCCACAAGCTGTGTGGGGAAAATGTGCACATCCACACACGTTAGTTACTGAGTCCACACGGAGAAACCATCTCCGGTAGACCACTCCACAGTGAGATGTCACTTCGCACATGAGAACAGCAGGGTAAAAATGTGCAAGCTACACATCCTCCAGAACTTTCTAACTCTCATTCTACTACAGCCGATGGGTCGCAAACAGGAGCAATGCCCAGGGGCAAGGAATGCAAATTCCAGGTCGTGGTCTGCTGTGGTCCGTTCCAGTAAAAAACTGCATTTCTCACACAGCCCCTTAGTCACGCTGAGCAAACACAAGGGCTTATTAATAAACTACAGAGAAATAGACTTAGTCATGTTCTGTCCCTTAGATTACCTGTGATCTCTTACTAATAACCGGTTCTAAGTATTTCTCAAGCCATATTGTTCATGGCCCTGGTAATCTGAATCTGAAACACCTCTTTTGCGTTCACTGTATTTCGCCAGTCTTTACATTATCGTTTGACCATAAAACACTGATAGTCAAGTTTTTCGGTCTTTTTAAAAATAGGTATGCTTGAAAGTTACTAGGCTGGCCTGAAGCTGAATAATGGTTAGCTGTAAGGGCAATATTTGTATTGTAGTGATTACACCACAAATCCAGTGCTGGTGTCACCCTTTATGCGACGTTCCTAACCACATTTCGTAACACATGCAGTAGAACAAGGCTTTTCTGCACGGGGAGGTGTGGAACAGTCCTCGCGGTTTAGCATTGAGGGCCTGGCTGGGTAGCTCTGCTGGCTAGAGCATCATCCTGACACACCGAGGTTGCAGGTTCGATCCTGGTCAGGCACATACAGGAAGCAACCAAGGAATGCATCCGTAAGTAGAACAACAACTTGATGTTTCTCTCTCCATAAAAAAACAATCAATACTTAAATACATTTTTAGAAAGATTTAGCACTAAGGGACTAAAGAGTGCACATAACTGCAGAGTATGCCAGCAGTTACTTAAATGAAAGAACATAGAGACGTTATATACATATACTTTTTTTCTTCTGCGGCAGCTGGTGAGGTCCCTGCAATCACACCGAGGTTTTTCATCTCTAAGAACTCTGCTGGAAACAAAGGTTCTCCTGCTTCCGCCAGCACCTTCCCTTGGCTCCTGCCACTTCAGGTGACCGCTTGAGCCTCTGCTCACCCCCTTCCATCAGGAGAGGTGCGCTGAGCCTTAGCTGCAGGTGAAGAAACAGATACTTGGCCAGCCTGAGGAGCCGGGCAGCCAGAGTCCATGCAGGAGGCCCCGCACGCCCCTCTCGGAGCCCTGGAGAGGGTCTCCAGGGCAGTGGCACATGTGTCAGAGGGTGCTGACAGATGTCTGGCAGTCCGCTCAGCTTCCTCGCTGCGGTGGGTTCTGGAGAGGACAGCTTGCAAGGTGGGGACTAGAATTGCCTCAGGTCTCCAAAGGACAGAGACGTGCTATCGCGCTGGCTTTTGCAGAAAACTTAAAGGATTAAATTGTCTTCTCCTGGCTAGAACCACACGGGGCCTATCATTCAGTCTGACAATTGTCCCATGATGGTGGGGGGGCCTCCAGAAAGCCTCTGGGGGAGGGACAGAGGGAGGGAAGAGGCAGTGGGAAGCTCAGAGACTGGAGAGGGTGTGACGTCCAGGTAAGAGGTGCCCACGCCCCCACTCACAGGACAGCCCTGTTTATTCCTGGAGCTGGGGCAGATCCCGAGTCAGGCATGGTGAAGGGCTTTGGTGGCGATCTGGTCAGATTCTCACTCTGATTTTTTAATTTATTTTGTGTCCACGTCCAACAGCCTGGAGATGTAGTGTCCTATCACACGCACAGTGGTTCCCAGGATGGGGTTTATTGAGGGTGTTGCTGCAGCCGGCAGGTTGTAGGAAGGACAACACCCTACCATGCCCACTGGGCGGGGCAGTTTGCAGAGGTGAGAGGGAGCAGGTCACAGCAAGCCGGCAGCGATTACTGCGCAGGCCACCTTCCAGTCACTGCCGCTGCCAGGGGCAGGAGACTTGAGTGAGGTGCAGGTAGTTGTACCAGGCCATTTTCACCGTCATAGACAGAGTGGCCATGATGCCTGTGTGGTGGCGAATCTATCCAGAACAGTCCAGGCAACCCTCCCCAACAGAGAGCAGCGGAGAGAGACGGACTCGCCGCAGTTTTGGGAGCTGCTTCAGCTGGAGGAACTGGATCTGCAGTTGCAGACCTCACGGTGCGCAGACGTGGTGCGATAGGCAGATCCAGCCGCACTAACGCTGACCCTCACGCACTTGGAAGGGTCTTGGCGGTGCTCCCCCGCACAGGAGGGTTTAGTTCACTGCCTCCGAGATCCACAGCGAGTGCCCGTTGACTGACTTCCTGACGCTCAAGACAGCTGGCGTCAGAATCGCTAGAACAATGTCTATCAGCGCCTTAGCTTAGATGCACCGGAAGCAGATCCGGATGTGAGTGGTTAATTTGGAAGCCCCAGAAGGGGTTGGGCACGCAAAACAGGCAGAGCAGAGGACGGTGACGTGTGTGTTGTAGCTGAGTGGCAATCGAGTCTGTGTCCCAGTAGGGAACCAGGGGGAACCACATAGGGGTGCCCAGAGTTATCCCCTGTTGAGGGCAAGGTGACGGGGCCGATCACCACCAAGCACCACCTGTCACGGGCTGACGCTTGTCCCCAGAGGCTCTGCTCAGCTGCCATGGCAGACCCTCGGAGGAGAGCAGCAGGGGCCCGGAGCAGACGTGTTGACAGATCACGGAGCACTGGGCATCACAGGAGTGTGGGGGAGGCCACCACAATGCCTGCCATCATGGGGTCCGGGGTGGCCTAGCTGCTGTCAGCCCAACACCTGCACAGTAGTATCCAGGGGACGGAAGGGCCCAGAGCTCGCCCACGTCTGGGCCACAATCTCCACTCCCTCCAATCTGTCCAGGCAGGTGCACAGGACCAGAGCTGTCCCCAAGGCATTCCCACAGACAATCTCGATGCCGAAAATGGGGACAACCCGAAAACCAGATGTCACCTGCCTTTGCCTGTGTGTCTGACCTCATGCCCTCTCCAGAAGGCTGGTGGTCCTTCAGGAGTGGGCCGCGGGCGGGGGCAGGAGTGTGCCAGTGGCAAGAATGGAGCTGAGAGCTCAGTGACCTGAGGCCCACGGCTTGGGTCGGGCTTTCGCTTTACAGCCCCACTACGTGCACCGTGGAAAGCTGCAGGGACCAGTTAGGAACTGAGGTCACCGAGCAAACAGACCGGGGGCAGTCATGAAACCTGCTGTCTCCTTGGAGCAAAGCCAGGTTCCACCACCAGTAACTGAACCCCCAGTGCTCATCCAGGGCTGCTTCTGCCCCCGGGAAAGTCACTGCTCCCCTCTGGTGTGGCACACAGGCCTTCTGTCTGTGGCTCCGCCCTCCACGAGGGCTCTGGGTCTGCAGCACCCCGAGATTCTGGCTGACAGGCCCGGAACGGGTGGGGAAAGACCTCGTGGGAGGGCGTCACAGAACAGGGCTGCCAGTGGCACCTCCCCTTCGGCCCACAAACCCCTGACAAGAACTTAGTCTCATGTCCCTCACCTCTGCGCAGGGGGCCTGAGAAAAGCATTCCTGACAGAGGGAACCTGGCCCACTGGGAGAAACTCAGCGCTCGCTGCCGCACAGGCCAATCTGAACAGCTCTGTACGTCAGTGCGTTGTCCACAGTGACGCCCCGTGAGCTTGGCCTTGGCGCACCGCAGACCAGCCCCGACACCAGCCAGCCCCCGGGGCCTCTCCGTCAGCCACCCCCGTCCGTCAGGGTGTGGCCCCGAGGACTGAAGGGCCCGGCAGAACCGACGAAACCCAGCATTCTCTTTCCGCCCGCCTCTCCTCCAAAGACTGGCTGCCTAGCACAAAATCCAATCCAAATCTGAATGCCACTTAATATCGCCACCGGGAGCTCTCACCAGCCGGAGCTGCGTTCGGCGGTAAAAGCCGCACACAATTACTTTCGATCGGACCAATGAGATTGCGGTGAGATGTCTCTGAAGATTGGCTGCCGAGTGCCAGTGGCTAATGAAGCCCATTTGTCTTTCTTGATTAAGTCTGCCGCCCGCCTGGTCCAGGCCTGTCACCGTGCCTCTAGCAGGCATTTTCATATCACTGCGTAGATGGGAAATTAGCCTATGAGGGCAGCGCTCATCCATCAGGAAGCTGTTTATTTAAAGCAGTTTACGGTTATGAGTTCAAACACTGTAGCCTCCTACATTAGGAGTGGATCGCCATTCTCAGCAGGGACGGTCGGCGCTCCGACAGGCGTGGAGAAGTGACTGTGAGCAGCAGACCCGCTGGGAGAGGCGCACCGCATCACTGCCCTGCCGCCAAGTGCCCGTCTCTTCGCCTTCTGACTCGGAGATGCCCACTGGTTTGCACGATTGCCCTGTTTTAGGTCCTTGACCACGCCTTCCTGCCGCTCTGCCCCCGGAAAACCAAAATAAAATCTTAGGATAGACTCACTTCTTTGGGTTTCCAAGTCTTTCTTTCTTGTGTACCATATGTTGAGGGCTCAGGTGGAGTGAGCGTGTGCTCCCAGAGATTATGGAAAACAAGACGTCCAGGAAAACCTTCATCCTGCAGAGTGGCGACGTTTCCCCGTGGTGGCCGCACGAGAGCAAGATGCACCCTGGCAGTCGTGGGACAGAGCGCAGCACCTGTGTGACGGCAAACTGGATGGCTCGGCCCCCAGGGGTTTCAGGAGGCCCAGCTTGGCAGGACGTGTGGCTCATTTCTGGTATCAAAGATTGTGGTTATTGTAAGAGTTTTATTCCCCATCGCAGTGTAACTGGCCGTACATGGGAGACTCCCTCCTGTGATTTCATTTCAAGCTAAAGTTCTAAATTTGTTTCTACCTGTGCTTCCCCCTTGTTTTCCAAGCCAAGGCTGCACCGAGAAAAGATGGCACTGGATACTGGCGAAGGTTAGAGAAGTAATAATTGGTGAACGCTTGCTGCTAGAAGGCCTCACTCGCTCTGCTGGCCTTGAGTCTGAGAGTTCACAGACTTTGCCCTCACCGTCTCCTCTGGGTGACTGTTTAGAGACGTGTAAGTCAAACTGCTATGACCTCTTCGAAACTCTTGATCACCTCACGTGACACTGACCCCTATGTTAGAGGACAGTCTAGTGGTGTTCTCAGAACAGCGTCTTCCCCTGCGAGACTGGGGCGTGTGTGGTCTCCCCACCAACTTCTCATTCCCACTCGCCGATGCAAACACTTTGAAGGTTGACATGTTTCTTTTCAGCCATTTTTATGCATGTCCAAAAAACTATTTGTAGCTCTTAGCAAAACAAAGAAGAGAGAGAGATTACATGGCATATGTGCTCCCAAAGTGTGCCTGTTTTACTTAGGAGGCATTGTGTTAGTGCAGGTTCTCCAGAGAAAGCGTGTTTACGTGCCGAGGATCCTCGTGAGGACTGGCAGTTACGGGGGCTGTGCACTCCCCGCAGTCAGCAAGCAGGAGACCCGGGAAGGCCGATCTTCAGGTCGGAGTCCGAAGTCCTGAGAGCCGGGGGCACCAACAGTGTGAGTCCTGGCTCCAGGGCCGGCAAAGCCTGATGCACCAGCTCTTAGATCAGGCAGCGGGAGGGACTCACCTTCCTCTGCCCCCTTGTTCGCTTCAGCCTCTGCCGAGGGGGTGACGCGCACCCACCCTGGGGAGGGCCAGGTGCTCGGCTCAGCCCACCGGCTCAATGCTGACCTCCTCTGAAAACACCCTCAGAGGCCCACCCAGAAGAACTGTGTGCCAGGCCACCCTGGGTCCCAGTCCAGCTGACACAGTTGGCCAGCACCAACGAGTGTCGTGAGTGATCTTCGATTTCAGTCTATTCATGAAACGTTCTTCCCGGCTGCTGAGTGGAGGGCAACTCGACCGAATCATGCCTCTTCTGAAAGGCCCTCAGATGGCCGCCACTATTTTTACTAGAACAAAACAGAACTTGGACGCTTTTAAACTTTTTCTTGACCATTGGAGGCTGATCTGAAGGCTATGTATTTTTAAAGTTTAAGTATTACTGATAAATCTCCCCACATTTTAACTTCCCACACACTGTAAACTCTCATTCAGTTCTTCACAAGCTGCTGTTCTTGAGGTAGATTCATCTAACTCATGGTTGACAGAGAACTCAAGTACAGCACAAATCAAACATACACGTAAAACTACAGTCAGTAACTCAACTGCTGCATATTTCTCCCACAGCTGTCTGCATCTAAGAATAATTTACATGCGTGTTTCACAGGATTGGACAATGTTCACAACACTTTGGAAAATGCACAGAAGTTCATCAGAGGGAATATTCCGTTTTGAGCCTACCCATTTGTCATTGTCCAGGAGGTTCAGTTACGGCACCGTCACAAATCCACCTGGAAATGCCATTGGTTTAACACCAGGACTTATTTCTCATGCTCACTGCTGTGCTTGGCGCACCTGCAGCGCAGCTCAGCTCAGTGGGCGGGGCCTCTGGTCCAGCGCGCCCCTGCGGAGTGCAGGCGGCAGAGGCTCTGCCATCACTCACATGCTCTGGAGCCCGTGGCTCCCGCTCTCCGTGGCATGGCAGCGTGGCTGCAGGGCTGTGCCCAGGTGCTTCTGGCTCTGTACTGTCACCGCAGTGCGGGCGTGCCACATCCGCTTTCATCCCGGGGTCGGGGCGGGGGCCACCTCTCCAGCACCGCTCAGCTGAGCCCTGTGCGCATGTGGGGAGCGGCTGGGCTGCCCCCGGGAGCCGGCCCTGCTCTGGTCTTCTCTGCAAATGACGGAGGTCACCAGCTGTCTCTCTAGGCATAGAGAGTGTGCTCCCTCGTCCAGAGTCCCACGCAGAAAGTGTCTTCTCCAGCAAACAATGCGTGTGGATCTCGGGAAACAAAGCTCTTGTCTCAGGCCGGCTCTCGGAGTGACTTGGCTGGTGAGAGGCTCCAGCCTCGCCCCTCTCTGGACCATGACCTGCAGCAGAGTCCACCAACCACCCTCTCCCCCGTGAGTCCCCTCTGAGGGTGCTCCGTGGTCCCCTCCAGCCCCCGGCATTAACTAGCTGGGCAGTCACAGCCTCAGAGGGAACAAAGGGGCAACCAAGGCTCCTGCCCCCTTCCTCTTCAGAGGTTCCTCACTACCCTGTATGACCCGGAAATTGAAGGGCGCCCTACTCCACTCTACCTCATGCTGAGACCAAACGCCACTGCCTTCGCTCAGCTAAGTGTGTTCAGTGTGTTCTTGTTAATGATGAAAATACCTCCCCTCCCATTTTTAACTCGCATTTGCATGGGTGTCGGCACACCCCCAGACCATAAGCACGGCCACGGCAACACCATGGACACCGGTCCTTCCACGGATTCTGTCAGCGGCATCGCTGCAGGCAGTGAACACCTTACGAAGAGGTGCTACTGTGTTTCCATCTTCCTGATCAGAAGCAAAATGTTCCAATAGTTCAGGCCAAGCAACACGAGGTTGATAAAATCTGAATGATTTGTTTCGATAATCATGAGGATTATTTTTATTTCAAGTACTTCTTCAACTTGATACTTAAAAAGTTGCGCACCTGGCCCATCTCAGCCCCTACCATTCATCATGTCTCCTGTTACAATGTGTCAGGTCATTCGTTTAAAAAAAAAACTTTCCAAAGTCGTTTGATACATTTCAAAGTCAGAGGCAGGTGTGAGATTGCATGATCAGATTTGGCTATATAATTTGTGATTGGGTAGAAACGTACTGCTAGTTAAATGAAAGAAAAAAAAAACCTGAAACTCTTTAAATAGAGAACAGCAGGTTAAAATAGGTGTGGCTTTTCGTCCTGGTAAGAAGTCCCCTGGAAATTCCTGCTGTGGGCTGAGTTTTGCTGCAGACAGTGCAGACCCACCTCGGGAGCCCTGAGACTGGGCATCAGAGCTCTGCTGGGACAGAGAGAGTGACACTGATGGCCCGGTGTCCCAGGGAGCCTCACTGCCCAGGGCCCAGAGTGACTTCACTTGTCTGTCACTCACATCTCCAAATATTTATTCGAAAACAACCCGTGCATGCTGTGAGATGTCTCATTCAGGGCTTGTCACAGAAATTACTAAAAAAGGCCCCGAACTGTGAGTCCTGCCTTCAGGAAGCTTGTTTAGACACCACCTCAGTGAACTGTTGAGGAAGATAAATAAAAAGGGAAGTAGAAGGAGGAGATCTCCCACGATGTGCCCTCGACCTTTGCACCGCTGCCTCCCAGGCAGATGTTCCTTCGAGCTGTGAATGTTGGTTTTGCTCATTTGGAGACCACGCCGCTGAACATGGGTCAGCGGAGGGATTTGACACCACATCAGGAGATGAATGACTCGCTGAATAGAATCGATTGAGGTGAGACAGATCATGGAAGGTCTCATACCACGATGAACACGAGGTTCTGGAATTGGAGAGCTGAGAAGACACAGCCGGTGAGGACGCAGGGCGAGGAGCCAGGGATTTCAGAGTGTTCGACAGAGTGAGGCAGGCACAGCAGGGCAAGGCGGGCACAATGGGCCAGCTTTCCACCGGCAACTCATTTCCAGTGGGGCCCAGGAGCCCCGTGAACTTCCTCCCTGGTTTATTCACTACGGGGAAATTTGAGTTAAGGCGCTGGGCATGGAATAATCCTAATATGATTCGTTAACAAAGGCACAGAATCCATTTATGGAGACAGTCACCTTGGTGTCACGGGGCGTTTTTCTGTCTTTCCCTGCAAGGACCTTCTGGTTGCTTCCGGAAGTGGAAACAAGCGAGGTCTGGCCTTGAACTGACGGTGCCGAGGCGGCCCAGGACAGGGAAGGGAGTAATGCCCAGAGAGTCGGAAGCCATGGCTGCTGGTTTCGGGTCTGACTGCAACCAGCATTGCTTAACACCCTTGGGCCACAGTTCCCATCTGGGCAGTGACCCACTGCTGGTTTCTGTGGTTCTATTTCACCTGTCCACCGAGTAAAAAGCAAATTCCACCTGCAGGGATAGCTGCATTTTTACTGGTTGCATTTCCTGAATGTTTGGTGGTTCGTGATAGAAAGAAAGTTGTAGAAGACTTCTGGCTGGTATTGCTACTACGTCTGCAGCTCTCACCAAAGTAAACCCCAGCGGCCACGCGGAGCCCTCCTTAGGAGTCACTCGCAAATGAATACATTTTATTTTAATAGAAAACAGGAACGTTTTAATTGCCTGAGCTGGGTACTTTTATTTTTGTTTTGCGTGTGCGGTCAGAACCAGACCCTTGTGGATGATGTGAAGAGATGGATACTCTCTTCCCCGAGCTTTTTTCTTTGTGTGTGTGTAAATTACAACAATTGCTTAGGGGATTGGGCATTGGACAAGCTGTAAAATAATCAAAATTTTAATACTGTTTGGTGGCAGCCTAGGACTCTTTGAATTAGTGGCTAGATGAACCATTCACAGGTGTGAGCATTCCATTTCTGGCTGGATTTAATAGTCCTGGTCACTGGGGGGAGTGAATTCTCCTGGTTGGTTTGAGGGTTTGACAAGTTAATTCCTTGAAGGGACGGAAGTGACCCCAGCGTCCCAGCAAGGTTTTCCTCCTGTCCAATGCTCGTTCTGCCATCCGCCAACAGGGGGGCAGGAGAGAGAGTCCCTTGTCACCCTTCACTACAAATGAACTAATTCATCCCCAAATCGCTTAGCTGCCTCCGCCGGATGGTGTGTTTTTATGGTCTGTTTCTAGCCCCAGTCTTAAGTCAGCTTATACAGTAAAACGTTCCAGGCAGCTGTTAAAGCCACACTCGCAAGAAAACTGCCTTCAGAAATACCTCCAAGTGCGTGCTACCTCTCATTCAAGTGACAAATACCTTGGATCCAGCCTTAGCCACTGTTTAAGGGTTTCCAGTAAAAGCTCAGAAATGCTTGGCCCTAGCTCTATTTTGAGTTTCATTAGTTTCTCTCTCTCGCTCTCTGTCATCTTAATTCCTTCAAATCTGTTCCGTCACTTTAACATTTCGAACTGAGCTGCGTTCTCACTGTGGACTATTGTCACAATATATTATGTTAACGGGCCTGATGAGTTCCAAGGGAGACTTCCCTGCGGACGGAGGTAAAGTATCTGATAAAGCCCCCCGTGCTCAACGGGGGGAGATGATTCTCCAAACTCGCTGTTACAGCAGCTGTATTGTCTGCTTTCCTGTGTGAGTGAGTGAGCGCGCCGAGTGGGCCCAGTGCATCCGTGTTCTTCATGGCCCTGCTAGTCATCGGAATGCTCGTCGTCCCACGTGC
Organism: Tonatia bakeri; assembly: GCA_004024845.1. Classification (NCBI taxonomy): domain Eukaryota; kingdom Metazoa; phylum Chordata; class Mammalia; order Chiroptera; family Phyllostomidae; genus Tonatia; species Tonatia bakeri. The sequence continues at coordinate 28,696 of PVIA01001868.1, forward strand.
CGAGTGTGAGAAACCCAGGATTGGTTGTTCTGGCCGTCAGTCCATCCAGCTGCTCTGGAGGGAATGGCCGTTAGCTCACTCAGTGTCCCAACTTCAGGGACTCAAAACACAGAGAAATGGCAGAGTGAAGAGGTCCCTAATATTCAACTTGAAACTCTTTATAATAATTATTTTTTCCAAAAGTGAGGTCCAAACTGTGATTCTGGGCTTTGTCAACTCCTACTGGGTGAAGACATCAAATAGCCTCTTCTGCAGGTTCGTGATGCTTTAAAGAAGGAGACCAAAGGCTCCAGCTGCTCTGAGAAGCTGGGAGAAGTCAGTAGCATGAGTTGCCCCAAGGATACAATGAGCTCTCGCTGGCCCACGGAATGCTCCACGGTGTGAGCCAGGCTCCCGGGCCTGGGTGCCGGGAAGCCTGTGCACAGAGAGTTCTGGGTGCCAGGAGGCCTGTGCAGGGGGAGTTCTGGGTGCTGGGAGGACTGGGTACCGGGAGGCCTGGGTGCTGGCAGGCGTGGGTGTGAGGCCTAGCTCTGGCATTTTATGAATGTACAATATTTAACGTAATTAGCTTTAGTTTTCTAACTTGAACGTGCATCCACCTCAAGTGCTTTTAAATGAGTTAGAAGCAAAAGTCTAACAACTCACGACACGCAGTACATGTCACGTCCATCTTCTCCAGAAGCCCTTTCAGCCCCTCTGCCTCCTGCGCCCTTTCCTTCCCGTCTCTGAGCCCCACAGAACCTGTTCTCCGCACGTCAGGTCAGGGCATGCGGCCAGACAGCGGCGGGCAGCCAGGGCCCTTCATTCCAGCCAGCCGCTCCTTCTCTTTCTGAACATACGTTAATTCCTGTGAGGTCAAGAACCTCATCTTCTCTTTCTTCTGCTTTGTCTCCCACCTGTACCTGGTTCAGTGCACCCAGAAATGCTTGCCAGATGGAGCAAAACTTCCTCCTCATCCTTTCCTCCTGCTACTTTTTGACTGTTGATCTGTGCACGCACGCACGGCCCAGGCTGAGACTTAAAATGTGTGGTACAGCCCTGCCTCCTTATACATCGAAGGCTCGCACCTGCAGTTATGCATACTTGACATATCCTTGTGACACCTGTACACTTGCAGGCAATGGCGCATCACTCGATTAAAACGGCAACAGTATGTTTGCGACAAAATGTGTGAAGAGCGCTGAGCACGAGTCATGGCCACTGGAGCTCCAGCGGCGACAGCACAGCAGACCCTCTGTGAAGGGGTGAGCTCACCTGGCTCTTCCCTGAGAAGACTGCTCAGTTGTTCTGGAAACGGTGCTCGGGTTTTCCAGAGAGGCTCACGAAAGCGCCTAAAATGATAGCAGTGCGTATGCGATGCCAGTGACCCTCCCCCCGACTCTGCCGTTTCATTCAAATAAAAGCAAGAACAAATAAAAACGTTTCCTAGCACCTGTCCTGCAAGGCCACCATGCTTGGGCACTCAGACCCTGAAACTGGGCCCGAGATGGGGATGTGGAGGGTGAGTGGGGCACCTGAGTCAGGCGCCCTGGGGTGGCTCAGGTGGGACACCTACACACGGGAACCACTCATGGGCAGGCTGCAGTAAGGGCTGGTCAGGGGCTGTTTAAAGAACAGATGGACCTGTAGGAGAGGCTCCACCGCCAGCACCTGGCAGAGGCCACCCACCGCCCCCCCATTTCCAGGCGGAGGAGCCACCCTGGGCCGTCTGTCAAAAGTGAGCTCCCTGTCTCCGGTGTTCGGAGTTGTTTCTGGAAGGGGCTGTCCAGCCGGGAACGCTGTGGCTCAGGCTCCCCTGCGTCTAGCTGGACCCTGGGATCGGCTCCCTCCTGGGTGATGTGAGTGGAAATGGCACGTGCTGCATCGGAACCTAGGGAGCTGAGAAGCAAGCACACACCACCTGCCCTTCGCCTGCCCGCTCGGTGCGCACCAGGGACTGCGAGGTGTCAGGGGCAGCCGAGCCCGGTCTGGGATAAGGTCTGCCTCTCTGAACCCCGAAGTGCAGGAGAGCGGCCCACTGGCCGGGCTCACCAGCCTTGAACCATCAGGGCCGACACCCTGTGTGGTGAGGGACTGACGTCTGGGTGTGTACTTGTTGCAGCGCCCAGTGTCACTCTAACCCCTGTGAGCTCTCTCCTGCATTTCTCATCACCGAAGCGTCTTCCTCGGTGTTTGCTGGCAGCTCCTCCCGGTAGCAAGTTCAGCTTCTCTTTGGACCCCGACAACCCTGGATCCTTCGGTCTCCACTTCCCTAAAGGTGGCATCCTTGGCCCCACAGCCCATCACTGCTTTAAGGCTTATTATTAATTTCCGAGTTTTACCGGTTGCCTGATTTTTAGCCTCATCTGTTCAAGTGCGCACTGAAACCCTCTGCCTGGGGCTCCCACTGACGTCCCGAACTCGTTTTGTTCAAAACTCAAATCAGCATTTTTCTCCCTTGTTTCTGCTACCCCACCCCCCCAACACTGTACACTCCCTCTCAGTAAATGGCTCTGTCATTCTCTCAGAGGACAACTCTGCCGGTCACCCAAAACTGCTTTTCTGCTCACTTTCCACATTCAGGGCATTACCAATTCTGGCACATTCTACCCACGAAATGCTTTGTATATATCCTTTCTGTCATCTGCACCCTAAACAGCACCATCCAGCTCCGGAGTCCCACCACCTTGCACCCGGGTCACTCCAGAACACAGTGTTCATCATGTGAGCTTGGGACCAAGGCAGGACTTTGTGGAAGTCCGAACTCTGCGACTCGCCCTGAGCCCTGGGGCCTGGGGGAGTCAGCTAATCACCAGAGCTCACAGCTTCCCGTGTGTGGGATGCAGGTGGGGCCAACACATTCCAAAGGGTGCTGCATTGGCCGGGGAGGGTATTCGGTGCAGAGAGACCTGAGGGCAGCCTGGCAGAGAGGGCACCCTGATATTAGCCACCACGACTGCGGACTGGGCATCCCCACCGCATCTCAGGGAATCCGCCCTCCCTCGGGGAGTGTGCTGTCTTTCGCCCCTGCAGTGCAGCTGGAAAGGAAGGGTTTGCCCATGGGAATGTTCAGAGGGGGAGCCGATTGGAAACTGGGTGGACCAACCATTGATAGACATTTTACTAGAAATGCCTACCACAAAAGATAAAATTGGGTACATTTGCCTTGGTGAGCAAATGAAATGTATTCTCTAAACCCTTTGTCTCCCTCTCTCTCCCTTCTCTGGCTTGGCCTTGCACAACAGAAACTCAGGTGCTGATTCTGGTTTTCTAAGGGTAGCGAGAACCACACACACTGCACGGTGGCCAGCACGTCTGTTCACTCGCGACAGCTTCAAAACGGGAAATTCGCAACCAGCCAAGACTTCCTCCTCAGAGAACAGAATCCGAGCAGAGCTCCAGCGCATGTTAATTTTCATTGCCATTCTTTCCACACACACTCATCCCAGGAACGTTGTCCTCTCCTCTACAAAAAAAAGCAAAATAAAAAAACCACTCGCAGGGCCCCCTGAGCAGACAAGACAGTGTGTGGGCGACGAGAAACGCCAGGGCGATCGGAGAGGCAAGAACGGGGCAGGCGCAGCCCTGAGTGCGGTCTGCCACCACCGCGTACCAGACGTCCTTCCCACGATTCTCCCCTTCAGCTCTCTAGACAAAGAAGCGGATTATGTCAAATGAGCCCAGGGTTGCGTGAGCACCACGCACCACGAGGAGCGTGCCATTCCCACTTTAAAGGAAAGCTTCTCTGGGAAGTGGAGCTGCTGCCTGATCACACGGAAAAGGTCTTTGTCTGCCAGGACCCACACTGCGTTGATCTGGCACCAAAGGGCACCAGTATCACACTAGTGTCTCCTATGTGTTCACACCACTTCTTAGAAGGTCTACGAAACAATGCAGTGCACGACTCCGCGGACAAGTGTGTGTGAGTGCGTGCGAGCAGCAACAACACTCCCACACTCCCCAGTTGTCGAGCCTGCTGGGGGCTGAGCCTGCGATGCACGTGAACTCCCCCAAGGAGGGGTCCAGGCACCAAAGCCCCAGAAACACGCACGCCCCACTGGGGTCACCCTCTTCTCCCCACAGCCTCCCCACTTGATGAGATAAGTACCCCTGGTTTCCTGTAATCTGGGCTTCAGATTCTCTGGAGGGTAAATTCACGTTCTTCTGTATTTGCGACATAGCAGGCAGGAGTTCTCTTAAGTGGCAGAAAACAAATGATTGGCAAATAATTTTCTTTTAATCAGATTCTTTCTGAGACACCGATCTCATTATTTGTTCACCTGATGAACTCCTAGTAAATCTATTCACAATTTAAAAAAAATCACCCGGCTAGTAGTATTGAACTGCACCTTCATTAAGGCAGCCGAGAATGTCTCGTGTAACGAACTGGGCTTTGTTTGTAATTGTTTCTTGTGGGCAGAACCGTCTGTGCCATGTAGCGGGGGCGATGCTGATGGTAACACAAGCCTTTGATTCTCACAGGAGAGTAGCTGGAAGGCAGGCAGGAGAAGCCAGGTCAGACCTGGGACAGCAAAACCAAAATACTGGAAACGCAGGCTTACGTTCCACCTTCTGTCTGGACTCCAGAGGAACCCAGGCTCCCTGGCCTCTGACCCAATCAAAAGCCTAGAGGCTGAGTTCTGGGCTCCTTGACCCGCCTGTCCAGCACAAAACTCTTCCTTCACGTTTGGAAAACAGGGCGATGCCTTTGCTCATTGACGCCCGTGTGCCAGGTCGGCCCTATGCACCCATTCTCCGACCCCCGGACTCAGCTCTGTGCCCTGTGGAACTCCATGAGCATCCTCTGACTTCCATTATGCCTGGCCCATAGGTAAGCCTGGCAAGAGGTCTGGGTGGAGGAAGGACGGAAGCAGAGGGAGGGAAACAGGTGAGAGGAGCCTGGGAGGAGAACAGTGTCTCCGCTCGCTCCCCTGAGCCTGCCCAGCAGGACTGTCTCAGGCAGGCTCAGCCGGGTCCCTCACACAAACATCGTAGCTCCAGCCGACCACCCTCTCCTCGACTCTGGGAGCCACGCCCTTCTCGAGTCACTTTCCTCCAGGGCTGGTGACAGATCACTGTTATGACGGTTGCCCCCCATCCCACACTGCCTCTTGTGGTTGCCCTGCACCCTACCAGAACTGTGTAAATAGTTCCCGTTAAACCATCACACTTCCCCCGGGAATCATAATTTGAGTGTAACCTCTATGCCTGGCTAGCAACATTGACACAGCCTGGACGTGTAAAGCGTGCACTCTCACCCATGCCCATGCCCGTGTGTTCTCGAAGGCAGCAGGAATGATGACAGGGTTCTCAGTTGTAAAGATTTGGAACTTCACTGAATGAGTGATTAAGTCAGCACTAGTCAGCGTATTGGGTTGGCTCCTTAGGACAGCTCTGGCAGCACTTAGTTGTCTTTAACTCCCTTCACAACAGTTTTGATAAATTGTATTGTGACAGCTGTCACATCAGCACGCATCTTTTAAATTTTTGGGTGGTTGTGTGCACGCCAAGTCTGTGGCCAAATACGATTGTCCAGGACATGTTGCTCTGAATGAGGGTGAAGGATATGATAGACTTCTTGGCAGGCTTTGGTATGTTTTGGGTTTTTTTGTGAGGTTTTAAGTAGAATTAACCAGTAATATTAGCCTGATAGTTTATTGTTCCTTTCCATACACACTGTCCCCCAAGGTCTGGATTAAAATGTATCTGCTATGCTTTGTAATTCCAGTAAATGGGATAGATTACTATGTGTATTTTATGTGCATTAGGAAGTAAGAAAAGGGACAGCTGCAGAAATGAGCCACCTCGTTGAACTCAGGCTAAGTTTCTGCAGCGCCGTCTCTCACAGCAAAACCAGGCACTTCCTTCATTCTCAGCTGAGCAAATCTGAGCCCACCGCTGATGGATTCGGGGTGACCCCATTTCTTTCCGTGTGTTCCCTGACCACCTGTTGGGTGAGCCCCAAAGCTCTTTGTGTACCGACTCCCTCCCAAAGCTTTGTTCACACAAAAAAACACTTCTGAGCAGCACGCCGCCACGTGCCCAGGAACCAAACACATTTGGAAAACTTCGGGCAGCAATTGCCTCCCACTGCGCTCCCTCTGTCCTTTAAGTGCTTTGTTCTCTCAACACCTCCGTCACTTCCTGCAGCAGAGGGAGGGGGAGGGAATTCTGACGTAGGATTCATGTGCATCTGTTTTTCAGAAGCGCTAGGAGAAGACTTTGAAACCCAATCACTGCCATAGGTAACACGGGTTTAATTTTCCTTTTAGAAAAACATTGAAAGAGAGCCCCTCTTCAACTGGAGACATAATTGGACGGTTCGGCCTGTGAGCAGGCAGCTGATGGGCCACGACTGAATGTACTCAGCGGAGCAGAGCCCGGTTTTTAAGTGGGTGCTCTCGGGTCACGTCGATCTGAATCGGATTCTCAGTACCATCTCCTAATTACGTGACCTTGTACAAATTAGTTAGCTTCTAAGAGTTTCAGGGTTTTTTTTTTTATGCTGAAACAGGAATAACAACCATCTTCAAAGTTGTTAAGGGAAATTTATAATGTAAGGTGCAAAAAGCTTTTCAGCCCAGTGCCCAGAATGTAATAAAGACTAAATACATGGAAGCTATTCGTGAGATTTTTTTTAATGTACCTTCAGATACTTGAAATGTTCGTAAATGTTTCTTTTTCTGAGACAAGCCAATCCAAGTTGGTTCCTGTGAAGAATCAAGACCAAGCTCAATAATCTTCTTCCACAGACACAAATAACTAATTTTTACAAACTGAATATTCAAACACGAAAAAGATAAATATTAAGGCGGAAGACATCTATGAGTGACTCTGGACAAAACGAGAAAAGGGCTCGTCGACGGCGCTCACACTTCATGAGAAAGAAAAGCAGATATAGCTCAGTTGTTTTCGTCCTTATTTCCTCCCGTTATTTTGAAACCTCGTGTGAGTTCTAATTACCTGTCGACAGTTCTTCGTGGAGGACAGAATAAACAGAATCAAAGAATCGAGTAAAAAGAGCTTTCCAGCTTAACCCAGCCTGCCTCTGTGTGACATGAACGTCCCAGCCCCTGAGACGTGGGGTCCCACTTCCTGTCCGTCCTCGGGGTGCCTGCACAGTGCTCAGTGAGTGAGGGGTGCCAGTGTGAGGGGTCCCAGGGGGGCTGTCCCCCTGCATCTGGAACAGGCGCGGAGTGCGGTGAAGGGTTGTCCCCCGGTGGGGAGAGGGTGGCGCAGACCCGGCTTACTCTGAGTCTCTTTCACTCCTGCTTCAGTTGACTCCATTTCACTTTGTAACAGTATTCACAGAAAGGCTATTACCGCTATTGTTCTTCTAGATGCATATCCAAATTACTTATAAGTGTTCATTTGAGATGTGGCTGATGTTCTCTGGAAAAGAAATAGCCAGGGGATGCTTTCTGTATTTAAAATAAATTGATTCACATACAAAGGAATACATTTTCTCCACGAATATGCAACATTGGAAAAAAATATCTAAGAAAATTAAATGAAATCTACTTGGTTGTCACGAAGGATTTGATGTAAAATAGAATCAGATGGTTTGCCAGTGAAAAACAGGCTCTGTTTAAATATCCGTAATTTTCAGAAGGTTACTTTGTTGTCTGGAGTCAACAGAATTGAGAGACAATTAATAAAGGGGTGCTGGTGGCGCGTTTGGTGCCCCGTCCTGCACCCACAGCCCATGGCTCAGGGAGGGCTGTTGTTTTTCATGAGGATCTCTGCTCTCTGCTTTGGGTAACTTCTGTTTATTCTCTCCCGTATTTTCTTAAATGTCGTCATGAAACAACTTGAAAAATAAAGCAGCCCACTAAATGATCTATTATTTCATGCAACAACGATCAAGAACGTTTCTCTGAGGTGACTGATCCCATGGGCCTTTTGTCATTGTGCGAACACAGCCCCAGGGGAGTGGGCTGTCCTGGAGGAGAGTCAAGTTCGTACTCACATCATGTAAAATGCTTACGGGCTCCAGACTAGTTTTTTGGTAAAATGCCCTATGCCTGGGGCCAAGTCACTCAGACTCTGTGCAGCAATGTGACAATGTGGTGTGGGGGCTCCTGCAGAGCAGAAAGCTCTTTCCACCTGCTGTCCCTGGTCCCCTGCACACAGCTCCTGTTGGCAGCTGGTAAAGACCTGTTAACAGGTTGCTGCTCCCCTAATTCCTTGCTGCTGCTGGGGAGGAGGAAGAGGAGGAGGAGGAAGAGGGCATGTGAAATAGGAAGGTGACAATGGTCGGATTTGTCAAATCTCTATGTGTTTTACAATTTGGGAGAGTTTTTCTATCAGTGGAATTTCTTGTCCCAGTGAACAAGAAAAATCCAAATAAAGAAAGTCCTTCTGATGGTGGTGCCACATGGGGAAGAGGCTACATCATTTTCTAAGTTACAAAAAATCTATTAGCCCCACATTCTGGCAATACTGTCTTGCTCATTGTATCAAACAATTCCTAGTGCCTTTAATCACTGCTAAACTACTAACGGCTCCCTTTAATGCCTAGTCAATAAGCAGATTAAAATATAAATGCCACTAATATGCTTTAAATATCAGCTCCATTGAAATATTTCTAAGTTCTATATCCTCTTAAAATAATCCCTATTCAAAATTGAGAGGAAATGCCACCGATATGAGCTTCTTCAGTGTTTAAGCTCTGATTATATAAGGAATTATGTGCTGTAGCTTCAGAAATCAGATAATTAAAGAAGCACCAGGATGCTTGTTGATGACATTTTTAAGCCTAGAAACTTGATATCAATGCTACAGTGAAATACCATTTTTAAGTATTGTTGCACATGCTGAGTACATTTCTAACCCCAATTACAGCTACTAGCTACTCACGAGGGAACTGTGAAGAAAGGCAGAAATGCACAGTTACCCCTGACTCGCCAGAACCCTGGCCACGGAGCTGTGAAGAGGCTATATCTGAGGAGGTCTTTGTAGGAAAAGGGAAAGAACTCTGAAATCACGAAGAAACAGCTCCGACTTCCAAGGAAACAACGGTCAGCTGAAGAACTTGAGTTGGCTCCAATCGGGGTTGATTGACTCTCCCCCAATGTCATTCCTTTAGCCTCCGTTTCAAATGTGAGACGGGGACAGGAAGTCTTTCCTAGGACATCAGCATAAACCTGACTCTTTCCCGGGCAAATGTAGAAGGGAGGCAGGAAGTAGTCAGGAGGGAGGAGACTCCAGAGGCACCCCCGGGCTGAGACAAAGGGCGTCGACACAGGATGGAGACCCTGTTCTCAGAACAGATGCCCCCCACCCTACTTTCTGGAAAAGCCCTGAATCACGGCGAATGACAACCGCACCTGCTCAGAAGACACTACATGACTCTGCTTCATTATAACCATGTGATAATAAATCAGCACTGTGGGACCCCCTTCCCCGGTGGCCAATCAAGGAAAATCATGGGAGACCACATGGGCAGCAGCTTAAAAATAATAAAACTACTTGCACATGTGTAATGACCCCCCACCAAAACCAGCCAGGAAACATCTGCCCTGGAAGAACAGAACCCCTCCAGCCCCCGAGGGTCCGTCCCTGCTAGGAGTTGCCCCGTGCCCGTGTTCTGTGGAGCGCACTGTCACTTGATAAATCTGCTCTCTCTGCTATAAACTCTCTGTGTGTTTGGTTCTGCTCACTGTTCACAATCACTAGGAACCTGGGTACCTGTGCCCACCTGTGACATGTGCACAACTGAGGCAGGGCCAGAGAGACTGGGCGTGGTTTCTCCTGCTGCCGGAGCCCATGGGGGCACTTTCGTCACCTTTGTCCCCTGTCAGTCGAGCTGCCATGTTTAGTCCCAAGAACCAGGGAGTATATTGTGAGGTTCTACAGTACACATTTTACTAAGGTCTTTCGAATGTTGCTTATTTGACTTCACATAATAATAATAAACCCATTGCTATTTGCCAGGATTTTCCTGTAACAGACATGAAACAAACCTAGTCTTCTTCATAACTTCCTTTGCTAAGAAAACATCTGATTTGTGCACAATCCTATTGACAGCCTAGACTCCAAACCCTAATATTTAAATAACCCACATTCCTCTCCTTGTGGGTCTGTAACTTTCTTTTCTTTTTACTGCCCTCTGCCCAAACAAACGCAGAAACTCATCGACCATGTCTTCCATGAAAATGGTGAGATGTCTCCTTGTTCAGTCGCCGACCCTAGGAGCAGAGCTCGAGGCGTCCAGAGGTGTCTGTTCTGTCATGTTGCACGTGAAGAAATGGAGCCACAGGAGGGTTCCATGGCTCTGGTCCACGTCAGAACTGGGACCGCTGGTCTCCCTGCTGACCACGTGCTGCTGCCCTTGAGATGTGCCCTCCCACCCAGAGCGTGCCCTGGATGAAAGGACAAAACACCCCCCACGTTGTGGCCCCAGAGAACCCTCCTCCGTGAGAAAGGCGCCCCCGCCAGACTGTGTGCTGGCAGGCTGTGCTGGTCATACCAGCACCTTCCGCTGACCCGCCCCCAGGCCCACCTCGCTGGCACCCCACCCGGCGGGCAGCGGCCGATCGACATGAATGCACCTTTGCAGCAAGGTGACCTAAAGGACAAGGGGCTTTAGCCGTCTCCTGAGAGTACCGACATCTGGGACTTCTGAAACTCAAGAGCAGAGGCCACAGGAGTCCGGGTGAGAGATTCACGATTTCCAGTGTCTGCTAAGATTTGGAAAAGCATCTGGCTTTTGGTTAAGGGTCTGAAAATACATAAACACTGAAATCAGGAGGATTCACGCTCCCTGGACCCCATCCACCCAGGATTTAACAGCCAGAAAGGAAGCGCTGGTTATGGCATGGATTCCGTAAACTTTTACATCATTTACACACAAAACAAAGACACACATATGTATATGTCTGTATACATATGTAAACATGTCTATACATAGCCCCCACACACAAATATGCGTACACATTTCCACGCATTTTATGTATATATGCATGTCGGTTTGTGTGTGTGAGTGTGTGTGCCCGTGTGCTTAAATACTCCAAAACGTTGGGCCAGTTGGCCATGCCTCCAGTTTCTCTTGGAAAAGATTGGCTCCATATCTAAGAGAAATATACAATCTGGTTAAATGCTGCCGGTGAAATGTCTAACACATGGGTTGGTCGCGATTGGGAACCGGTTGCGAGAACGGGAAGCAGCCCGACGGAGACAGACCCTCTGAAGGGAGGCCAGACAGCACTCCGTTCCAGTGACAGAGGAGGCGCTGCTATTGTTCCTCCAGCCGGCTGAGCGAGGGCGGGCGATGGACGGCGGGATGTTTCCCACTAAACAGCCCCATTAACATAAGCATAACTACAGGGTAAGTCTTCAAGCTCCTTCCAAGTGAATTCAGGGGGGTGGGGGGGGAAGAGGCCGTTAATAGGCACGACGCATGCGGACAATGATAAGAAGCCAATTCATTTCATCATATTATCACCGTAGCATATTAACTTAAAAGAAATAATAAGACAACATGGAAATGTTTGCATATTAGAGAGGATGCTCGTTGTACCCTATTAGCGCCACATCCTATTAGTATTGCATTAAGGTTGCTGCCGCCGTGGCACTCGGATGATGAAATCCCACTGTGAAAACCGATGTGGAATTCTCGTAATGTTTCAAAATCATTTTTAGCACCGCATATAAATAATTCATGTGAGCAGATCTAATGAATTGATGGAGGGGAAAAAACATCCCTCGGCATCGTGAGTGTGTTTATGAATGTGGAGTCACGAGCAAGCCGCCTTCCGTGGAAGGTGGGCAGCGACTGAAGTGTGATATCTAGTCCGGAGCGGCGATTAACGTAACGAGAAAGGCTGGGTCAAGGCCGGTCACACCGTTCCTGAAAGCACACTTCCTTCTCGGGAAGGTGGCACCCTGGGAGCTCAGTGTTCTCCTGCAGACCAGCAGAGGCCGGCGCCCTCACTGGCTGCGCCAAATCGAGATTCCACGCACTGCACCCACAGCAAACGAGGGTCTTTTCTGCTCCCACTGTTTTCGTTCAAGCCGTAAACGGCGTCACGGCGATTGGATCCTTTGTGTATCACCCCCACCCAACTGCACGCGCCCTAAGGCCGGGGTGCAGTTTCTTCACACCTGTAATCCTAATTCCCAGTTTCAGGCCTGGCTCTGAATGAGAACTCAGTCAATATTAAAACGAGTGGACTCGTGAATGCGTGAATATGTTTATTCAGTTCCAAAGATTCCAGTTAAAAAGTTGGATTCAAGGAGGAAGTGGGGCATTCACATTTAAATATGATTGTTTTGCTAAATTAAAGCTTCGTGTGCAATGTTGCATTCGGTGGAAGCATCTTGGGCTCAGGAAGGCGTTTTAATTTGGGGGTGTTCTTCCAGCGTCGGAGGCGAGTGATTCCATCCTGCTGGGGGTGGGTGGCTCTTGGTCTCCCGCAGCCCGAGCTGCCCGTGGGTGCGGTGCTGTGCGGTGTGCTCGCAGAGGGGTCGCCCTGAGGCACTTCCAGCCCCCGAGGTGGGGGGGAGCTTCCCTGCAAAGACTGGGAAACACGGTCCCCTGTGCAGCGGCGTTGCCCGTGGTTACCACCAATGGCAGGGTGGAAGCCAGCGCCCTGTCTGGCCAGTGGGGCTGCCCTCTGCGGGGTGCCTCCGTGAGCTCATGGCCTCCCTCATGGCCTGTTTCCTGCTCTGGCTTAGGGGACACGCCACCCTGTGCCCCTAGTTCCAGGCCTTTCCATACAGCCACTAGTTTAAGAGTGAAATGCACTGGGAAGGAGTAACTGATAGCTTTTCCTGGGAGAAAAAAAAACGAGATTGTTTCTCTTTTCTGTGGCAGAGGATATTGTCGAGTGGGGTGGAGAGAGACCCTTTCCCACTCAACAGCAGCCCAGCTGTGTTCATACACATGCACACACTGGTGCACACACACACACACTAGCTCTTTAACTATGGCTGAGTGTTTGTTGAAGCCTCAGTCGTTCACCTGGAAGAGAGTGTTTGTCCTAAGGCCGAAAGGCCAGAGCCGGAGTCAGAACCGCGGGCCGTCCCCGCTGTGGGGACACAATGGCCTGTGGGGGCCCAATGAGAGGTCATGTGCTCCCTGCGTCAGGGCGGGGTGGGCCCACCGGGTCCCTCCCCTCTCCTCGCCCGTAACTCATCCAGGGTTGCCCTGCAGTGGACTCTGATCACCAGCTGGGCAGGGTGACAGGTATGGCCGGGGCGGAGACAGGAGGGCAGGGCAAGGGCTCCCACCTCAGGGTGAATTAGCAAAGCCACGATTTCCCCCTCTCCCCGCCCCCAGAGGGTCCGCCCACAGGCCGACGGGTGGAGTCCGGTCGTAGTGCAGGAGTCTCTGTGGATTGATGGCTGAGGCTTAAAAAAACAACAATTCTAGATCTTCATTTTACCGATTAATGAGCCATTTTACAGCTGCAGGCCTCAGGGTGCAGCTGGGATGGGGAGTGTCCCTGGATCAGGAAGACTCTGCACTGGGGAGGGTCCCAGGTGGCAGTTACCCTGCCCTGGAGCAGCAGCTCGCTCCGCCTCTCTGGGGGGACACGTGAGGAAACTCAATCACACCTGCACAGTCCCTTCTGCTATGTGAAGTGCCAGGTCCTGGGCAGTACAATGTGGACACCTTGGCGGCATGGGGCAGCTCTTCAGCCTCCTACCCCAAGGGTCGTTTTCAGAACCAGTTTGCCACAAGCAGGCTCCCGTCTCAAACTCCACGTTCGGGGGCAGTGCAAGCGAAGATGGAATCCACGGAACCTTGGCATGCCCAGATGGGGAGAGTTGTTATTATTAATGGCTACAGATCAACAAGATGTGCCTTAGGGAATGATACCAGGTGGCAACGAGGAGGCTGTGGGCAGGAGAGGTGCAAAGGGGATGGCCAGGTCGCAGCGGCTCAGAGCTCGTTCCGAAGCTGCCCCAGATGCAGGTCCAAAGAGGGCCTGAGTCAGCCCGCACTCTTGCAGAAGCCGTGGGCACGCGGACTTGGAAAACTAGCTCTCCTTTTCACAGCGGGCGCCAGCTACAAAGTCTAAACTTCATATTTCAGGACGGCCTTCCCCAGCCTAGCCAATCTCACTGGGGACTGCCGGTGCTTCCATAACTGCTGGCATATTGTGTATCCTCTGGTGAGTCACCCTGGGCGAGGACTTGGGCTCTGGTCTCCTGGTGATTGGAGCTCTATGGGGTGACACCATGTCTTTCCTGCTTACTTTTCAACTTCCTTACTTTCAACCCCTCACACGGTTCCTACCACAAAGTAGATGCTCAAGAAACCATTACATAAAAGAACCAGCAAAATCTGTAGGAGTGATTAAAATGGAATCACGAGCCAGGGATTGATTGCGGGGCAGAGCTGAAGGACCCGGCAGCTGTGCTGTCGTGGGTGGTGGCGACGACGCAGGGAGACCCCACAAGGGCACTGAACAGGGCAAGGGGGGTCTGGCTCAGCCTGGCCCATGCTTTGCATCCAGCGTCCTTCCTCCTGGGTCTGCCCACATGCATCGCAGCACTCGGGAGGCTTACCAAAGTCAAAGTTGGGAAGGGCTCTGCCCTCCTGCACTCCATGCCCTAGCTGTCGCCACACTCTGTGTGCGCCAGGCCACCTGGGCATAGCTCAGCCCCAGGCAAGCTCCCTTCCGTCCCACCCCGGACATCAAGTTTATTACCGCACGTACCGGAGGAAGCTAGTCACCGTGACTTCCTCCTCTGCCCCCCACCCCCGGAGGTGTAAATCCTTTAAAAGGCCTCTTGCCAGTTTTACAACCCAAGTGCCTCCGTCTCAAGGACCTGGAGCCGTGCCTCTGAACTGTGCCCATCGAGGGAAAGTGCACCAGTTTCTGTGGGAGGGCAGGAGTCTCACTTGGCGGGGAGGGGGTTCCTGGTTCTAGGTTGTAAAACTACCACCTGTTCTGCAGAGAGTTCCCTTTTCCTTCCCGGGAGGCCAGTAAGCAGCCACAGAGAGCCTATGATGGGCCCTCTGCTCCATGTCATGCCTCCCGGCCAGGATCGCCCTGCCTGCGCCCCGCCCCTCTTCCCTGTGGCGGTGGCTCGGAGTCAAGTTCCCTCACCCATGTGATCCGGCCCCTGTGCAGACTTCGCCTGGACAGCGGACGCACATGGAGGGTGTCATCATTTCCCCATAGGCGCAGATGGGGCGGGGGCAGATGTTCTGAGGATGCTGAGTGTCAGGGGCACTGAGTGATATGTCTGCTTGTCTCGGTTCTCAGGGCTGCAGTGACAGATCTTCTGTCTGGGCCCTGCTTTCTCCTCGGTTTCCTTCTTCCCAAGACCCGAGAACAAATCTCTCCTCTACTCGGTGCTGACGGCGTAGAGAAAGATGACGTGGCTGGTCGTGTACTTGAAGGAGTTTGTATTAAGTTCTGAAATACATGCTGCATGAGATGGCATGTTCAGACGTGACACAATAAAATCACAGGCACGGTTCCTCTGGTCTTCGTTCTGCTGGTGGCTACTTTCTGCGTCTGGATGAGCTTTGGCATTCTTCTGTGTTCCTGGTGGTCCCTTGTCACTTGGAGGGGACTGTGGTTTGTCTGAAAGGAACTTGGAAACTGATTCCTGGAAGGGCACCCGAGGACAGTGACCCCCCAGGGGGACGTGTTCAGTTGTATGAGGGAACATCAGCAGAACACAGCCCAAGGAGGAACCTTTAAGAATAAATGTCCACATACCGAACAGAAAGACCTAAAGGTGGACGGCACACGTGATGCCTGGTGTACTGACAGCAGCGTGTGGAAAGGACGGTGGGGAGGTCTCACGGGGCCTGCGGCGTGTGCACTGGGGGAAGGTGGGCACACCGCTGAAGGGAGACACACGTCTCTGAGCGTGACAGCCAGGGTTGGAATGCGTGCAGTGACGTGTGTGCCCAGCATGCGGATGGCTGACCGCTGCCCACGCTGGGAGGGACCATCTAATCCCCTTCCAAACAGGCAACTGGAATGTCAACACACTTCCTATGAAGAATTTCAGCAATGTCAGTTCCAAATCGCCCGACTCGCTCTGAGCAAAATCAACAGCGCAATGAAGCCATTAGAATCTGGTCCTTGTGAGACATGGAGGTTTGCAGAGCCTCGCTCGGATGGCTGTGAAAACAGAGCGCGCTCCCACTGGAAAGGGTTTTTGTCATTCGGTTTGGTTTAAATGACAGCTAACAGCCCGCCCGGCTTTGAAAGAATCACAGTTATTCCCTGCTCTCCAGTGGGACTCCAGCTCTTCCAAACAAGAATGTGTAAATGTTTCTCTGCAAATGGACAGATAACTAATTATGCAGGGGCCACCTGTGCCACCTCTGTGACACAGCCACGTGTAGCCTGGCTGCTTGGCTTGCTCTTCTCATCACAGAGTCAGATGTTCGGAGATGGAGAGCACCACCCCCCATGCCAAGCTCCACACCCAGTCTGCTGCTAGCCCAGGTGCATTTCGGGTCTACTCCCGAGAGTCAGAGAAACAAAGGGCTGGACTTTCCCGTCCCCCCCGTTTGGAAGTCAAGCAGCTGCCCTTCCCCTGCTGGGCCCAGGAATATCGTCACAGCAAGTTCAAGTCCTTTTCTGCACTGAGCCAGACAGGGTATCTCTGAGCACTGTTTCATCAGCACCTGACTCAGACACCCACGGGCCAGGAAAGCTTGATGTACGACAGTGCAATCACCGCGTGCATGTCAAGCTGACGGCGCAGGTGTGGCGGTGGCCTCGGGTGCATCGCTCGTGTCTGCAGGAGACTAGCCCCTCCACCCCCGACCGCCGTGGGGCCGCATGGGAAGCAGTGGCCAGAGCTCTTAGCTCGCTCCCTGGCCCGTGCTACCGCTCTGTAAGTGCAGGCTCTCGGTGCAAAGTAGAGTTCGCATCCCCACATTCCCATGCGTGCAGGTCTGCAGCCTTGCCGCCTCGCACATGGCAGTCCCGTGCGGATGGGGTGGTCCTTTGTCCTTCTGGGCCCACAGCCCCCCTCGGGTCAGCTGACGAGCCACAGCGAGACACCAGGGTCAGGGCCAAAGAGTTGGTGTGATTGCCCTCCTGCCAGCCCGCCCGCCAGGGCCCTGCCTTAGCCCTCAGCCTGCTGCCAGGTTCGGAACAGCATGGGACAGGTGTTGCTCTGTCAGTTAGCCTCTTCCCGTGCCTAGTTGCCTGGGGCCCACGCAGGCGCGTTTCCCAGAGCCAGGGGCAGGAGAGGGGGTGTGGTTTCACTGTCTGGCTGGACACTTGCACCCCAAAACGCAGCCTGCCCGCACTCTCCCCTTCAGCGGACTTGGCCACACCTCCCTGGCACGTTGGGTTACCCTGTGTCACGCTGCACAGGAGACGTCTTAGTTTACAGAAGGCCTTGGTTCACTCAAGACAAAGAGCAGTAGATGGCGTGGGGCTCAACCCCCCTTTTTGTTCCTGCGGGCGTGAGAAGGCCCAGGAGGTCGAGGGTGCCCCCGATTGGAGACCGCTCACTCCTCTCTCCCTGCGAGCCGCCCCCCACTGGGGCCCTGAGACAGGCGCACACGCGCCCACCCTCGATGCTCCCCGATGGAAGGACAGCGCACTGTGGCCTCATACCTGCTCTTCTGCCTCACTGTGTCCCGCCCCAAGTCTTCTAAGGAAGGTGGTCTCACAGGCACCATTTTGTCAGCTCCTTAAAATGTGCCAAGTTCTGCTCCATACCCTTCCCTGAATTCTGTTGCACAACAACCCTAAGAGGCAGCTGGTGTTACTTTGCCCACCAGGAAGCTGGTGATGTTCCGTGAGCAGCCAGAGCCCAGGCCAAGGCTGGCGCCAGCCTGCCCTGAGCACCACCCTGCACGGCCCCCAGGTCCAGCTTGGTCTCGACCGCAGCTCCACCCAGTGGCGGCGACAGAGACAAAAAGCGCGGCCTCCCGCTGAGCACCTGGGTTCCAGGGGGACGTGACACCAGCTGAGAGGTGGCGCCAGAGTGAACGAAATGCTGAAGAACTAATGGCTTGCACAGAAAGCACTGTTTGGCCGAGTGGCAGCCTTGCCCGTGATGCTCAAAGGCGTGAGGATTTCCTGGAGCACAACGTGTTGACTCCAGTGAGGACAGGAGAGCTATTTCGTGCCTGTGACCTGTCCGAAAGCAGGGCCGTGGGTGCTCTCTCACCCCCCAGTTATGGAAGACGGTATCTGCCGGAAACGTCTGTGCGGACTGGCAGGACCAGGGGCCCCTCCTCAAGGCTTCTCCTCTCCTGCCAACCCCGCCGCTCCCCCGATGGGATGCCCCCCTGCCACCTCCAGGCCTACCCGGCCAGCCCCAGCTTCCGTTCCTTCCTCCTCCGGGCTGGTGGGGGAGGGAGGAGATCATCGGTTGCCGTGGCCACCCTGGGACCCTCTGCTTCCCT
Source organism: Tonatia bakeri (assembly GCA_004024845.1). Classification (NCBI taxonomy): domain Eukaryota; kingdom Metazoa; phylum Chordata; class Mammalia; order Chiroptera; family Phyllostomidae; genus Tonatia; species Tonatia bakeri. The sequence continues at coordinate 47,024 of PVIA01001868.1, forward strand.
TCCCTTCCCTGCCCTCACGCCCATCCCTCCTGCACCCCTGCCTCCTGCCCTGGGGAGTTACTTCTCTTCCTTCTGTTTGTGTCCCTGCAGAGTGAGAGCTTCAGTTTGAAATGATAAAATACGGCAAAGTCTGGGAATAAAACACAGACAGACTTAGAAAAATAAACTTCCCTATTTCTCAATTTAAAAAAATAAATTGATCCCTGAGAACTTGGGAAAATTAAGATCAAGTGCACAGCCATTTTACATGTGTATATGTACATGTATATGTATGTGTGTGGGTATATGTACGCACATGTGTGCGGGTACACGTGTCTGCAGGCTCCCGTGGCTGCTGCATGGCTTCTGAAGCGGCAGTTAACAAACAAACCTCCCCCTCCAGCTGTGCTGACCTCCTTAGTGATTCCGTGGACAAATAAGGAGGCAAATGGAAGGGCATTTCATTCCGAGGTCCGTGAGGACAAAACACACACAAACGCATTAATGTTTGCCAAACAGACTCCGTCGGAAGGGGACGAGGGAATGCATTTTCAAGACGGAAAGAGGTACAGGTCCCGGAGAGCAAACACGGAAGCTGGGAAAAGAGTCCTTGTAATCCTAGCCTTGGAAGTCGCTGCAGAAGAGCCTCATCACCGAGGTGTCACCATTAGTGTTATTATTGTTATTACCGACAATAAACACGCTCCGGCTGCCGCCAGGACGCCGCGCTCTGCTCAGGAGAGAATTAGGCAGCGTCCCTGTGGCGCGGGCTTACAACAGATTATAATTGCAGCAGAAAATCGTATTAATGGCAATCCAGTATTTTATTAGAAAAATAGCATCGTTCATCTCCTCTCTCTGGGTTTTCTCCCATCAAGTGGAGTACTGACCGCTAAGAGCGATGCTTCCTGGACCATGAAGCTAATGAGTCTCCCACTAAGAATTCACGTGCTGCAGTCCCCCCACGTCAGACACTGGTTCGCCTCCGCGTCCGTGCAGCAGGGAGTAGTCGCCCCACGTCTGTTCGACTCACTGCTCCCGGACCAAGTGGATCGTCTGGTTTAGGTTGTGCGGACTGATTCACAGCCACCGCCGTCCTAGGTGGGGATTTTTAAACTGCCGTTCCCAGCCCATTCATTAATGGGTCTTGGAGTTCCTTTAGAGGCTTATGCTAGCATTCTAATAAAAATAGCAGCACAAAAAAGAATGTAAACATATTGCAGGTAGTGAGGGCACATTTCCTGAAAGTTTTGTTTTGTTTTTATACGTGAGTGTGTGTCTACTGGGTTATGAAATTAAAAGTAGTTGTTGCTATTGCTCAGAAAAAGAAAAAAATCGAAAACCCTGAAGGTGTGTAGACACACTTGATTCGAAGTCCCAGCTGCCACTCGGACCGCAAGTGAGGCAGGCAGGGGGGAGCAGAGCTTTTGGGGGACCCCGCTGTTCACTGTGCCTCCGAGTGTGCTCATGTCAGCCATGCTGACCATGGCCCTGCACACCACAATTAACTCGAATCTCAACTCTTCTTTTTGTCGCTGCTATAAGGGCGCCCAGCCACCATAGGGTGCCCAGACGGACCTGCTGGGCCCCAGGGCCTGACCTCCGGTGCATGAAGTACATCTCCGCAGGCGGTCGCTTATAAAGTTCTGTGTTCATTCTGTGTTTTTTCTGGTGGCACAGGCCTGTCTCTCCACATACCTTGGTGGGGACCTCTGCTTCAGGTGGCCAGTCCCTGCTCCTGTGCACCTCGCTTACCCAACAGGGCAGCACACTTCTCCCCGGCTGCCTGCCCCTGACAAGGGAGAAAGTTTTCCTCTCGGTTCTAGAACTTAGCCACATGGTGAGCATGTTATGAGAAAAGTGCCCATTTCCTCTAGCAGGTAAGTTCCACCACCTGTCGCACTTCCTTAGTCTGACTGTGTTCCTGGTCCCTGTGCTTGTCTTCCTGCTGGGGTCCCTGTGCCTTCCCTGCGGCCACAATATCAGGTTTCTTAAGTTCGAGTTAGCTGGGGAGAAGATTTACATGCTTCCATACACTTTCCTCAGATTCGTACATTTAATCCAAGTAAACACATTTGAAGGGAAGGCGGCGAGAAGGGTGCTCGGCTGGGTTACGGAGATCATCTTTCGGTCTGGGCTGCGGGACGGCAGGAGCCGGGGAGTGGTCTGCGGGCCAGTGCGCGGTGACATCGGACAGAGACGCCCGCCACTTGGGGGCTTTCGCAGGCCCACCACCCGGGGCCACTTCTGACGGTTCATTCCGCACAGGTCTTCTCTGTAGCTCATTCCCTGGAGACTTCCATGTTCCAGTGGTCTCGGGATGATTCCACCATTGGCCGTAAGTACAAAGTAGAGAGTTACCTTTTTGCTGGAAGGAAGCTGACTGTGAATACATGTATGTATTTCTAATTTACGCTCTCACCAGCTTCCAAAAGGATATAAGGGTGCCCATAGGGAGGTTTGACGTGAACCCAAGATAAGGTATTTAAGGATAAAACACAACAAAGCTCTTATAGAATCCGGGAGAATAAATGCTTTCAGTCACTGGAGTCGAGCAAATTATAATATTTGAATAAATCTGAATGTAAAATTTCTGGCAGCTAGGGTAAAAGAGAAGCATAAAAATGATCAGAATAGACACAGTCTTTCCTGAAATTTAACCCAACCAGAAACCCGCCCTTTTGTCCTTATTCGAGAAGCATCAAATGCAGCCTGGGGGCTGCCTGGTCCGGCCATGCCCTGCCTCTAACTCTATCTGTCTGATGGGACAGGAGAGGAGGGAGCTTGGAATTAGAGAACCCAGGAAAACCTTGTAGGCACAAAAATGCTGATTCTGTGGCATGCATAAACTTCAAGAAACAGGGAGAGTTTAAGCCAAGGGTTGCATTCACCACTCAACAGTGGAGAATTTGAAAAACAGCATCTGTGCAGAACTAGCCAGTTGTCATTTTTTCATTTGGACGTGGCAGTCACCCTTGTTCCAAATGCCACTGCTATGTTTCGGAACGTGGCAGGGAGTCACTCCTGGCGCCTGGTCGGCCATGGAGGCCACTTGCTCCACCTCTTGCAATTTATGGTCTTTCTTTCCCTGTTGCAACCGTTCTCTGTGCAGCCCCAGCTGGCTCCCTGCCCCAGCTGTAGCCCCCTTGCTCATCTGCACCCTGCCCTGCAGCAGTTCCTGGAAGATGACTAACTTCTGTAGGTCCCTTCGATGGCTATTCAGCAGCTGCAACAGGATAGAGACCAAGCTCCTTAGCTCCCCATCCAAAACACCCATGACCTTGGTCCCGCTTATTTCCCCAGATCACGCCTCTGCTCAGCCCCTTTGACTTCCAATGCTTCGTCACACATTCCTGAGGACCCACGTCTTCATGCCTTTGCACCTTTCCCCCATCACTCCCCAGCCCACCCAGCAGAAGCTCCCTCAGCCATCAAGGTTCTGTCCGATTCCTCCCCAGGAACCCTTCACAGGCCCTCTCCTTCTCCAGGACGGCAACTCCCCTCTCTTCTGCACCTCACTGAAACTTCGCTCAAGTTCTACCAGCACTCGTGACACTTCACGGCTTGTGGGTCTGCTTTCTTCCTCAATCGTCAGCACCAGGAGGCAGTTGCTACGTTTAATCCCCCACACTCAGGGATTGTTGTGGAGTGGATGAAGTGTTGGAATGTTGGGTCTTCTCCCCGGTTTCTAACTCTTAAAAAGCTGAGCAAAATCCTCCTTGGTCTCTCATCGAATCTGCTCATCGGTCCATCCCTGAATCTGCTTTCGCTCAGAAGGGCTTTGTTTGCTCCTCCTACCCCCCCCGCCCCTCCCCCGCTCAGCGGAGGGTCAGCTGGGGCGGCCGTGTCCCTCAGCAGCTTCCTCCGCTTCCCCTTCTTCAGATTTATCTCCTCAGCCGACTCCCCCACATTCGGGAGTCTGCTCGCTGTGTTTCTCATCGCCAGATCTCTCTTAGCAATTTCCAAAGTGTCTGTTAAATACTTGGCCCATTTCTAGCGCTCCATAAATGCTAAATGTGCTTGTTGAAAAGCAATAATGTTTGCTGAATCGATTTTCGCTGTCAGGTCCGATCTAGAGGTAGCTCCTTAAAAATACAAACAGAGGCCCTACGCACAATGGTTGACGAAGGCAGTGGAGTGAGTGGCCTGGGGGTGGCCAGGCAGCCAGACAGCCCGGGGTTTGAGCCCTTCCCCAGCCCCCCTGTGAAGGCGTCATCACACCTGCATGTCTGCGCTGTGACCAGGTCTGAATCAGAGAGCGAGGCAGACTCTGCAGTGAATAGCAAGTGATAAACGGTAGTTGTTACAATGACCATTATTGGTCACTGATGATTATTATCAATTACTTTTATCATGGTTGATCTGGTGCACCTCTGATGCCACACTGAAGAATACCTGGGCGGGGGTGTGGCCCACACTGTGTTTGGGAACCTAGTTTTTACTTTTTGATATTAAGGGGTTCGTCGAGGACCTCTGTGGTCGACCTGCCTTCGACCAGGGCTCGCGCCGGTGGACGGGAGTCTCGCAGCAGCTCCACCGGAGTCCGCAGGGCCCGGCTGCACCCAGAAGCTCCAGGGCGTGGTCTGTAGCCTCAAAGCCGTTCTCTAGAGACACTGGTAGGCTGAGAGTGGTGTGGGCCCTCCTGCTGGCTTTCCTCGGGCAGTCTTGTTGCTGTGGGCTACTGTTTTCCTTTTCACTCTCCTCGGAACCACCGGAGATTGAGAGGGACACTCAGGAGCCCCCATGAGGTGACGCAGGGTCCCTGGTAGCAGGAATGTGCAGGGCTCACCGCCCACCCAGGTGACAGAGCTCGACCCGACCTGGAAAAAGGGACTCACTCTGACGAGCACCCGGGGCGCGGTGGTGGTGGGGGGTTCCAGCCTCTGAGCCTCCTTCTCGGAGGACAGCCGCGGCGACAGAAGCCCACAGGCAGAGCTGCAGCCTCGCCCCTTCACGACGCCCACCTCCTGCCTCGGTTTCATTGTACAGAACGGACTCGCTTGGAGCTTCAAACCTCTCGTGTTTACTATTTAGTCTTAAAATAGCTGTGTGTTTTCTTTTGCTTTTTAACATCGAAACAAGGCTTCATAGAATGGGAAGCGAGAAAGAGAGAGGATGAAACAGAGACAGAGGGAGCAGCCCTGGCAGCAGAAGCTCCCGTCTTCCCCGGACTCATCAGAGAAGGGGCAGCAGCTGTGGCGTGACGGCTTCCACGCTGGCTGGGCTGAGCGCAGGACCCCACACTGTCCACCTCAGGGACACCGAGTGGCCCTGGGGAAGTGCCCCCGCACTTGCACACATGCTTTAACTGGGTGCACGCTGTCAGGGGTCACCTGTTCGTCACATGTGATCACACAACTGCGAATGACGATGCTGTCGGAGTTTCCCCTCTGTTCCCCTCTCCAGACACTCTGGAAGCCACCTGCGGAGTCCAGACCATTTTGTTATCCTCTTCCTGGCTTCTTTCCAAACGCGCAGTCAGTGTCAGGTTCTCAGTCGGGGCTCCAGCCTTTCCCACCTCCTGAACAGGTTCCCCACCAGTGAAACAGGCACGGAAGCACCTGTAAATCTTGTACCTTGGCCGGCCTGGCTCCCGGCTGCCCGCCGCAGCACGCTGGCGGTGCTCCACCACCATGCAGTGCAGCCCGGTTGCCAGCAAGCCAGGGTTGTCTGCCCCGTTCAGGACAGCAGCCCTGCTTTACTCCACGTATTGGGTTTTCAAACGCTCTTGTGCAGGAGGCATCGATCCTTCCGGAAGTTGTGACTGTAGCTTTAACTGCTGACATGTCTGTTACAGCCAGGTGCTCTGCCACACACTGTCACATCAACGGGAAGTGGTTGTCCTCCCAACCCCGAGGCCTCTGAGTCCTCGGCTGCCAACCCCACACACTGGGTCCCGTGAGCATGGATGACGATGGGTTGGTTTCCGTGACAGTTCGGAGTCTTCGGCTCGTCAGCCCTGGCTGCACTGCTGGCCACAGCAGTCGGAATGGTAGAGGCAGGTCTGGTAGGAAGGGCCGGTGGGGCTTGAGGATGGCGTGCATCTGAGAAGCTGCCTCGTGCCCACTCTGAAATTCGGTGCCTGCCACCTGCTGCTGGGAACACCGGCTGTAAGGCTATTTGAATCATTGACAGTGACCGCTTATTCAGACGAGATCCTGCCCTTCTGAATGTGGTCCGGTCTCAGGGATAAACTTTGTAATATCCAGTAGCTTGGAATGATAATTAGAAAGAGCCAACATTGAAAATCAAAACAAGCCAACCTTTAGTATCAGCTCAGCCATTTACTTGGTGTGACTTTAAGTGAGTAATTGGGCTTCTCTGGACCTCGGCCCCCACCTATGACATGAGAAGATGCCAACCTTTGTCCTCGGCCACTGTGAGACATAAACAAGAAAACGTGTGTGGGGCAGAGGGTTGTCAGAGTTTCTGTTTCATTTCCAATTCTGCCCTTTGCTGTTTCAGGTTCACCACACCAATTATTGCTTATGAATGACTCGGGAATCCTTCTGTCTTATTTCTTCACTTTGCTGTAGGTCAGATGAGGGACTTTGATTGTATCACTTGAGCTCGTCCAACTTTGTTACACTTCCCAGCCTTCCCTTGGTGCCCGGAATTCTTCTGGGATTCCCTCCTGTCAGTGGAAGCAGTGACGTAATGACACAGGGGTGCAGTGATTGAGCCTGGACAGGTCGGTGACCTCCTCCTTAGCTGGTCAACTGCCTTTCAGTTCTCATACCTGCCAACACTGGCTTTAAAGCAGATTGCTCCAAGTTCGTTCAGCATCTTTGCAGAATATTCCTACAGAAGTCTCGCTGGAGAGAAGTTTAAGCCTTGCATACGTGGCCTCTGTACCTTTGGCAAAGTAAGTCATATTCGATGGAACATAATTTTGAGAAGAAAATACCCAGAAGACTGGTGGGAGAGGAGGTGGCTTTATTCCCTTTGAAGAGTTAAGTAGAATCCTGTCTCTTGCTTTGAGAGGACTAACTCAGTGGAGGACAGTTTATATACTGCTTCTAGAAAGACCTAAATTTGCTATTTCTTCCTTTTTGCTTTCAAAGTATGGAAAAGCAGGACAAGGAACTATTTAGAAATAGGGAAAGGATGTATAAGAAATTAGGTAACAGATTGCCATAGTCACTGTAACTTTCATAAACGCCAACGGTGTTGCAGGTTCTAGAATCTAAAGGAAGGCTCAGTACCCTTTCCATTCTAGCATTGACAGAATCGTGCCAGTCAGAGCTGGGGTGCCCCAGAAACCAGGCACTTTAGGAAGCCTGTTACCATCCTAGAAGGCGAGCAGAAGGCTCTGTTTGAGCACAGAGAACCCACTTGTAAGAAACTCCACCCTCTTCAGCCAGGTCGAACAGCCGGGAATGAAGCCTGCCCCTTCTCCCAAATCGGACCTGTCGCTCGGGTACTCCCATGCATCTGTTCTTATTCGCCCTCTGGAGTCACAAGGACAAATCTGAACCTTCAGATACTTGCAGAGGACGGTCATCTCCCACAGGTGTGCCCCTTGCCAGCCAGAGTACGCCTCGTTTCTCTCCACACCCTTCTCACAGCAGAGTCGGGTTCCCACAAGACTGCCCCCCACTCCAGATGCCAATCACAAGTAGCAGGTCCCGGGGCCACTGCAGCTCTTGTCCAGTCTGGCTACAAATCGGAGCTTCCCGTGACCCCTCCCTGTGGGCCGGTTATCTGCTAGCACAGCTCACAGGACTCAGGGAAACACACGCATCCGGGTGGCAGGAATGTGATTGAGACCACAGATGAAGGCATGCGTGGGGCAGGAACGTCTCTCTCACGGACTGGGTCCCCTCCTGGTACCAGGGTGCGTGGACACCCCGGAAACTCCCCAAACCTCCTGCTGTGGGGAGTTCACCGAGGCTTCCTCACGAGGGCATGACTGGTCTCTAACTCCATGTTCAGCCCCTCTCCCCTGTCCCCTCTCTGGGGAATCGAGGACAGAGCTGAAAATTCCAGGCTTTTAATCATGGCTCAGTCCCTCTGGTGACCAGCCCCGTCCAGAGCCACCCAGCCACCTCATCAGAACAAAAGATGCTCCCAGCGCCCTGACCAGTTAGGACCTGACACAGGGGTTAGGAGCCCTGTGCCAGGGACCGGGGCAAAGACCCCTGTGTGCGGTTTCTGTTACCTCCCAGGCTGCAGGAACGGAGCTGCCCCTTGATCCATAAATGTGGTATGTACCAAAATTTGGAAATTTCTATTACAGATCTGATGCACTTTCCCCAAATTAAAGAAAGGTCACTGACTAGGAAAGGATTAATTATGTCGTTTTATCTAAGTAAGGTCTATGAATATTCAAACGACCCCACATGGTGGGGTCAGGGCTAACAGGAGACACTCGGTGCTGTTTTATTGCATCGCATTATTCTAATGACCCTTTTCACTGTGGCCGTGGCAATCTCTTTGGAAACCACCTAGAAAAATGGATCGTAAAGCAGTTAAAAACAGAAGTGAGGAACATCGTGTTATTAGGCAAGGCTTTGAAAAACTAAACGGCTTGGGAAGGAAGACGCAATTAATAGGTTACACTGTATATGTTAGCAAAATGCCTATGATGCAGAGAAATGTTTTTGTCTCCTTAATTTTCCCAACTTCGTGTGTTTACATTTAAATTAATTAAAGGCAAACCACCCGCGCTCTTACATTACTCCACAGCAACTGATCCGTGCAGCCCAGGAGCTGGTGGTGCGCAATTAGAACGGCTCAGCCGGACGCTGGGGCGCGAGGAGCTGCGCGCAGCAAAGACAACTGAGGACTTTACTGCCCGGAGGAAGCTCCGGTCCTGGGGGGTGGGGGGCGAGGCCTGGAGCCCCGTGAGAGTCAGGGGAGGGAAGCGGGGCAGCTCATAGGCATAGCCAAGACCGCGTCCCCTGCAAGCAGCCGGCGTCCTCTGCTTGGGTCCCCGGCACAGCCCCGACTCGCTGCTGCTCGGGAGGTATTTTCTTGCCGAACCGTTGGATACACGCGTGAGTGAATTGCCTCGGCCGCTTGGCCGCAGGACGGGAGAGCGAAGACTCGGCGTGGGAAGTCCAAGAGTTTAGCCCTCACTGGTAGTGTGATCCTGGGCACTCTACTTAATTTTGGGCCTAGTTTCCTCAACGGTAAAATGGAGACGGTAGCTATGGAAATGAGGTTACCGGGGTCAGTTTAGGTGGAAACAGATCTCAGAAGCATCAAAGGACGGGTGTGCTGTTCTTCGACCTCAGTGAAGGCGGAGAGTCTGCTTCCGCATTAGGAAGGCGTGCCCAGCCCCTGACGCATGCGCAACCCGTGCCGTAGTAAATGTTTATTAAACATTAAACCCCATAGCTGGACTATTTTCCATCGGCAAGTGGGGAAGGAAACAGGCTGACGTGAATGATAAGAACTCATTTCCAGAAAGTGTCTATAAAGTTGGTTTGTTGGGATTTCTAACCAGATCAGGTTTCTTTCTCAGCCCGATGTCTGGGGTCCCTTGGGTCGTGACAGCTCTTCCCCTGCCGCACGCGGAGTCACACATCACGTGGCCTAGTGGGCGGTGCCTGTTGGAAATTCACAGTGCAGAGCTGCCCGCGACAGGCGATGCCTCATTGGACCACGCCCCAGTCTGCAAACACCGCCCAGGGAAGTGCCAGCCTGTGCGCTGCTGTGCCCAGAAAACATTCTCGGAGTGCACGCATCCCAAACAAGCCCTTGTCTCATGAATGGGCTGGCTTTCAACATTTCACTCGTCAGACCTTCCCTAGAACTCCTTCACCTAACGGTGGTCCTGAGTGTCTGGTGCTCTGGCCACGTTTCATTCTCCGGAGGCCTGGAGATCAGGGGGAAAGCTGGCGGTCACAGAGCAGAGATGCAGGTTTGGCGGAAGGCCTGGAGGAGTGAGCTATTTAGGGGTAGAGTGAACCTGGTGGGCGGCTGCACGGAGAGTGATGCGGCGAGCACTATCTAACACGGCTGTCTGCGTTCCCAGCTCAATGAGCGGGTGAGTGGTCCTACCATTGCCCAAAAGAGAGCACCCCTAGAAGGAGCCGTTTTAAGGCAGGAAATAATTGTGCTAACCATGTCTGAGACTTCGCCTAAGTTCGACAGTGTCTGACACATACAAGGCACTCGATGTGCGCTCAGTGGATAAATCGACCTGTGTGACTGTGGGCAAGTTGTGTAACCTCGCCAACTCTCTTTCTCCCCAACTGCAGAGGCAGTGATACCTGCTTCATAAGGTCATCATTGTTTACAGCATAGAATGAAAGGCTGTTTCCACCGCGCTTAGCACAATACCAGGTACACAGTAAGCTTCCAGTAAATGGTGACCACTTATATTAATCCCTGTTGCTCCGGGATTACGCCTCTCAGGCAGGACAGAGAAAGAAAACTGACAGATGTGAGTGACCACTTCTCACAGCAGCTGACAGAGCCTCTCTCCGAGGGCACCTCGCCGCCCTACATGACCTGTAATGAAAGAACATGAAGCACGTATGATTCTGTGGCAACGGGGCACAACGGGGCACCCAGACCAGCTGGGTGCCGTGCAGCCTGGCCTCCGGTCTGGATAAACCCCCATCAGCGCTCAGCTCTCCGCCTGCCGGGTCCCTGGGCCCCTTCCTTTCTCCTCCGACCCTGGATGGGGGTGGAGAGGAGGAAGAGGGCCAGAAAACGTCAGAACTGTCTCTGTCTGGCCTGCTGACTTCAAGTTTAATATTGTGTGCAAGTGCGGGCCTTACAATCAGTATGATGATATGCACAGTGCGGGTAGATATGCAAAAGCATGTAAATCAAACTGTTTTAAATGCAAATATATACGTGGTCTTTTGGATTATCTATGCCACTTGGATGTGACCCTCAGGATAACCTTCGTGGAAACTACTGCCCTAGGTGCCGTTTTTAAAACTGAATCACTGAGCTGAGATATTTTTTTAAAGGAACTAGGAACAAAAAGGAACGTTTTCCAGCTCACATCTGCGTGGGCTGAACCACCTGCTGCGATTCTGGGGATGCCGCTCCTTTTCCTGCCGCGAGCTGTTGGTTTCTCCGTGTGCGTGTTTTCTCTCCCGCCACCCCCAGCCCCAGATTGCCAGTTCCTTGAAAGAAGGCACTGTGGATGATACTCTCTGACTTGTCCCATTGTGACCCCGGCAATGGAGTCTAGAAGTGGAGGGACAGCCCTGTCACGTGGGCTGATACCATGTTACTGGCTCCTCACTCCTTTCCCTTTGTCTCCGGCTCCCGTATTACAATCTCTTCTCACCTTGCCAGCCTCAGGCCCCCACCCTCCCTGTCTCTGGACTGTGTTCAGGCCTTACTCGGCTTCTCAGGGGGTGCCCTGCCTATGGCAACCTCCCGCTTCCCTGGGACCCCCAGCCCCCCGGCTGTCCCTCCCCTCTGCAGCTGCCTCCCTCCACCTCAAGCTGGAGCGCTCACATGTGGCTTGTCATCTGGGCTTTCAGATCCCCCGTAAAGGGTCTGTGTGTCTGGAGTGAGACCATTCAGATGCTGAGACTGTCCAGGGTCTGGATAACATTGAGTGCCTTCAGAGGTCGCACTTTCCCCTGCAGTGAGATACAGCGGTCCGCCCAAACCATAAGGCCTTCCCAGCTCTTTCCCACAGCCATGCCTGGCACGGCAGAAATTCCAGTTTCACCTGCATTCTGCCTGCCCAAGTTCAAGCTTGCTGACCGCTCCTCTTTCTTCATGCCCAGGTACCTGCCCCACCCCCAGGCCTGTCTGCAGTAGCCTTGTCTGTGGTTTGCACTGGGTTTAGGCACATGTTACCCGCTTGGATAGATTCTAAGTCCCACTGGGAAATAGGAGGCTCATTCTCACTTGCCCCTCTGTCAGCATGGCCCGGTAGAGGACTACACATGACTGTGCCTCTGCCTTATAAGGACGCAGCTCTGCTAAAGAACAGCTCTGTTGCATATGCCAGGGCAGGCCAACGTCTTCAAGATTTTTATGCCTGCGTGAATGGATGTCCAGGTGACTTGGCGCCATTAAAAACTTTCCCCGAAAGCTGGCCGTTCCTGTCCCAGTCACCCCTTCCTGCATGGCAGACATTGGGAAGCCGCCTCTGTAGTGGGCCAGATCGCCAGTGCTCCGGACGGTGCACACTGTACGGTCTCCGTGACAACCATCCACCCGCCGCTGGAAGGCAGACGTGGCCAAAAACGGTGGGAGTGGCTGTACTAAAGGTGGGCAGGCAGATGGTGAGGGAAGAAGGGAGGAGGACGGCAGAGCGCGAGGTGGGGGGAGGGGTTGGAGGATCTCATTTTGTGTTGTCATCGGGGCGAGCACGCCATACAGCTAACGCTCTGGTCCCTGCAGGCCACCCCTTCTGTCTGTCTGTCTTCAGGCAGCTGGCTGGGGCAGAAGAGCCACGAGAGGTGGGATTCCAATACCCATGTCCCATGTTGTCATCAATTATTCATCTCACCCCTTAGAAAACAGAAAACCGAACCTGTCTTCTGACCTAAATGACGGGAATAGTAGGCCCTGTGTTACTGGTGTTAACTTAAAGAAACAAGTGGCTAGCAGACTGAGGCGGCTCTGATTCTGGGGAGACCTCGGTCAGCAAACCGAGTCTAAGCCTGCAGGCGCCTCAGGGTCGCGTGCAGCGTTGAAGCCTGAAGACAATCCAGGCTCAGTAGGCAGCCGGGGTGAGTCTACAGCCCGCCGAATGCTTTCCTCCCTCTGCTCTCCGCCTTCTCCCTGACGTCTCGCCTGGTCTCCAGGGGCTGCAGCCCTCCCGCCTGCTTCTGGCTTGGCGAGGCCTGGTCGGAGTCAACTTTGCGCAAATTAACTGCTGGTGTTTTTAATAGGCTTCCGTTTATCTTTTAATACTGGTTCGTGACAAAGCACAGCACTTTGTCATCCGTATAGAAACCTTCCAGGGTGAGCTTTTCTCATTGCTATCGGTCACGCGTGTCAAATCTCCAGTGAAATAATGAGTCTAATGGAAGCATCATCTGATGTAGCAAATATACCCTTTGGCCCATCGCCTCAATTTAAGGAAATTGTTTGGTGATACAGTCACTACGGGGAACAGTATGCATGTTTATGAGTCACATCGTTCGTGGCTGAATCCCCTAGTGACAGACACTTCTGCACCCGCTCTAGCTTGGTGGCCTGATGGCCCCCTGTCTTTCCAACAAGCCTTCCCCATATTCTGTGCAACGTAATTAAAGGGATGGCCTGTTTCAAACAAACTTCTCTTCTGATTACCAGGTTGTCTTTGGATTAAGTGTAAGTTATAGGGAAATAGAAGAAATTCATAAAGAAGAAATGTATTAATGTCACATAAGAAAAACACAATTGCAAAGGACTGCTAAATAAGCTAGTTATCTCTGGGCTATTACCATGGCTCTAGTAATAACCCTGAAACAACAATTTTTAATATTTTGGCATTTTTATCTTCTATTCTTTTTGAGAGTGCATACTTCCTTTATATTTCACTGAGGTCATACGTAACATGTTAAAACCCTGTGAATTGTTCTTTCCTTTTAATCAAAAAGTAAAAATTTCCTGCATTTCATTAAATATTATGTGAAAAGAGTATATATGCCTTTATACAGATATTCCCCACCTTAACTAGTTACCAATTTAGGATAGATTATTTTTGATTTTTAATATCACAAGTAGTGTCCTTTAACATATGTATGCTTTTGTTTCTGATTATTTTCATAGAAAAATATATATAAAGAATTGAAGTTTTACAAAATGTGTGCATGTGTTGCATCCAAAAAAGTTTCTATAATTTATTCTTCTGGTTTTCAAAACACATGCCAGCAATAGGTTTTATACTTTCATCAAATTAATAAGTGATATAGTACAATATTTTCTATTTACATTCATTTTAGTACTGATGTGGTTAAAAATCTTGTTATAGGTTGATTGGTCATTTGCAATTTCCCTAGTGAATTTCTTTATTTCTCTTAAGTGGTTTATATTTTAAAATATTTTGAGAAAGTCGAGATTTTAAAAAAATTATTTACCAGTCATTTGCAAATATATTTTTCTTATTTGTCATTTGCCTTCTAAATTTATGAGAGGGGACCCCATAAAATGGAATTACCTTCTGGGGGGCGGGCCCCTTGTAGTTCAGGCTCTCCCACTAGGTGAGTGTCCTAGGAACCCATCTGTGTCAGTGAACCAGCTGGTGTTGTTGTGAAAGGCTAAATTAGGTTTCAGTGAATTTTTCTTAACACTCTTTCAACGCACTTGCCCATTGCATGATGGGTGATTTACGAGCGCACCTGCCGATACTGCGTTGAGTGTTCAGCAAGTTTTGACCAAAAATGGCATGACCCCCGTGCCTTACCCTCTCTATTCACCCAATTTTGCCCTGAGTGACCTTTATTTTGTTTCCCTGGATAATAAAAGTCCTCAAAAGGAAACATTTTGCTGATGTGGAAGAGGTGAAACCAACAAACAAAAAACAGCAGAAGCACCAAAAGGCATCAAAATCGAGGAGTTCAAAAACTGCTTCGAGCAGTGGAAAAAAGTCTCAGAAGATGTATTGTAGCAAATGGAGAGTACTTTCTTTGAAGGTGACCAGTGTTTAATCAGGTAAGTATGAATACACAATTTTTTACAGATAAATTCTTGCTTTTGGGGGGTCCCCTTCATATTTATATCATTTAACATACAGATAGTTCATTTTTATACATTTTATTTCATCAAATAAATCAGCCTATCTTTAATATTTGTACATTCATTTTTATGTCCTTCCCAAACAGATTTCACATTAATTTTCCCTCCCAAACAGATGTCCTTCCCAGATTTCAAATTACTTCTTTAAATTTTTTCTCTTTCCTCCTTCCTCCCTCCCTCCCTCCCTTGTTTCCTTTCCCACCCCCTTGCTGGGCCCTCTCCAGTTCATTCGGTTATTTACTCCCTCCCACCCTGTTCCCCATTCCCACTTCCTTCCTTACTCTCCGATATAACAATTATTGTTTGTTTTTATATCTGAGTCATGTGTTTCTATGAAACGCGCATTCGTGTGTGTGTGTATGTGTGTGTGTTGTTAATTTATATAAAAGCTACTGTGGACTGTAAATTTCATTGTTTCTTAATTTTTTTTGTTCTACCCAAGAGTTTTAACTTGACCTTGCAGTTGTGAGCACACATCCATCCATGGTTCATTGGCCCAGGATGGCGACAATTCCTGCGGTGCGCACTTGGAGTTCACTAGCCACAGTGCTTGACCTACTGCCCGCAGACAGTGCTTCCAGGAACATCCCGGTGTGTCCCCATGCACGGCGGTGTCAGGAGTTGAATCATGGGCACAGGCGTTCCTTCACTTAATTCAGTGAACTGCTGCCATCCCCTGCAGACCACGCTGTGCTGCACCCAGCATTCCCGCCTCCCCTTCCCCACCCACACTGGGCGGCGCCAGCTTGAGTTATCCCTGCCTGATGGGTCTGGAGGAAACTGTGTTATTTTCACTTGCATTCACCTAGTTACCGATGATTTTGTGCCTCTCTGTGTACGTGTATGAGTCCTTCAGGTTTCCTTTTCCAGGAATTGCCTCCACGCACACGCCGGGCCACTGTTCTCAGGGGTTTGTACCTGCTTTTCACATGAAGTTCATGTGCATTCCAGATACTAGTCCCAGTGGGGTCTGACCTTGAACAAAATTCCTCAGTGTGATGCAGTCAAGTTATATAATCTTTCACCTCCTGATTCCACAATCAGGGAACTGAGATGTTCTTCTGAAGGATTTCCCACTAGCTTTGTGGTTTCATTTTCACAGTTAGCTCCCTAATCCACCCACGCATTCCTTCTCCCTTGGCCATGTGCTGTTTTCCCCAAACACTCTTCTGCAGAATCTGCCTCCTCTCTGGGAAGCCCTTGGGCTCTCTCTTGTACATTATGTGATGTAACTCATCACACAAACACGAGTCTGCTTCTGGGGTCTCTGCATTGGTCTGTTTGTCTATTTTTCTTTGCACCACGTTCTATGACTATAGCTTTATAATATGACAATGTCTAGTAAGAGGAATATTCTCTTTGTGCCTTTTTTCAAAGTGCATTTAGTGCTCCATAGGCATTGTTGCTTCCATATAAATTTTAAAATAAGTGTAATGAGTTCCTTTCTCGTTACATTTATTTGAGAAATTTTGTAGACTTGGTACTGAAGAGACTAGTAATCCATTTATATTGCATTCTGATTATTAACCTTTTATTGAATTTTATTTTCCTAGCTTCTCTGTTGATTTTATTGGACTTCCCACATAAATAATGCAAATCTTATGTAAATTTCTTCTTTTAGAATGTTTTTTCTTTTTTAATTGAGATATAAATGACATATAACATTAGATTAGTTTCAGGACTATAACATAATGATTTCATTTTATATATATTGCAAACTGACCACCAAACTAAGTCTACGTAATATCCATTACCATAATTTCAACTTTTTTTCTTGTGGTGAGAACGGTTAAGATCTACTCTCTCAGCAACTTTCAAATACGCAGTATGGTATCAATGACTGTAGTTACCGTACCGCGTGTTAAATCCCCCGACTTCCGTGTAACAGGGAGTTTGCACCTTCTGACCCCCGTCACCCATTTTGCCCAGCCCCACCTCCCTAGGATGCTTCCTTCTCTGTGTTGTTTTCCTTCACACGCCACATTGGCTAGAGCCCCTAACAAATGCTGAATGACAGCAGTGAGAACATGCATCCTTGTCTTACTCCTCGTTTCATGGAATTTCCTGTTAAGTATGATAGATCTGCTCTATGATATTAAAGGAGTATTCCTCTATGACAGATTCACCAAGAGATTGCACAATAAATAGTCTGAGTGTCATCAAATGTCCAGTGCAGAGACTTTCAGCGTCTTTCGGGTCAGGCGCACACAAGCTAATCACTAAAGTTGTGCAGCACATTGGTTGAAAGTTGCTGGTCTATCATTTAAGGAAGAAAGTAGATTCTTTCTCATTTTATTTATTAATCTGATTGTTATGCCGATAGATTTTCTTCACAAATCAATGAAGCCTATTGATTTTGCCTGTGACTACAGCTTTGACTGAATCCCCTGTTTGGATGGGTACTTTTCTCATGATTCCTATTTTCTAGTCTTTGAAAACCATGATTTTGATTCCTGCTTTAAGCCAGCAATTATTCAGGGAAACTGTGGTGGCCGTTGTTAACTCCCTGATGTTAGATCAGGGGCTTCTTCTAATCATTATAGTTAACTTCTTTTAACGTTTATACTTCAAAAAGGGAGACATGCACACTCTTTGTTACTTTGCGTTTATTTAAGGAGTATTTTTGGTCTCGAATACTTTGAAAATTGTAAAAATGCTCATTGACTACCTAAATAGAATAGATTATCTGTGCTTTATGAAGCAGAGGACCAGTTAGATCTACTTAATCACCCACTTTGAAAACAACAGGCCCCATTGAAGGAAGCCTAGATGCTTTTCAGCAAAGAAACCAGACAACGCATCCAAGACTTAACGAGGTTAACACTCCTTCCCAGCAGCACCTAATCCCTACCTAGGAAGTAACTTTCTTACCCGGCAGAAGCCGAAGTAACCATTTCAGACAGGTAAAGCAATGGGTCAGGGCCAAACTGTCGGCATCTAGGAATTCTTGGGTCTCATCTTCTGTAAAAGACTTTAGAATACACCAGAACAAACTCAAAACAGATGAAAGACTTCAACATGAGCTGCGACACTGTAAAAGTCCTACAGGAAAACCTAGGCAGTAAAATTTCAGATATCCCATGCAGCAACATTTTTGCCGATACAGCCTCTAGGGTGAGGGAAATAAAGGAAAGAATAAACAAATGGGACTTCATCAGAATAAAAAGCTTCTGCACAGCTGAAGAAACCATCATCAAAACAAAAAGGGAACCAATGATATGAGAAAACATATTTGCCAACAATACCTCGGACAAGGGTTTGATCTCCATGACTCAATGTCAGGAAGACAAACAATCCAATTAAAAATCCGCAAAGGACCTGAGCAGACACTTCTCCAAGGAGGACATACGAAGGGCCCAAAGACGTATGAAAGGATGCTCAGCATCACGAATCATCAGAGAGATGCAAATGAAAACCACAATGAGATACCTCCTCACACCGATGAGAATGACCATCAGTAGTAAATCAACAAACAACAAGTGTTGGAGAGGATGCGGAGAAAAGGGAAATTCAGTGCGCTGCTGGTGATAATGCAGGCTGGGGCAGCCACTGTGGAAAACAGTATGGAGTTTCCTCAGAAAACTGAAAATGGAACTGCCTTTCGACTGGCAATTCCACTGCTGCTTATAGCCTGAGAACCCTGAAACACCCATCCGAAAGAACCTACGCACCCCAGTGTCACGGCGGTACATTTCACAACAGCCACGTGTGGGAAGCAGCTCGAGTGCCCACAGTATTTCAGACAGGTAAAGCAACGGGTCAGGGCCAAACTGTCGGCATCTAGGAATTCTTGGGTCTCATCTTCTGTAAAAGACTTTAGAATACACCAGAACAAACTCATCCGGCACTGAGTTCTGTGCCGGCCGGCCCAGAGAAGACGAAGGGTGAGCATAACCCCTCCTCCCCTCCCGGGCTGGCAGCCTTTCTGAAGTTAACAGAGACCTTGAACGTGGGCAGGAACGTGATCTTTAACCCTGAGACAGAGCGTTCTTGTTACGACTGCTGCTCATGGGTGAGGAAGCTCAGGTGCGAGGAGATGCAACGGCCTGTCCAAGGCTCCATGGCTCCTACACGGCAGGGCCTGGGGCTGTGACACCGCCCATGCTTCACCCCTGCTGGGCTCCGTGCTGGCTGTCGTCATGCACACACAGGCTGTGCGAGTGTCCCCCTGTGGAGGTGACCTTCGGAGCAGGAAGTGGTAAGAGCCACCCCAAGGGCTTCCATTCCTGGCTGCCCAGCTAAAGCTGGAACCCACGGTCCATTCCTGTAGGGGCCCATGCTGCTCCCCACTCTCAGCCAGCCACCTGCCCAGGACCCAGGACCTGTCCGCTGTGTCCCCGGGGGCTCAGCCGGGCATTTATCCAGACCTCTCCCCCCAACCCAGGCTCTATGACTGACGACAGCCTCTCTGGCCAGGGCCCGAACCCTTTAGGCTCCTGGAGAGCTTGTGTTCTCGGTGGTCTGCTCCACCCACTCACCTAGAAAGTCTCTGGGTTCGGCCCCCCGAGCCCCCTTCCTGTCTCTGACCCTCATCTGTCACTCAGGCTCTCCAGGCTGGATGCCGCCTCACCAGCCCCCTGGTCTCTGTGGTCCCTCCCCTTCCAGCAGCCCTCCTGCTGCCCTCACCACCACCACCCACTCCTCCTTCTCTGTGCTGTCCTGCTTCCTGATCTTTCCAGACCGCCCTTTCCTCAGTCCTTTCCACCCACCCTCGGCTCCTGCCTGCCCCTGGCAGCCTCTTTCTCACTCCCTCTACAAATGGCCGGCGGCAATGAAAGCGGCTTCCACCCCTGTCCCCACCCCCAGCAAGAGCAGGCGAGTGCATCTCTCTTTCAAGGTTTCCTGTCGCTTAATAAATGTCCTTTGGCCTGTTGAGAGACACCCACCATCTGGCTTCGGTAATCCATCAGGGAACTCCTGGAAATACTAAAGTAATTTGTCCTGGATTACATCGACGCCCCCCTTCCAGAGGTCTGGATCCACGGGTGCTGTGGGATGTGGATGCTGCCCCTTACTCCCTGCAGGGCCACTGTCTCACAGGCTTGCCATCCTACACACACACACCCAGCACTACATACAATGTGTCCTGAGCAAGGTCCTCCACAGCCAAGGCGTGGTGGAGGATACGAGGCGTTAAACCCACACCTCGGTTATTGAAAGTCCTGCTTGTCTGTTGCAAGCACAGTTGGGAATTGGTGGGCAGGACATGCTTCTGGGAGCTGGAGACCAACAGGAGGAAGTCCAGGCAGGTGGCAGTGGGCACAGTCCTTGTCCAGGGATCTGGCAGTGGGTCAAAGGAGCCCACCCCACACAGAGGAGTCCCCGCCCAGCAGATGACCCAGGTGGCAGGGCGGGGCCGCAGCAGTCGGGGACAGAGATGGCAAACACAGGGCACCGGGGATTTGTCCGTCATGGGATAGAGATTCCAGACGGAGCTTTGCTCACCCGCACAGTGATGGCCTGGGTCGGACGATGGCCTGATGGCCTGAGCAGGACTCACAGGAGCCTGGGCCGCCGAGTCCTTGCCTTCCCATCCGTCCTACCTGCCCAGGCTAGGACTAGCCGAAGGGCTGAAAACAGAATCAAACTGCCCGGGGGGACCAAGCTGCCCTGCCCTCTTGACTTAAAGGTCAGTAAGCCCATCAGACGGCCACTGGGGCCTGCAGGTGGTCAGAAGGTCAGGGAGAGCAAGACTCCCATGCTGGCGAGTGGCTAGGTTGCCCAAGCAAATACTTCTGTTTAAATACAAAGAATGGCGCGTAGATGTGGGTGCCACCTATGCCCATGTTAACTGTTTCAGCATTAAATGAAATTTTAATGACTGTTATCTGCATGTTTCTCAACGCAGTCCTTTTCGCCAAGTAGATCATGCCCTAACTGAGCGTGGATGAAATGGGTACTTTTCAAAGTCACGCGCCATTTGCAAACCCTCCTTTTCAGGGCCATGGGGCAAACGCTGATGTCACCCACCTACTGAGGTGCACAGAGCCCACCAGGAAAGGCCCTCGGGGCCTCTGCTCCAACCGCCCCAGCAGGAGGCCGAGAGGAGCCGTTGCTTTCAGTGAGAGCTGTGGGCAGCATCTTGCATCAACTCCACGAGCAGACTAGCGGTCCTCCTCTGGGTCAGGGGCCTGTAGCAGCCAGTGGGCTCAGCACCAGGGCAGTGAAAGCTGGGACGTGTTGGTGGCATGTCCAGGCGTCTGCTCTCCCCAGTGCCACGTGTCTATCTGGGCAACTGCAGACAGTCTGCAGGGTGATGGATTTCAGCCCCGGTCTTCCAGCATCAACTGTCAGGACAAATTTTAAATGAACATTGAAGAAATGAGGTGAATCATCCCTCACTCCCCCGTGACCGCTCCGAGGGGGCCTCTGGGATGAAACGAGATTGTGGTTACATTTCCAAATGGATTGTAAACCCAGTGCAGCCCTCCTTGGAGACTGACTGTACACTTCCCCATTCCCTGCTACACTGTTGCATCTCCCCGCTGCTCCGTGTGTGTGCTCGCCGGTGGCAACGAGCTGGTGGGAAATGCAATAGCTGGGAGGAGACCCCGGCGACGGCTGCTTGAGAGTTGAGTGGACACGTGCACACAGCCTCTGGTCGCCCGGCCACTCGGCCACCAGACGCTGGCTCGACCACACTAGTGAAAGGTTTGCTAGTTGCTCTGCACCCCGGACGGGAAATCCGGCTCCTGCAGCACCTCCTGCTCTCCTGTGGCTCCTGAGCTTCCAGCGGGGCTTCCCCGCAAGGCCCTCGCAGGTGGATGTGTTTCTGCAGTGGCGTCCCGCGCCCAGGCAGACTTTCGGACCGAAGTTTTTTGAAGAGCTGCCAGAGGAGTTTTCTGAAGAGTTAGCCAGAGGAGGATTTCCAGCTGGACACAGAATCATTTCATCTTGATGAGACCCACCCTCTGCCTCACCCCAGAGACAATGGCAGGAGCCCCAAATGGCAAACTCTGGCAGCCCGAGTCCTGCACTGTTCTGGCTTCTGGGGAGTGAGGAAGATACACTTAGGACATGTAGGCTTCCTCTAGGCACTTTTAGAAAATGGACAACAACCAGGATGCAAGCCTGGGGACTCAGAGCACTTGGTACTGTGACAACTGCCGACTTATAGACGCATTTCCAGCCACTCCCCCTGTCCCAGGGCTGGTGGCCACGGGACCAGCCAGGAGTGAGTTACCTGGGGGAAAGGGAATCATGTAAATCAAATGAGAGTGAAAAAGCTTCCTTTAAGACACAGCACATCACATCGGGACTTTTAAGGACGATTGAAGGTCACCCAGTGGCCGGAGGAGCCAGGCTCACCCACTCCAGTGGCTGAGACCACAGTCCACACACAAACATGCGCTTCCCAGCTGTGGCCGTGGCGCGTCCCTGGCCGGTCCTGTGACATTGTGACTAATGTCCGGTTAGTGTTTCTTCTTGCTAATGGGCTGAACTATTTCTCATCAAGGAATAAATGACCAGACTACGGATACAAGTGGCTTTCAAGGAGTCCATTTATAATGCAGCGCCTTCGGCGAGAAATCCTTGACTTAGAAAAAGAAGGAAAACTAGAAGTGAGGTCTTTGGACATTCCTGGTTCTGTCCTTCCCCGTCTCTGAGCTCTGGGCAGCAGACAGTGGAAACAGGAAGACGGGAGAAAGCAAAGCTGCCCACACTGGGGACTCACCATGTGCTGGGCCAGCCAGAGGCACTGAGCCAACCCAGTACGTCATGTAAGCCCCATAGCGGCCTTTCAGAGCAAGCGCCATCACCCCATTTTACTGACCAGTGGCCTGGCCTGCACTTTCTTCATTGGCGTCCAGTGGGCCAAGGCCACGCAGCCAGCCCGGGGTGAGGACGACTTTCCCGCCTTCATCCACCTGACCACAGCTGCCTGCTGTGTGGGCGTGGATGCCCCATTGTACTGAGCATCCCCACCTGGAGCATAGAGAGAGACCTGCAATTCTGTCATTAGAGACGTCCATTCTAGGCCAACTCCTATAAAAATACACAATGCTGCCTGGTTAGCCGAATTAGGAGTGACGAGCACCCCACAGGAGTTAAAACAGAAAATGGCCAACCCAGGCTCCCTTCTCATGAGCACATCACAGCCCCGAGGGGACAGAGGTCATCAGCTGCAGGGTCCGAGGGTTTTGCTCCGAGGACCAAGGCTGGCGTTTACACAGATGTCTTAGAACCTATCGCTTACGTCCACCCCGCCCCAGAGGAAGGGAGTGACCCCTAACCCTTGGTCAGATGACGCAGGTGGCGGTCGTTCTCGGTGTGAGGGCCAGACCCGGAGCCAGTGCCACAAGGAATGCAGGCTGCTGTGGGCGCCATGGCCATCCTGGCCTGGAGAAAGGCCTGTGACCTGGAGCAGTGGACAGGCAGGTGTTGCACGATCCAGGGCAAGAGTCAGGGGACATGGATTCCAGTTCCAGGTCCTATCTGTGGCAAGACTCTAGGTCAGACGGCCTTTCTGGCCTCGGTTTCCTCACCTCCTACGTCCGGGATTTACACCCGTTACCTGCAGGGTTCCTCGCTGACCACCGGAGCTTCCCAGTCTGTGTTCGACAAGGGGTAACCAGGAGGGGGCTCGAGGCTGGGGCATAGCGGAGGCTGTGCTGACTTGCAGGCCAGCTTCACAGCCATGTCCTGGAGCCCTGGGCCCGGGGACCCACAAGGCGGACGCCGAAATCCAAGCAGGAGAACACGGCGGCAAGCAGCACTGGGAAGGATGCAAGCGACGATCCACTCGGCTTCCATCTCAGGCTTTCTTCCCCAAGATACTTCTAAACGAACCTTTGGTGGGGCTGGCCCGAGGGAGGCCAGGCGAGAGTGACAAGGGTCCCGGAAGGAAAGTTTCTAGCCACCTCCTTGGCACACTCCTTTCCTGTCTCAGCTGAGTCCTGACAAGCATTTCTGGGTTCTCCATATCGGTCTCGGTTCTGTTAGAGATTCCCGTGTTCTTCGAGGAGCAGAACTAAAGAAACCGATAAACCGCAAGGACATTTAATAACATCCTTCTCATGGAGGAACTGGGGGCCTTAGGTTTTTTTCCTCGAGGGAAATCAGTTTAACTGACTTAGAGTAAAAGCAGCTTGATTCACGAAGAAACTTTAAATCTGCACTCCATTTTAAATCCGTTTAGCTCATAGTTTGCCCAGCTAAGTGACTTTTTAAAAAGTGGTTTTATTTATTTTACAATCAAATAATCTTTTTTGAGGGAGGTAAGTAGGAAATTTGTGGATTTCTGTGGGTTTGCTGCTTGCCTTCAAAATCAAGTGGAATAGTTCTTTCACTAGGGGAGGAAATGTATTCATCCATTATATATGTTATGCACATATAATGTATGGATTACATCAATTATAATCATCCATTTCATTCTATAATATATTGTAGTTATATTAATGCGGTATATTAATGTGAGTGTGTATCACACATGTGTTTTGACTTTTAGATCTAAAAGCACAACAGGAAATTCTGGGTTCATGATTCCAGTTCACAAATAAACACGGACAAGCAGGAACTCTGTGGCATCCATTTTCATAGGGAGCAACAGTTAATAACCCAAACATTAATGGAGCACGGCTTGGTCACACAGACTATTGTTCAGTGTCACAGCAGACACTGTAGAGTATTCGGAAACGCAGACAGGGGTCTGTGGGTGTGACGTGAACAGACGGTCACAGGGAGCTGTTGCCTCACTCAGGCCTTCGGCCCGGGCCCCACGGGGCCCCAGTGAGTGTGCACGGACAGGTGCCAAGCAGTGGGCACTGCACTGCAGTCCGTGCTGTCCTCAGTGGACTGGACTGTATCCTGTGGATGATACATCTTCTGTTTTGTGCAGACTGGATAAACTTTACATTCGTGCCAGAATCGGAAAAGCATCTGAAGGAAAGGTAAGATGCTAGCAGGCTGCCCATAGACAGACACGCTCCTCGGCCTCTGAGTCTGAGTGCAGCATGAGGCCGAGTAGGGCAGCGTGCCACTGGAATCTCGTTCCCTAGGACCCCTCGTCTTTTAGATTCAATAGAAGGTGTCTCACACAGGCACCACTCAGTAACCTGATGAAGATGATGATGGTGATGGTGACCGCCTTGGCCTTTTGGAAGCCTACTGGAACTCGCTCCGTCAGAGGGGCGTCCAGGGAGGGAGTGGTGCTGGACGAAATCTCGGACTGTGTAAGCCTCCGCATTCCCAAATGTTTATGGGGTAATAACTCAAAACATCACAAAGTCGTGAATTTGTTCATGCATACAAACAGAGAGAGGAGCAGAGGGGCTGTTAGAAGCTCCCATGGCCATTGGAAACGACATTGCACTTGACTACTTCACACGGCGTTCTGAGGCCAGTTAGCAGAGCCGCCAGCACCGCACCAGGTCTGCCGAAAGCTGTTGCTGGTTTTGTGACTTCCAGGCATGTTCCACGCGCAGCAGGAGAGCCTGGCATGGGCGCAGCCGCCTGGACTCTGAGCCCTGTCTCCACCCACCTCACACGGGATGCGGGTGCTGACTAGCCCGCTGACCAGCCCACTGACCCTCTCTGCTCTCCACTGCCTCACCAGGGGCACACCGCCTCTCGTCCGTTCCCTTCCACAGGCTGCGTTCCACCACCTGGGCAGCGAGTCTGAACTAGTCCCCTTGCTGCCCCTCCAGCACCTAGAGGGGTCGGTACTGCCATGTAGGAGACACTTAGAACGCGTGTTGAAAGGGCCCAACCTGCACTGGTGCCCGCTGAAGCCTTTACGTGGCCTTGGCCTCTAGCCTAACCTGGAGTGAAAGTGGGGGAGCAGAGGGCAAAGGTCAGGCTCTGCTCCCTGGACAAGACATTCGTTGGCCTAAAACAACGAAAGCAGACGACTAAAACCCGACAGCCTAGGGCAGAGCAGTCATGAAGTCTTACTGTACAGAGAAGCCTTACCACAAACCCTGCCCAGTGGCTGCAGGAAAGTTCTGGAGCCCACGCAGAGCCCACGCGGAGCTCCAATAACAGCCCCTCCCCCGGCAACTCTCTCCTCCCTCCTTTCCTGTTGCCGAAACCAGTCCCATAAATCAGATTTAATCATCTATAAAAGTTGCTGTGGAAAAGGATTTACTCATTAAAAATGTTCATCAACTTGCTACCCACGTCGCAGAGCAGCAGAAGCGGAAAAGGAACGCGGCGGAGGCAGCAGAAGGGCCGTCCTGCCGAGAAGCCGGCGCGGAAATCCCTGCACCCGGCGGCAGCGCACCCTCCGCGTTTTGTGTTCGCCTTTGAAAATATCAGGCCGGCAGTGGGTAAATGTCACCGAGTCCGCCGCCTCCTTTCTGCTCCTTTCCTTTTAGGTTACTTCCTTCAACGGGTTTTCAGAAGTGGGTTTTCTTCTGGGGCCTCTCTGGCCCGTGTGTTACCCAAGATATTTTCCCGAGTCCTGTGTGTGTGTTTGCAAAATGCCGTGAGCCCCTCCGCAGGCGGACAGACAGGCCCGCGTGCAGTCACAGAGCCAGGGCAGCTAATTAACGAGGGCCCTGGCAGTGAGGAAACAGAGGAGTAAGCGGCGGCCAGGCCCGCGGAGGATCCGAGGGCTGTGTCTGAAGTCACCTGCAAGCGAGCCCACCTTCTTACAGCGCAAGCAAGCGCTCCGGGCCTGGGGCAGGGGACGCGGCTGCCGGAGGAGCTGGCTTCCGCACGTGCGTGGGAGAGATGGAGACTCGGAGAGTGTCACAGTCGTGTTAACGACAGCAGACTTGCACCTCCGTTTCCATGGATGCTGGAAAGGCCGAGAGCGAAACATATTCTTCTCCTTCGCAGGACAGGATTCTGTCGGGACTTTCCTCTGTTCTGGTTGCACCAAGAAAGGAAGGATGCCCCCGCGGGAGGGCGGAACTGGGGGGCCCATGAGAAGGCAGCTGGGAAACCTCCCTGGAGGAGCCAGCCTCCCCTTCTGGCCCCCACATGCCCCCGAGAGAGCGCCCGCCTACCGCGGGCAGCACCTGGCACTGCTGCCCCGCCCTGGACGTCTGCCTTTTCTCCTTAGAGAAAGCGGTCTAGAGGGGAAGGAGAGAGGGGACAGCCAGTGGAAGGCGCAGCAGAGCCTGTCCCCAGGGTCCCCTCTGGCCCTCCGAGAGCTGGCGCTGCGGCTCACCTTTGCCTGCTGGGAAATCGTGTCCTTCGTTTCTCCGTGTGTGTGTTTCTTATTCGTCCCAGTGTGTGTGTTCTTTGTCGTCTGTCCCTGCGATGGCTGGCTGAGCCTTCTAGTCTGCGATGTTCAGGATCTCAGGATCCCACCCAAACTGACCCAGATGAAGGTTTAGGGTGTTTCACCTGGATTTTGAAAAAGCACGTTGCTCCAGTTGCTACCTACTCACTCGTAGGACGAGTCCATGTCCTCAGCTCACATGTGGTCTTTGAGGATTCGTGTCCTTGACCACAAAACCAGAGGAAAATTCCACAGCCACTCCGCCCAGACGGCTGCGCTGACCGAGGAAGGAGCTTGGACAGTGGTGTGGGGGGGATGAACGGGGTGACAGACAGTGCTGCACAACGCCTGCCTCCCTCGTCCCCGGCCTGTGGACGCTCTGTGGATGCAGCTCCCATCTGACCAGCAACGAGAGACGAGAGCCTCGTTGTACCCCTTTCATCCCATCAGTGCCGGGACAGCGCCCAGCATTCAGACAGGCGCCAACAATCTGAAATGAATGAACACGCCGCCTTCTGGATGCAGAGCTGCAGAGCCGTCCTGTTCAGATGCTGAAACTAAATGTGTAGACCCTGCCGCACACTGACCCCTGGGCACCCGCATGGCCTGGAGCAGGGCACTGAGGGGGAGGCCCTAGCACTTTCCATGAGCCCCATGTCCCCTATTCCTCGCTGTCCAGTTCTGTCCTCACCCTTGCTTTTGTCCCAGATGGCGGCTCTGAGAATCACTACACTGTGTGCTGGGAGTGAGCATGCGTGGACTTCGGTCAGAGACTGCCAGCTCTGAGGCTGAGGCTAGTGGCCGTGGGGAAGGGGGCGAGGGAGTTGGACAGGGCGGGGACGTCTGGTGGTCCCTTCAGCCTGTGTCCCCCCGACTTCATCGAGGCCCAGCACTGTGCTACTTTTCTGCAAAACAGTGGTGAACCAGACAGAGCCCCCTCCAGAGTGAGAAACCTAGTAGGGCAGCAGTCAGCGCGCCTGGCAGCTGGCTGCCCCTCCCTGACCTGAAAACCAGGCAGTGGACGTGGTGGCCGGGCCCCAGGCTGCTCCCCCAGCGTCAGGGGCAGCTGGTAAGGGACGCCATCCCCGGAGCTGGAGCCACGGTGCGGCTGCTGGTGACAGGGTGCCGAGCTCTACTGTCACTGTTCTGTGCCGCTAGGCCTGCTGCTTCTGCCCAAGTGACACGGAGCAACCCCCTCAGGCTGGGCGGACGCTGATGACACCCAAGGTTGAAAGCAATGAGTGGCTGTCTGTCACCTTCACAAATTCTACACACTCAGCAGTCAGCCCGCACAGGCGGGGAAGACACCTGCGACGAACATGAGAGGAGCCGCCCAGTCCCCCATGTCCCACAAATGGCCGCCTGAGACCAGCCACAGAATTCCTGAGGGCCTCCAGGAAAGGCATTCCCACCGACTCAAGTCCTCAGACACCTGGAAGGAGCAGCTGAGATCGGATCTCACCCGTTCCCAGGAATTAGCTTGTTTCATGAACACCTTTCGCCTCCTCCCAGCCCCCGCCTTCCTCCCCACCCACACCCACCCCCACCTCTGCTCCCATAGCTGGAAGTCCCAGACCAGGGAGGGGTGGGGCCGCGGTGATGGATCCTTGACAGAAAAGGACATCAGCAGGTCTGTTTGTTTGTTACCCAGAAGGTTGCACGTGTCTCAGTGGGGAGCCTTGCTTTGGTTACGGGGATCTGGACGGAAAAGAAGCGTGAAAACAACCTGTCCCCACCTGACAATTCTGTGAGCTACCTGATCTGCAGGCGACGACTCTGCTGTGACCTCGGCTGCGGTTCGGAGCTTCAGGGGTGCCTGCCCCAGGCACAGACCCCAGCCAGGCCGCCTGACATCCGAGCCCCGCTGCTCCGCTCCCTGTGGCAGCTCCACAAAGTGACACCCAGAGCCAGTAGAGAGGAGACATCTGCGTGCACACTGGTGGTGACACATACGCACTGGAGGAGCTGGGAGCTGTCCATCATCTCAGCTGTTCCCAGCCCTGTGTTTATGCAGAAGTCATTTTCAAGGCTGCAGGAGGTGCCGTTCCGAACTGATGGGCAAGTTTGAATGTGGAGGATGAAGAGTGACTGATGTTCTCACAGGTGGGCTGGGAAGCTCGGGGTTCACTCGCAGGGGCCGTGGTTCAGGATGCCGAGGGGGCTGTGCGGTGGGCGGCGGGCGGTGGAGGCCTGCCCTAGGTCTGCGAGGACCCAGCAGCAGCATGCCCACAGTCCCTGCAGAAGACACCACAAAAGCAGTGACTGGTTAACCGGTAGTAAATCCTCTTCGATGTGATTTGCTGGTAATTTGGGGATTTTCTAATCTGACTGTTTAATTCAGAAGATTTTTCCAATCTGTCACGTTTGTCATCGTCTTCATTGAGAAAAGAACAGGGACTTTTAAAAACATTGAAACTATGGGAATTCAGGCAATGCGGAGTGGATCTCAGCACCCCGGCAGGGACTGCAGCTACCCTGACACATCACCCCACTAGCTTTTGGAGCCCTGAGCTCATGGTTCACAGGTGGGCTGCGTGCACACCTGGACTTGCTGCACCTGGACGTTCCGACAGGCTCGGAGAAGCGTCGGGATCGCCAGGCGTCGTCGCAGGCAGATCGCCCCGTCCCTGCGGCGGCATCCCCAGGCTGGCTGAAGTCAGAGGCACGGGGCGTTAAGGGCACATTTCAGTCAATATGATGACAGATGAGTGGAGCAGAGAGCTTTGGAGGAGAATAATGGAAAGGACCCAACGCAGTGGGGGCGGCCTCCTGGAGCAGTGCCAGGTGAACAGGACCGTGGAGCCAGGCGGGGCGGGGCCTGTACGAATGTCCGTGCTGGGTGCGGGCTGTGTGGTGGCAGGTGCAGGAGGGGACAGCGCAAGGCCCCTTAGACAGCACCCCTTAGACAGCGAGGTCCAGTGCAGCCCGAAAACTCTAAGGTTATTACAAACAGGGACTGATTATAAGTCCTGTCCCTTCTCCCCGATTCTGGATTCTTGACACTTATTAACTGGCATCTTTGGGTTCCTTCCTCCGGCCTCATCCTCATTCCTTTGCAAATTTATTCCTCTTCCCTGGCAGCAGTGACAGTGAAATAGGATGACTGGTGGGGTGTATGTGACTTTGGACTTGGACCCCCGATGGGAGAAGACCGGCAGGATTTGAAAGGCGGTAGAAGCGGAGCCTGTGGGAGCTTGGAGAGAAGGTTAGGTTAACTTCAGCGTGGCGGAGCCTCTGTCTCCCTCCCCCTTGGTGGGGAGGCAGCCGGCCTGTATTTTTATTTCTTCCTTTTAGCAGGCAGCCAGCAGCAGCTTGCTGTGGGAGCAGAGCCCTACTGCACTATT